>RJVU01059333.1:3243710-3318302 GCA_003731715.1 Anabarilius grahami | reverse complement strand
TATATATATATATATATATATATATATATATTACAATTTTAAATAAAAAACATAAAAGAAAATTAACCAAATAAAATAGGTTTAAGTTGAAGTACTAAAAGAGTCCATTGAAGCAAGCGTAGTGAGAATCCAAGTGCAGTTTTTATTTAAACAAACATGAACAAATACAAAATAAACAAACACTTGGCTTGGCTTGACTTGAAAACTAAACTTGAACATGAAACATAACTCACCAACAGAGGTTACAGGGAACAAAGCCAGACAGTAGACAATGGTACATTAGGGCTATTCATACACAGACTAATGAGCAACAAGAAACACCTGAATTTAATGAAACAATAAACCAATCAGACAATGAACCAATGAGAACATTACACATAAGACTGAGGAAGCTCATGACATGATCACATGAGGGATAAGGGAATCATGACAAACAGGAACCATAACTATGAAAACAACAAATTAAAATACATAAAAACAAACGCGAACTAAAATCCAAAGCCAAACGTGACATATCCCCCCTCAAAGGGTGGCTCTCGACGGAACACCAACCCAGAACCCAAAAATAACATGAAAAATCCAGGAGGATGGTGGAACGGAGGCAGTATGGGGGAGAGATGGAGGCCCAGCCCCGTGAAGTAGAAGTGGCCCTGGATCATGGCATGGAGGTGGACCTGGATCGTGGAGCAGTGACGGGTCTGGATCGTGGAACAGTGGTGGCCTGAATTGTGAAGCAGTGATGGATCTGAATTGTGGAGAAGCGGAGGACCTGGATTGTGGAGCAGTGGCGGGCCTGGATCGTGGAGCAGTGGAGGGCCTGGATCGTGGTGACCACCTCCTTAGTGGAGCCAGAGAGCACCAAGGTGTAGTTGGTGGATTGGGATGCCCTGGTGGAGAAAGAACATGAACGGCCGCTGTGGCATGGAGCACAGTGAGTTCATGGACAGCCTCCGTGGCCTTAGCATGGGGCACAGTGATTTCATGGATGGCCTCCGTGGCCTTAGCATGGGGCACAGTGAGTTCATGGACAGCCTCCGTGGCCATGGCATGGGGCACAGTGAGTTCATGGATGGCCTCCGTGGGCTTAGCATGGGGCACAGTGAGTTTATGGACAGCCTCAGTGTCCGTAACATGAGACAGTTCACTTGCTGTCGCTGCCGCCTCTATAGGAGCTGAAGCGGTCTCTGCAACCTCGAGGGAAGTGTGTGCGGCTCAAACACACAGGATGGAAGTTGCCATCACAGGCAGCGCCGTGGACAAAGGGATCATTTCCGGGACCATCCGACTTGGACTTGGGACCTCCGAACTTGGACTTGGGACCACTGGACTTGGACTTGGGACCACAGAAATTGACCTGCTCACCGCTTTCACTGACCCCAGTTGTGGATCCATAACAATGGCAGTTAGTCTCGTCCACCCTGAGATAGATCAAGTGACTGAAGACATTCGTCATGAGCCAAGCTCCGCATCCACTGGACCTTGGTTACTATAGCCCCCTCCAAAAAATCTCTATGGGAAACTTGAACAACCATAAAGTTAGGTGACTCTAGCGTGGCAGCCATGACGTAAAGAGGCTCTGGTGTGGCGGCCATGATGTGAAGAGGCTCTGGCGTGGCGGCCATGACGTGAAGAGGCTCTGGCGTGGCGGCCATGATTTGAAGAAGCTCTGGCGTGGTGGCCATGACATGAAGAAGCTCAGCGGCGCGGCCATGGTGTGGCATGAGCTGCGGAGCTGTGGAGTTCCTCTGCAATTGATCGATGTATTTTGCAATGGACCAGTGGATTTTTCCCCCAGGAATCTGTGAGCAAATGGGCTCATTTGATCCTCCATTGAAAATATCCTTCATGGCGATGTCGTTAAAATCCACAAGATTGGAAATTCAAAGAAACTCAGTAACATAGTCCTAAATGGTTTGTTTTTTTTTACTAATGCGAATTAAGCAAACTGCTGGGTTCATTGTAGGTCTAGCTTTCTGTAACGAGTCCACTGAGGCGAGCGTGAGAACCCAAGTGCAGTTTTTATTTAAACAAAACATGAACAAATACAAAATAAACAAAGACTTGACTTGGCTTGACTTTAAAAACTAAGCTTGAACATGAATCATAACTCATGAACAGAGGTTACAGGGAACAAAGATATATGAGACAATAGGCTTGTTTGACTTGAAGCTGCGCTGCACAGACCGATCAGCGAGAGTTGCGTGCAGTCAGGGAGAAGCTGAAAACGGAGACGTGAAGTCGGACACTTTCTGCATCCCTTATGAGGCTTGTACGGTGTTTGCATACTTTATCACAGATGAAATGAAGTAAATGCAACATTTTTCAAATACACAGGCATTTCAAACGTTTTCATTCAGTATTTTATGTACTGCTTAATACAGCATCTGTTTGAACAAGAATAAAGTTCAGCATAAGCCTATACTATTTAAATACCAATGAAATGGGGTTTATGCTTTTGTGATCAGTTTTATTTTGATAAACATGAAACAATATAACACTATGACTACATGAATAGAGCTTTAACTGTTATAAAAAAACATTAGTGGAACTGAAGCTGTTAGAATGAACACAAAACACATGTGATCGTTGTCATCGGTGAATCTGGCCAATCGTGAAACAGCTGTGTCCTCATCAGAGCTCGTGCAGTGGCCAGCAGCCGCTCCGAAGAAGCTTTGCCAGCTGACTCAGCCGACTGCTCTCGAATCTCTCTCAGTCTCTCACAGTACTTTGATGCCATACATCATCACAGTGACATGCCGTCGGCTGTCTCAAGGTGGACAAAATTTCTAACACGTCAGCCACTGATCGGTCTGCGCAGTGCTGCACTATAGCCTGGTACAGAATGCACGATTTTATCAATCCTATGAGATCATTACAAATCACACTGTGCGACATGGATCTATTAAACTTGGATACGACATGCACATAGACTGTACGATGATGACACCTGTTGACTAGTAGGGTACGGTGCAAGTTTCTATAGAAGAATAAAACGTTGTCAGCCTGCGCTAGTGGTAAACAAAAAGTTTTAAGTTTTAAGATTTAGCGCCATGTCTCGTTGATTTCATATCGCATTTCACGTAGGTCGTAGCAGCAAACACACTGTGCGATGATCATGCTGAATTTCTGACACTGTCAGAAAATTATCATAGACTAGCTTTGGTCACAAGACTGTGACAACGGCTGTCTTTGAACCTCTCTCTCTGTACTACATAGGACCACCGATTAGGAGCCATGATCACAGAAATCGCCACGATTGATTCACGATGGTAATCTTTCATCTGGGACAGCCGGAAATTGTGCAGTGTGTCCCGGGCTTAAGTCGAACAAGCCCAAAGGTACATGAGGGCTATTAATGCACAAGGACTAATGAGCAACAAGTAACACCTGACCCTAATGAAACAATGAACCAATCAGACAATGAACCAATGAGAACATTACACATAAGACTAGGGAAGCACATGACATGATCACATAAAGGGATAAGGGAATCACATGACAAACTGGAACCTTGACTATGAAAACTACAAAATAAAAGATATGAAAACATAAACATGAACCAAAACCCAAAGCCAAACACAACAAGAAATATTTACAAAACTAATAAAAATGACAAATGAACCAAACAACAAAATGAATCAAATTAAATTTTAGTAAATTCAAATGAAAACTAAAATTAGAAAAATAAAAGCTAATTTAAAATATAATAATAAATAAATAATAAAAAATATAATAGTATATAAAATAATACTAAAATAAAACTGTTCTAATGTAGATGTGTGTGAAGACCAACACTTGCTGAAAATCTTGCCCTTCTAGCTCTCAAACTCGCACTTGATTACGTACATTTACTTGCAATTAAAAAATTTGACATCAGTTGGATTAAACAATATTTTGTCTTCAGTCCAGCTGAAATTATACCAGTCAAACAATTTGGCCATTTGAACATATGCAAAAGAAATTTGAGAGATATAAAACTTTCGGTAACACTTTAGTATAGGTTACACATATAAACTATTAACTTTGACTTTTCCCTTAATAAACTACCAATTTACTGCTTATTAATAGTTAGTAAGGTAGTTGTTAAGTAAGGTATTGGGTAGGATTAAGAATGTAGAATAAGGTCATGCAGAATAAGACATTAATATGTGCTTAATAAGTACTAATAAATAGCCAATATTCTAGTAATATGCATGCTAATAAGCAACTAGTGTTACCAAACTTTCATTTTTGAGTGAACAACTGTATTCCTCTGGCCACACACATACTTAATGAACAGTGCCACATTACAGTGAGTAAATGTAAATTGAAGACTAGTATTCAAAGTTTTCCATAATTGCATTTTCTAATGAGCCCATGTTGTTTAAAGGGTCAAAGCCTATTAAAGGTATAAAAACAATAATTTGCTCAAAAATAAGCAACAGACGAAAGGGCCATGAGCTTTTTAAAACATTTTCTATTCTTTCGCACCAAACCCAGTACTTTTACGGCTTGAAACATGAACACTGCACAGAAATACACGTAACGCACAGAAAGTGAACTCTGAGATCATTGCTCACTTAAGTGCTAAACTTGTGTTTTGGCTAGACAGTTTCACCGTAATTATGTGAAGCCTCAGTGAGCAGCCCTCATTACGAGCCTTAAACAGTCCAGAAGGGAAGTGTGACTGAGAACAGCGTGAATGCGTACGTACCCCATTCTCGCAGGGCTTGTCCGAGTTCCCCCTGCTCTTCCTGTCGGCCTGCTCTGAAGTCTGACTTCCTGTTGAGAATAAAACAAGATTACATCATCACCCCTGCACTTGAACATAATCGAAATGGTTGCAGAGTGCAAAAACTCACTGTGGGCAAGCACATACAGTGCTATTGGACAAAGGGGGATTTTTATATTGACAAAACATTAAAACATTACAATTTTAAAACATAGCTTACATGTATGGCTGAAAAAGGAAGGAAAAGGATACCTTTCCATCTAATGAGCATGTGATCCAGCAGTGGTATTTTAGCTGGCATATTAACCCTGATTACTCTTTGCCGAGACAGTGAGTTGTTTAACAACGTTTACCAACCTCTAGTCATTTCTTTTTTGTGAGCCTTTGTTTCACCAGCGCTCTCAGCTCTGCCTTCTATAAATAAGCAGGGGCTTAATTCTCTAAATCCAGGGCTGTGTTATTATGTGTAATCCTGTCAGAGGCTCTGGAAATACCTAGACCTTCATGGACCGGGCAGACTCTGATAGGTCTGTACACAATCCCACTGACCGCCCTCTGCTCTCAAAGACTAATTTAGAATATAGTAATATGATGAACTACATTTATACATTTTAACATTAAAGTACGGCTTTCCATGAAAAACTTACTGCCACAATGTTACTACAAGGTTGCTAAGGTGAGATTTTTGTGCATTGTTATAAATAAAATAAAATAAAATAAAAGCTTGATGGTTTGAGAGAGAAGAAATTATCATGTAAATATAAGTATTGTAATTTTTCAGTTGTACTAAAAAATATTTAAAAAATGTATTACTTTTTATTAAATATTTTTTATTTTACAGTATAATAGCATTATTACAATGTATATCTCTTATTTTATTTATAATCATACTAATTATTATTGTATAATCTTAATGAATGGGTCAAAAAAGTAGGAAGGTAGCCAATATTTTTCAGCCCAGCATATTTTTCAGCCCTAAAGGATGGTTTGCACTTAAAATGATTCCATTTTAAACTTAAAAATTTCTGCTTTTTTATTTTTATTTAATTTCTATGCAGATGCACTCCCCTACTGTACCGGTTATGTTCTATGTATGGACTCTTTTGTTGTTTTTTCTTTGGTTCCCATGTTTCCTTCCTCTGTTTAGTTCCTGTTCCCTTTGTTCCCATTGCTATTTGGTTTCTATAGTTACTCACTGGTTAATTGATTATGTTCACCTGATTCTTGTTTGGTTCCTCATTTAGCCATATATTTGAGGGTACGTTTACATGACAACTATGTACTAAAAACGGAAAAGTTTGCCGTACAGACAACGACATTTAAAAAAAAAATCCCTGTTCACACAAAAATTAACTGCTGATTCGACACAAAATATTCATCACGCTCTGAAGCCTCATGAAGCAGTGTTTTGAAATCGGCCATCACTATATTATATAAGTCATTTTGTTTTTTGGCACACCAAAATATTCTATACGCTTTATAATATTAATGTTGACCCACTGTACTCACATGAACTGATTTAAATATGTTTTTAGTACATTAATGGATCTTGAGAGAGGAAATGTCATTGCTGGCTATGCGGGCCTCACTGAGCCATCGGATTTCAACAAAAATATCTTAATTTGCGTTCCGAAGATTAACAAAGGTCTTACGGGTGTGGAACGGCATAAGGGTGAGTAATAAATGACATTATTTTAATTTTTGGGTGAACTAACCCTTTAAAAATTCTGTATTATTCATGCTAAGCCAGTAGTTGGCGCTGTCACTTTAGTAAGGAAACACTACGCACCAACAGACTGAACACGTAACACACATATGCATGACATCACCGGTTTCACAAATTTGCGTTTTTGTAGTTTTGTAGTTTACACGATGTAGAGACGATAATGGTATTGTTTTAAAAAATATGCACTTTGTAACCCATTATCAAAAGTTTGTGTTTTCATGCCCCCAAAACGTTGTCGCCATGCCAAAAAACATAAAAGATTTTCCATTTTTAGTTGGTGTCTTGCATTGTCTTTACATATGTGAAGCTGTTACGCTGATTCTTGACTTCTGGATTGCCTTCTTTGTTTTAATTTTTTGTAAATAAACTAAATCAGTGGCAATTGAGATCCTCTGCTCATATTCACCTTGCCCGCACCATGACACCTACAAAATCACTCCAAGCATTCGGGAATGATTAATTATTTCCAAATAAAGATTCAAGCAATTGGAGAAAAGCCAAATAACACCATGTCAGTTTATTCCGATGTCATGCGGCCCAAGTTCAAATCACTAACCCTATGTATGGGCAATATTAATAGTGATGCTTTCTCCAATATTAAAACTTAAAGTCTGTATTTCTCTGTTGAGGTCAGGCATGCATCGGACACTAGTCTGATAGAGCTGGGGTCTGTCTCAGGTGCAGATATGAGTGCAAGAAGGCGGGAGACCAATTACACAGAAAGAGGATTAGTTACGTAACTGCAGATAACTGCAGAGGCAAAACTCTGCAAAGCCCAAAGCTGACAGGACTCTCACTTAAAAGAACTGAAAGAATCAGAGTTTGAATACTAGATTTAATAGAAATTTTTTTATCAAAAACCTAAAATGAGATGAAATTAAAGACCCCCTGTGGTGAAAATCAAGTTTTTAATGTTGTTTATATATCTATCTATGTGGTGTTTTTAATATGCTTTAAGACAAACCATGTGCAAATTCATCAGTCAACACCATTGCTGAGTATTTTCTCTTTAAAACTGCAGTGATCTAAAGACAGTTTCAAAAACATGGTCTAATCGCTGGTGTTTCTTACATCCCAAACTACCTTGTAACCAATCACGTCAACGTGCTGGTGAGCTTTAGCATATCATTAACTATGACAGATCTAAAGCAGGGGAGTCTCAAGAGAAGCCAGGTTATCCCGGAATATTTTTCTGTTGATATGAAAAATCAGGTAGATTTAGCAATATAGCGAGGGAATGATGTATATTACGATGTTATGATGAACTATGTACCTTTCTCCACTGATGTTCTAAGTTGTTGAAAGAGTTTGTAAGGATGCTGATCGTTAGAAGGCAGCTGTCTGACTCGTGAATGTGAACATGGTTTGTGTAACATTAGCAACACATTATTAGCAGCTGTTTGATAACGTAGTCAAGCAAAAGGCTAATCATATTAATTACCGATGTGTGTCCAATGTTGTAAAAAGCGATACCATTGCCCAGCGTTTACCTCAGTAAGTTGCCCAAGTGGATCTCTGAGCCCGTGAGTGAGTGGAGGCGGGGCTAATTAGCATATTCATAGATCCGCGTATACTAAATGAAGCAAGGGTGTAGAGTTACATTCAAGCTACTTTAAGGCATGAAATAATTTTTTTCACAGGTAAAAACATTTAAATACGTCATTTTGGTGATCAAAGATGAGTTTTAAGGGATAAAATTATTGACTACAGGGGGACTTTAAATTTGACTATTCTTTTTTCAGTTTTTTTATGAAATATTGCAGTATTTATTATAAATGATTTATCCGTGCACATACATTTTTTTAACCTCTCCCTCTTGCAGCCACATTTCTTCTCTTCTCTGATAATGTGTTTTTCGGCATGAGCGCGGGACAGCCTGTCACTCACATGAGAACACAGCAATAGCAAAACATCCAACAACATCCACTGTAATCGTAGTAATATTTCACAATATTACTGTCTATTACAAATTTTAATATTTCACAATATCACTGTATATTCATCAAATAATTTGGTGAGCATAAGACATTTATTTCGAAAAAAATGTTACCAAACACAAAGTTTTGAATGGTAATAGAAACCAAGCATCCCACAAAAGGACCTGTCGTGGTCAGTCTTGCGTAACTTTTACCCACCTTGAGAAAATTTTGCGATGAGAGACTCCTCGTGCCGCAAGTAAAACTTCACTTCCTGTCTCCTCTGACCCCATTTCTGTAGGTGCTCGAACATCAGCTGATCAAAAGGGATCGCTCTCTCTGTAATAAGAACACAGACACTCTTTGTCTCAAGCAGGCTGTAAAACCCTGTGCTCTACACTTAGCACAGAGGATGTCAATGTCAAAACTGTTACAATACATCTCTATTTTAATCCAGTCCACATGATATGAAAACTTAAAATGGAAAATTGAACAAAAGCCCCATAGCAAAGCATGGTGACACGTCCAGATGAAAAAGGTCTGGCTATCCTTGCTGTAGGCTATCTTTACTGTCTTTGACAGTGCTGGCCACGTGCCATCTGTAGGACACTGGAATAACAGGCCCACAGGAGCCATGTAAACAAACCTAGAGGCTGCAGCCCAGGCCCCGAGACGTTCTGTCCCACATACTACCACCCACTGTCTAGGACAAACTCTGACAAGGGTGTCATTGTTATGTGATGGGCAGCGTTGCTTTCACTGTGGGATCTGGTCCATGAACGTTTCCATTCAGTGCTATTTAGTGATATAAAAGAGCTAAGCAACACATCTGTATCTGTCAGCCATATTGCGCAGAGCATGTGGAAAACCTGTACAGCACATTATGGCATGAGTCTGTATCCACTGACTAAAGAACAATCCTTGATTTTCAAAAGAGTTAAACAGGGGTGACTCATGAGACTAGACAGACTAGACTAGAAAGTACTATATAATTTTAAAGTACTGTGTAATATGTTGAATCAACACTTAGTCTTAACCTCAAACAGCACACCTACAGATCCGTCATTATACTAAAATAAAACTAAAATAAAATTTAAGGATTAGATGGCAACGTCATGGCAACTAATTGAAATAAATATGTTTAAGTTGAAGTACTAAAATAAAAACTCAAACTGAAATAAAAATAAATTAAAGTTAAATAGATTTTTTAAATTAATAACAATGACAAAAGCACTTTAAAAAATTGCTAAAACTAAAACTAAAAATAAAATTGAAAATTGAAAATATAAAATAAACACTAACTCAATATATTAATAGATACTATAATAGCATATAAATAATACTAAAATAACAGGTTCAAAGTTCACACAACAATAGTTGTCCAAAATGGCTAGGTCCAATCTGATTACATGGTCTTCACCATATTTTTTTAATCAGGGAAACAAAGTTGTACCGTGTTGCTAAAAATTAAGCAATTCATATAAAGAACTTGGCACTCGATAGTTCATTTACAGCATTACATTGTTTAAAAACAATGTATCCAAATTTGCATATTATCTATTGCATACTACCTAAATTTTATGTGAGATTAACACTAGAAACGCCACGGGGTAAAATTTACCCATGGTTGTTTATCAAATGTACTTAAGAGATTTTCAATAAAATATCCAAGTCTCCCAGTCATTGACTTTTACTAAAATTGTGTTTTTTTACAATCACCTGTTGTTAAAAGTTGTTTAGATAAAACCTGATTAAAAATCAGGGCATTTATACCTAAAACCGCCAGCAGGTAAAATTTACCCATATAATGCCTTTATTTTCACGCTGTGTTTTAGCAACTTGTAGGCTTACTGTAAACAGTCACACAATACACATTCAAATAAAGATGTTTATAGCCTAATCATAAATGTTCAAATTTTGGATTAATTATAAATTTTTGTTTTGCAATTTTTAGCGTTTATTGTTCGCTACTGCGTTGCTATTTTTACAAATCTGCCCATTTCCTGAAAAAAAGTAAAAAAAATAGAATGTCAAAGGTGCCTGGATGGTATACTAATTCCTGGAGATTTTCCAAATATACTAATATAAGCCATAATGCATTGTGCTTCAGCAGAGGAGTTTGTTATGGTTCTCTTTCCACTTCTTCGGATTGAATTAATGCATTTTAATGTAATTCATTTAGCCAGATGCTAACACAAACAGTATACTTGTCCAGAGGACTCCTTTTTTGCATTAATAAAGTGGTTCTTGGACAGAAAAAGAGATGAAAAGTGCACCAGACTTTATGCTGATTGTTTTATATTGTTTAAAGTCAACCAAAAGCCACACAGACTAATTATATTTATAATTGGAATTATATTTATAATTGGAATTGGGATACAGACCTATGGTTGGTCTCTTTTTATAGAAGACACTCAGATTATTGATGAAATGCACTTAAAAAAAATGAAAGTGTAAAAATGTTATAGAAGTTTAAGTTTAAAAAATATATAATTTTTAGTCTAAAACTGCAATAAAATCAAAGCCATACTGCATGTCTAACCAAGTCCTGTTCCAAAGTCACACTTTAGATTAGGGTCCATTTCTCACTATTAACTGACTATTAACTAAGACTTTTGCCTCAATAAACTCCTAATTACTGCTTATTAATAGTTAATAAGGTAGTTGTTAAGTTTAGGTATTGGGTAGGATTAAGGGTAATTTAGAATAAGGCATTAATATGTGCTTTATAAGTACTAATAAACAGCCAATATCCTAGTAATATGCATGCTAATAAGCAACTAGTGAGAAATGGACCCTAAACTAAAGTTTTACCAATTTGTGAAATATTGTTTATATAATTTAAAATAACTGTTGTCTATTTAATTCCTGTGGCGGTAAAGCTGAATTTTCAGCATCATTACTGCAGTCTTCAGTCACATGATCCTTCAGAAATCATTCTAATATGCTGATTGGCTGCTCAAGAAACATTTTTTTTATTATAAATGTATTTATTATAAAAGCAGCTGTGCTGCTGAATATTTGTATTAATATATATTAATAATGTAGAAACAATGATACATTTAATTCAGTATTCCTTGATCAATAGAAAGTTCAGAAGAACAGTGTTTATTTGAAATAGAAATCTTCTGTAACATTATAAATGTCTTTATTGTCACTTTTGATCAATTTAATGCATCCTTGCTGAATAAAACTATTTAAAACTATAACGATTCATTTTTAACAGTAGAGTATGTGCTAGCAGACTGGTACCTTTGCCTCTCCAGACCTCAGCGAGGTGGCAGCCGCTCTCCCCAGCCTCCTTACAGAATTCCACCACATCCTTACAGAGCGTCTCTGGAGTAATTGGCACCTCGGTCAGCAACTGTTGATTATCACTCAGAAATACGGTCAGAATCATCTGTAATGAAGAAAGAATAACATCTGTCTTTGAGTAAACTTGCAGCCTCTCATTTTTGACTGTGTGGGCTTCTCCTTAATCTTCCCTTGCCTTGTTATAATTCCCAAACTGTTTACATTAATTTTCCCAGTGGTCTGCACCACAGCCGTCTCATGGAATGAGTGTCAGTTGCAAAGACAGTTGAGAGCTAAATAAAAGACATTCAAAATTTGTGCTGAAATTAAGGGAACTGCATGTTTATTTTATGCACTGCCAATCGTCGTTATGCCTGATCTATTATCTCCCACATACCAAAACAGATTTGTGAGGACTTTAGCCACACTCAAAATGGAAAATGTCTAAGGTTTTAAGAGATTTAGGAAAGAACCTTCAGGAATTACAGCACAATTTGTATCATTCCCAGACGCCAGTGTGCAAGAGTTATTTAATCCAAGCATTGGATGGATGGATGGATAGACAGACAGACAGATTGATTGACTGGATTTAGAAAGCACCCCTAAAATAAAATTTATTAAAAAATCTAAAATTCTAAATATTTTTCAAAATCGTTGTAGGTATAGGCATTTGGGTAATGCATGCATTTTATTACACAAGTCACCAATAAAATCTAAACACATTGATGTATTCTTCATCCTGATTCCCTTCACTTCACTCAAAAGTTTAAATACTATACATCTTATTAATATCCTTCTGAATTCAATTCCCACCCCGCAGGCAGGAATGGAGGCTTTACTTCTAAAGTGTAACACAATCCCTTCAAACAAGCAAGCACCAGATTGAAAGAGAAATTCTGTGAGGGTTGGATTACAGGGCAGAGCTATAATAATCTGATTAGGAGGGGGTGCAAACATGCGAGCGTGTGTGGCTACAGAGAGCTAAGGAAACTGTTTCGCTGGCTGAAGCCAAACAAATCCAGAAAGGGAAATGCTGCTATGATCTGTGAAGACAGCAGATAATCCCGACCTGGACAGCTGCCTGGAATTTTAGCGTCACATGGTTTCATATTAAAATAGCCCAGGGCCAAAAAAATGTCAAATCATGCTAACGCTCCATATGAACAATTCAATTACTGGACTCTAGCGATGACCAAAGACAAAAATTGTAAATCAAACAAAATTGAAGGTAGAGTCCCCTTCCAAAAATGAAAAATGTTCTTATTATTTTCTCGACCTCATGTCATTCAAAGCCTGTAAGTCTTTCTTTCTTCTGTGAAACACAAAAGAAGAACTTTTAGTACATACATTGTAAAAAAAAAAAAATGTATACAATGAAAGTCAATGCAGTCTAAAACAATTAATTTGATTATATATATATATATATATATACAGCTCTGGAAAAAATGAAGAGACCACTCCAAGTTCAGAAATCAATGTTAAGTGGTCTCTTAATTTTTTCCAAAGCTGTATATATACAAAAAACACTTCTCAAAATATTATTTTGTGTTTTACAGAATAAAAAAAGTCATGCCGGTTTGGAATGACATGAGGGTGAGTAAATGATGACAAAAGTTTTATTTTGGGGTGAACTATCCCTTTAAATAATTAAAAAAGTAGATTGACTGGTAACAGTGTACATTAAGGGTTCTTTTGTTAACATAAGTTAAAATGAACTAACAATGAGCAATAGCATATACAGCCATTAATAATCTTAATGTTAGTTTCAACATAAACCAATCCATTTTTACGTTAATTAATGAACTGTGAACTAACATGAACAAACAATATATTTTTTATCAACTAACATGAACAAAGTTTAATACATGCTGTACAAAGCATAAAGTTCATTGTTAGTTCATGTTATAATATTCACAAAGTGCTACTGATTAACAGTATGTGAATCCTAGGAAATGTAACATCATCCTTTACCGTAAATGATTGTTCCAGATTCCATACAATTATAACATTTTATTACCTCAGAAAATAATTTCAACTCATCCCTCAATTTGTATAAACAAACAAACAAAAAGCATAGACAGATATGAACTTAAAATAAAAGGAAGCAACATACCCCATAATGCTCTTAAACTTCCATTCCATACATGTTTTTTGTTTGTTTTTACAAATTGAGAGACGATAATTATTCTGTCATAACCAACAGAATTACAACTTTTCCAAATTACAAATGCTAGTGTGCAAGAAACAAACAACAAGCCTTTCCCAGCATGCCACAATCATGTGCGTGAAATAGCAACCTTTGATTTATCATATCCGCGATCCATTCCAACTATAGTAAGACTCTATTTAGCACTACTCTTACACATGCACATAAACACAAATGTCAGTCTTCTGAAATCCATGTCCCAGACATGTCTCGCTATTTTAAGCTGTACACAAGTGTCTAAACTTCTATACTCAGCGTCTCCTTGTCTGCCCCTATCTTGCTCGTCTTTAAGCCCTCCGGACTTTCACCTTAGTCAACCCGTGTGGGACCTTCAGCTTCCGGTCTTCCTTCTCCTGTCCCCGCGCTCTCTTCTGCAGCCACGGCCTGCCCTTGGAGGCGCTGACCAGGCTGCGTAGCACCATACTGATGAACCTCCTCATGAGGCTCTGAGGTTGGGGGTTGATGGATTGGAGGAGCCGGGCAGGCCAGGCGCTGGGGAGCTGCCTGCTGCCACTGGAGTGTGTCTGTCTCTCTCTCTCTGTGGGTGCCTGACTGTCTGCCTGACTAAGTGTGTGTGAGTGTAGATACTATAGAGTGGTCGAGGGAAGGGGAGGGGGTTTTGGGGGCATTTGGAANGGGGGCATTTGGAAAGGGGAGGGTGGGCAAGCTCTCTCTCCCAAATTGCATTCCCTCAAGGAACAAGCAGAGGTGCCAGCGGAAGATAAGAAGTATCTGATGACAATACACAGACAGTCCTGTGACATGTCACTGATAGAGGGGACCAAACTCACTCAGACTAAAACACACACTTCCGTGAACTCAAGTCGCTATAGGAAGTCATGCTCGTACCACTTATGTTATCAAACTGAGAAGCGTGCAGATAGACAGTGTGAACTTGAAGTATACATCAGCTTTAGAATTTGCTGATCATCCATTCAGATTATTCTCAATCTACATTTTTACATAGCCTAAGAAAATTGTTGCTAGGGTGTTCTAAGCGGTTACCAGGGCATTGCAAAGTGGTTGCTATAGTGTTCTGGGTGGTTGCTAGAGCATTGCTAAGCAGTTTCTAGCATGTTCTGGATGGTTGACAAGGCATTGCTAAGCAGTTGTTAGGGTGTTCTATGCGGCCCTATTTTAACGATTTTAGCACATGGTCTAAAGCACACGGCGCAAGTGCACTTAGGGCGTGTCTGAATCCACTTTTGCTAGTTTAACGATGGGAAAAATGGTCGGCGCACCCAGCGCATGGTCTAAAACGGTTGTCTCTATTCTCTCAATGAGCCATGGGTGTGTTTTGGGAGTAAAGTGAAATAAACCAATCAGATTATCATCTCCCATTCCCTTTAAAAGCCAGTTGCGCTCGCGCCATGGTGAACATTAGCACCCATCATCTTTTTCAGTGGCGCTGGTTCCGGAAGTATTATCACAACACTACAAACTTTGATTTGAAGAATTTATTTTATTATAATTTTTTTTTTAAATCAGAAAGGTACAAGACTGTGTACTTAACACTTTTAGTGAGGGAAAGAACTACAATCCCATGAAGCATTGCGAACAGCATAATCAAATTAAAAATGATGGAGAGATATAAAATATATATATATATATATAGTTTATTGCAAAATATGCATATACAAACATTTAAGTATTTTGAGAGTGTAGGGAGATAGACTCGATTACAACATTTGCAGTGTTTCATGAGAGTGGGTGGAGCTCGAGATCTATTTTGGAGAGTGTTGCTTTTTTCGACTCTCTGATTGGTGGAATTTTCTGTACAGCATCATGGGTAATGTAGTTTTTCACCATGAATTCCGCTGTTAAACAATTATTTTAAAAATAAGCTGAAATAATGTGGGCTGACGGCTTCAACAAAAGCAAATACCATCAATTAACAACCTTGTATGTCTGTCTTTAAAGACATTACCTTTCAAAATCTATTTCCTTTATGGAGTTTTTACTTCCAGAACCCAACTGTTGCACTCTGTTGTAGATGGTTCCCAGAGTGTTGCTAAATGGTTGCAAGGGAGTTCTAGGTGGTTGCCAAAGTTTGCCTAGCATGTTCTGGATGGTTTCCGAGGCCTTGCTAAGCAGTTTCTAGGCAGTTTTTTTAATGCATTATTAAGCAGTTCCCATGGTGCTCTACATTGATGCCAAGGCATTGCTAATCGGTAGCTAGCATGTTCTGGGTGGTTAACAGAGAATTACTAAGTGGTTGCTGATTAGAAACTCTATGACTTAAATACCTCCTTAAAGGGTATTTTTTTATTGTCTGCTAGTTGAGTATTATCAAAACAAAACAAAAAGTCAGATATCTGACAGTTTAGAAAGGTAAGTTGTGAAAAAAAAAACCTAACCAAAAATGTGAGAGTAATCATTATTACCACTAACCAACATCTTGTTCAGAAGCACTGAGCATTCTTGTTTATCTGTCGCGATTGCGCAGTGTCTACCCTGCAAGTCAGAGAAGAAGGTTTTCTGATTCCAAAGAAGGAGGTGAAGTCGCAGCACTCAATGCTTTGTCAATAATAAATCTCAGGACACAGGCAGGCCTTGTCACTGTGGGTCTTGGGCAGTCCTGACAAATAGAGCTCTGGCTGGGTATAGCTGCCCAGTTTCCACTGTAAAAGCTGTTATTGCTTCCTTTAGTTTGTAACAACATGTCACTGAATAAGATGCTTCTGCATGGAAAATCCTAGAAAAAGACAACGAAACACTTTTGTGAAACACTAAATATATAATACTGTCAAAACTGCTAAATACCCATATTTCTCAACATATAAGTGTTTTTTATTCATTTGATGCAGATGGGACATGTGCCCCTGCTAAAGCATTGTGGGATTGTTGACACTGTGAATGCTCACCTGATTTACTGTACTGAGCCATCAATAGGGTGTCCATAGCAACGACTGCATCCACGGAAACATGTCAGTTCCTCTCACTACACTGCTGGTCAAAGACTCGCATAGTTAAGTGCAGTTAACAGCAGTAAACAGCACACTCAATCTCTGAGCATTTAATGCCTCTGACAGCTCCTCGCTCTCACGGCCAACACCTGGACCAAAGTGAGCTTGAAAACAGACGAGAGTATGTTTGGATTTCACATTTAAGTTTTAGATTTGATGGCATGGAAAAGCACTAAAAGGAAACTGGAAAATTGAGAATAAAGCATCATAAAATCAAGAAAAAAATGTATAAATAAGCGCTCTCCAGCCTCTTACTCATAATCAATAATCATTAGTCACAGTTTTATTATTGATTTTGTTTTCTCCATGTAGGAAAACAAAACTGGTTGGCGTTGTGAGGTTATGAGCTTGGAAAAGAGTGCATGAGAGGGTTATGGAAAGTCAGATGGAAATGGAAGAGGCAACGAACAAACAATATATTCTTTTTTCATATAACTTTATATAACTATATGTTTACACTTCATACTTTTATTCAGCAAGGAAGCAAGCATTACATTGATCAAAAGTGGCACAAAAGGCATTTATAATGTTGCAAAAGATTTGTATTTCAAATAAATTCTGTTCTTTTGAACTTTCTATTCATCAAAGAATCTTGAAGAAAATGTATCATGGTTTTAAAGCTGTTTTCAACTTTGATAGTAATACAAAAATTTTCTTGTGCACCAAATCAGCATATTAGAATGATTTCTGAAGGATCATGTGACACTGAAGACTGGCGTTGTAAGTAAAATACTGTATATTAAAATAGAAAACTTTAAATTGTAATAACATTTCATAATATAACTTTTCACTGTATTTTTGGTGTAAATTTTCCTGTAACTATGACAATGCTGAATATTTCAATTACATTAATGACCTGCCAAGCATTATATCATATTTGGTAATGATATAAATTATAAAATATAGTTTCAGTACTGGCTTCTGGCTTCAATACAGCATTTCAGCCATGTTGAGGATGAAACAATATAACAGCTATGACATATAAGACACGTTCAGATCATAAATATTTACTACCATCTCTTATTGATGAATGAACAACACTAGTCACAAAATAATCAAAGTAACCATAAATGCAAAGGTAAAGCGCAGGAGTCAATTCCCTCAGCAGACTTCGCGATTCAGCAATACTGTGGCAATGCCGTGAGGTTGCAATTTCAATAATGAGGCTCTGGGGAGATGTGAGCGACACTAGCGTGGACTCTAATAACTAAAGCACACTCTGGCTCAGATGCCTACTACAGTGAAGTGGGACGTATTAAAGATCCGGAGCTGCCAACACTCTCTGTTCTGAGTGCAAATGAAGTTGTAATCTCACAGACAGAATGCTGCCTTCCACAGTGCAAAAGAAAGGCCAAAACACACCACGAGACAGTCAAAATGTGTGCATGTTCTTTAGCAATCACTTAGGTCAGGGGTTTTCAATATTTTAGACGCCACACTTCCCCAAATATGATCATCATCATGCGATGGACCCCCATCCTAAAATTCAAAAGGCAGCTATAGAGTATACATTTAATGTTTAATGATCCAATTTATACTTACAGTCAAACCAAAATGTATTCAGACACCTTGAACATTTCATTCATTAATACAGTTTATTCACTATATTTTAAAAATGTTTTAATAAAATATGACAAGATCTCAGAGTTAAACTGTGTCAGAAACAATTAATCTTAATTATGTCAGATAACACTTAAGCAAAACATGGTCAGGTCAAAGTGTCTGAATAATTTTTGGTTCCAAATTTGTATTAGTATTACTGTGTGAAGAATTTTGGGGTATAATATGTCACAGTTTACTTTATTTCGCTATCCTCACTTACATAAATGAACTATAGTGTCCTGCACCCACTAGTCAAAAATATATAAAAAATATAAAAAATGTCTGAATTATTTTCGGTTTGACTGTATATATTTATATACTCAGTGATGGTAGTAACTGATTACATGTAATCAGCATAATCCGATTCCCAAAAAATAAGTACTTGTAATAAGATTATATTGTTTTAAAATACTTGTAATCAGACTGCAGGTTTGTGGAATTGCTCGCACTAGTCATATGCCTATCACTGAAAACTGAGTCCAACACAGCATTTGATCACTGGATTTACTGTTTTCTCAAAATTTCATATCTAATCAGCTCCCGATGAACACATTAACTATTATTTGAATTCTCACTCAAAGCTTTTGTCTTTCAAACACATTCAAATGTATAACTTCACATCATTTCGTATTTACATGCAATGCAGGGATTCCCCAACCCCCTGAGATTTTAAGTTGATAAATTAGGTCAATAATAAAATTAAGTCAATAATAATAACAATAAACAATAAAATTAAGTTCACGGTTCTCTGATGTCGGTTAATGGTCAAATGACATGCAGACAAACAAGTACTTTTTTTCTTTTTTAGTAAGCGCCTTGGTTTTATTTTAAAATGATTTTATATATATATATATTTTTATGAATTAATTGCATAATTGCTTTTCCTTAAACTCAACGCCTGCAGTTCTTTCAGGAACCCTAATCTGGGAAACCCTGGTGTAATGTAGTATTTAATGCACTTTATGTAGTTGATAACAAAGAATGGAATGTATTTTCTTTCTCTTTGTATTTTTTTATCAGTATGGTACAAGATTATCCTATTCAAATCAATGTGATAAACGAATTAGGTTAAAAGTAATCAAAAAGTAGTCCGATTATATTACCTTAAATTTGTAATGTAATGGATTACATTACTAACTAATTACATTTTTGTCATTTAATTTGGAATAACTGACCACAATTTGTAAGTAATCTACCTGGCTCTTACTGTATATACTACACCAATGTAAAATATTATTTAGAAAATAATATTGCTTTTTTTCCTCTCAATTTGGTATGCTGTTAGATGTATTATTTTTATTTATATCTAGTTTCAAGATATTTTTAATTACTTATTTTAATCTATTTTTTTATTTTCACACTTTTCAGGTTTTTTCCAAGCACTTTCTTGCAGACCCCAGTTTGAAAACCCCTGACCTAGGGCACAATTTGTTCAATAACTGGAAATTGACAAGAAAAGACAGAGTCATATTCTCACAGCAAATTAAATTCTGTCTTGGTTCATCTTAGAAGCTTCAATATTCAGTTCTATAGGAAATTAATAATCTGTGAAGTAAACAGACCACATCTCCCTATTTACTGCCAACAATGCACTGCAAACATAAACTCACATTTGCCATAGCTGTCATAGACTTCACACTATGGGCGTTTGTTTATGAATACTTAAAATGCTGAGAGCAATTTTACAAAACACAATAACTATCACCTATTTTAAGTGGCAAACTTCTGAAAAACTTAACATGAGGACAGATATTTCTGTTTGCTTATCATATTTGATATTTTATTTATCTTGTCCCAAAGGAAGAAACTTCTGCATTTCCCCATCCGGCAGTTCTAGATTTATAAATATTCATATGCACAATAAGTCAGCATAAACCACAGATCTGAAAAAAAAAAAAAAAAAAAAAAACCCTGATCTGAGTGTGTTTGGAAGATCAATTCTTAAGCTCAAGCAGGACGTAAGGACATCTAAGCTCTAATACTTTTATATTTACATGTCAATCTGAAGTCCCGAGGTTAATCGCACATGTTGGAATTATTCCGGTGGTCTAATGAAAGCAAAAGGTGCAAAACATGCAGTCAAAAGTGAAGGAATCTCTTGACTGTCTAATTCACTACAGGGGAAGTGTGCAGTCCATTAACTCTAACCGCTCGTGCAAAGGTGAAAGGTTAACTTCAGTACAGAGGATGCTCTTTTCTTTCACCTTTGATCTTTGACCCCATCTGGCTCACCCTGTAATCTGTGCTCTAATGTCTCCTATTGAGGGACACTGTCTGCTGCCTCATGGAGATGGAGAATAAAATAGCAGTTTCTTCTTTAACAATATTCTGTGCAATGGCTGGAAAAAGTGCTCTCGGATTTAGGGTGTGAGGGATTTAAAAGCACACAGCCCTGAGTGAGTGTGTCACAATTTAGGAATTCTGACAACTTTTCCACACCTCACTGCACAGCGCTTTCAAATATTCCCAATAGGCTTTCATTCAACACAGCCACAACTGCATCACTCTCACACAGAAATAATGACAATACAAGAAATCAGTCAAAGCAGTAAAATACATCATGATTTCTAATTGGTAAGACAATCCTTATAACTGCAAGGAAAAAGGTATATATATATATATATGTGTACATAGTGGGCAAAGTATCAAATAAAACAAAGTAGCCTAATGCTAGAGCGTAGAACTATCCAACCATCATATTAACTTCAAATACTTTGCATATTCTGAATAAATACATTTCAAATTTATGACCTACATTACTTTTTTTTTAACAAATTCTTCCAGTTCTTTTGAGTGTCCAAAAATGTTTTGGGGCCATTTATGTAGATATAAAGAGATCCTACATACTGTGCATTTCATTTACTCTAGAGTAAGCATGATTTCAACCAAAATCTGAGAAGCCTAATACCTTTATTATTGTTTTAAAACAGATATAACAGTGATTATTATAACAGACCTATATTAGAAGGAACCCAAAATTTAATGTTAAAATCCATACTACACCCATTTGACAAAATACAGCATGACTGCTTCCCTAGCTATGAGTGACAAGCCATAAGAGTCGCATTCCTTCATGATAATCAATCCAACGCAATGTATAGCCTACACAAGTTATGACTGAATGTTGACAGAGCTGTCAGTAACGATCCTGAATGACTGTTCTGAGTTTGAGCGCCAGTAAAGTATCATCAGCTGTTTCAAACTTACCGGCATCGTGATTGCAGAATGGCGAAATCAAACAGGGAGACCTGGATAAAAAAATAAGCGCCTGCAACTCCAAAAGGGGCGAGGACAAATAGTTCAGTGATTAATTCTTTTATTCAAGCCCTTTGCCCGTTATGAGTTTGGTCCTGTGAATGTGGTGAAAGGATGCGCCATCTGAACTGGGTCATTTACGTCACAGCAGCGTCCCAATCCAGAGGCTTCGATGTTTTGCGCAGGTTTTTATGGCAAGCCGTTTTAACATTTAGCTATTCATTTACGCAAATCTAAATGTTTTATCCATTTTTATTTTACTAGTAGACTACCTATTTTTAAATTATGTACTATTTACAAATATGCCTGTATACAGGGCTTGACATTAACTTTTTTGCTCACCAGCCACTGTGGCTAGTGGTTTTCCAAAGTTACTAGCCACTGAGCATTTTCACTGGTCACAATTTTGCTGTTGGAAAAATTACATTTTATATGATTAAAGTTGACTTTGTTATGCTTAAATTACTTTATTTTGAGTCATTTTACTTGATTTAGAAGATTTAAAACCCTTTCAAACTTTTAAATGCAGATTGACCACCCAAATCAAGACTACATTGTATATCAGCTGGTATGTACAGGTGAGCAAGAGGTGGACAATATGAGCATGAGCTAATATGAGAAATTGTATAAGTTATTTGTGTTAGGCTATATAAAAGAACAAAGAAGCAAATTACAAAAACAACAGTAAATTAAAAATACTATTTTTTTCAGATTATTTAACATCTTTTGTTGTTTGATTAACATTAATGACAGACAGGTATTTAATTGGGCTGCTGAATGCATGGACGTAACTGACGCATATCCAGTATTCACGCGAGATACTCCACACGATGGACATTTAGACATCTGTGTGCACTGTTTAACTATTCAGGCGCGAGGAGAACTGATCGCGCGCGACAGAGCGCTTCTGTTGTGTGTCATTCAGCGCAATTACGCCTATCCCTCATTCACTAACTGCACGTAGCCTAAATAACGAATTGTGTGATTGGATTGTAATTTTGTGCTTCGACGATCTTCGACGATCATTTGGCTGTAAACTGAAATTATATTCAACCCGCCAAAGTGGCTAGTGGGAGTGGCTGTCTTACCCGCCACAGCTGAAATCTACCCGCATTTGGCGGGTTGGCGGGTGTTAATGTCAAGCCCTGCCTGTATAATTATAATAATGGAATATGCAGTGTCTGAAAACTCCTCAATCCACTTTGTAGTGAAAACTGGAATAGATACTAGTGAATATCTAAATAGTTACTAGTAACTATTTAGTACTAATGACTGAAACAGGTACCAGCAACAGCTGGAATACATATTAGTTTGAAGTCAACAGCAGAGGTCGCGTTAGACTTTCGCACGGATCGTAAAAACCAATCAATTATTACCCATCATTTTCATTTTTATATTTTAATGATAATAATACATTTAATAGCTTCTGATTTCATTCACATTTTCATTTTTATTCACAAACTCGCTATGCATTTATTTATATTATGAAAAGAAAGTTGAACAAAACTGTGCGTCACTTTTTAGTTTTCATATTGAACAGTTGTAGTGGAACGCAATCATCTCTTCCTCTTTACTACTTTACAGAACTAAATAAACATGAATGAACATGAGAAAATATGTTGAAAGATACAGTAGCTTACCGAAATCTGTATCACGTGTTCAAATCAGTTCAATCAGTGTTGCAAACGTTGCCTCGTAACATTAGCTATACCTCAGAAAAGCCATTCGTTGACCATAAACTTGTCAGCAAGAAAAATAACAAAACGAACTGGATTAGACATGTAATTATGTAAGTATATGTATTATAACTTTATTATTACAAAATGGACTTAAACTGTGTGTAATCAATCGCATCTTTTCATTTTATTCTGGAGACTGAACTCGCGCTCTGCTGCCACACTGGAGCGCACTCACCACCTACTGGACAGGGGTGGGAATTACAGTTACAAGTTACAAAATGTATTTTTAAAGAATAAATGATAAAACGGATTGCCATAGGTCTTAACCAGTCCGGACAACGAAATTACTACTGTGAAGGTTTAGCTAATGAATATTAAACATGCCATACTGACGATGACCGGTAAAACTTCCCAAATCGTCCAGTCACGCAAATTAAGTAATATTCATGATTCGCGTCGAAACATCGTGCATTTTACGGTCTGTCCAGTGAATCTGCATTGCACCGACTCGTGGTCAAGATAAGAAAACACCACCGAAAGAGAAGTCCACATATACGAAATTACACGAATATTTTCTGCGTTTGGTATTGATTAAAAAAATTAATTCTTCAAAAAATATTGTTTTTTTAAACATCGGATTTAACATTAAGCACTTTTTCTTTTGAACAGGGAAGAGTAAAGCACTTCAGTCGATTACGAGTAATAATACAGGATACATGCTTTATGTACTAACAAAAAGTGCCATATTATTTTTAAACGTCCCACGATAGTACTTTACATTCTACATCAATATTGAAATTACCTACCATATGTATTCTATTGTTGTACAATCTGACATCTAATAAAACGGGACTAGCATACAAGTGTATCATATGGCTGTCTATGTAAACATTCATGTTTTCCACCCGCATTATTGCCAAATTAGTGTAAGAGAGTAAACACATGACAACAAAAATAAAATTATTTGATTTTTTTATTATTATATGAATTTGACTCATTTCATTCAGTTAAGAGAGGAACAAGTTTTGTTGATGGATTACTAGGATTTCCTTCATCTGTCCATTTTACAGACCACCACAATCTAGTGTCCAATAGTGCTGTGAATATGTCTTGGAATGTTTAATATCTATAACATTAGATACAGTAGTTGTGCCCATGTAACTTTGGAGAAGCTGACAAACATTCACCAACCAATTCACCAACAAAGTGAATTTTTCATGTACTGCAGGATGTTGTTACACAATCCAGACAACTGGGGACACCTAGTATTAGAGAGGGCATAAAACACTAACAACTGCAGTCAATCATTACACCAATGTGTTTGTCACAATGAAAAACATTGCGCTTTTGCCTGTGAGTTTACATGATTGGCTAGACTGTTTGGTCAGAAAAAAACACCAATGCTGTGTAACCTGTTTGTGTGCTTGGCACTGTAATACAGCAAAATCCTGGTCTAATATTATAACCAAATAAAAACTGATCATAACACTAACAATAAAAATGTCAATAGTTTCCAAAGTTCCTTTGGACGAATGTTTCTCTACTGAATGCAGCAGTTTTGACCATTGGCATCCTTGAAGCGCAGGCGCATCTTGGGTTTGTATTTTTCAAGGTACATAAGTTGTTTGGCATTAAAAGCCCCACGCCTTTTCCTGAAAGACAAATAATCATCCACATCATAAAATGACCAACAAAATCAGAAAAAGAAAAGAAGCTTCGTTTGTGACTCACTGTCGAATAAACTGGACAGCATCCTCATACATCATCCCGCATTCGATTAAGGCTAATGCCACCAAGACAGGAGCTCTGAACACACAAAAAAAAAAAACCCGCTTTGTTCTCATTTAAACCTTCTTAAAATAAGTCATGAGTCAAGTTACTTTATTTTATTAAACAGAAATTTCCCTAACAGATCTAGATTACAGCACAAAATGTTCTAAAAGAACAATGTGTTACTGCACATCAGGATAACTCAAAAATGACAGTGTAATAAATCACTGGGCAACAGACAACAACAAACTAACATTGATAATACTTACCGTCCCAATCCAGCAACACAATGTACTGCAACGCAACAGCCTGGTTCATCCTTGAATTTACATTTGAGAAGGTTCAACCAGTCATCAACAATTTGGTCAGGGGGTGAACAACCATCATCAAAAGGCCAATCCTAAAGAAAAACATTTCGATTTAAAGGATTAGTTCACTTAAAATGAAAATTGAGCTTTACTCACCCTCAAGCCATCCTAGGTGAATATGACTTTCTTCTTTCTGATGAACACAATCGGAGATATAAATACCCCGATGGATATGAGATTTATAGTGGCAGTAAACAGGACCAACGAGTATGAAGCTCAAGAAAGTGTACTCCACACAGCTCCGGGGGGTTAATAAAGGCCTGAAGTGAAGTGTTTGTGTAAGAAAAATATCCATATTTAACAGGTTATAAAGTAAAATATGTATCTTCCACCAGACCGCCTTCCGTATTCAACATAGGAAGAAAGTAACGCCTCTCGCAGTTCAAAATACTTACGCTCTGTCCTACACCTTCCGTATTCAACTTACGAAAAAAGCGTAATTGACGCAACGTCCGCAATCCAACTTTTTTACTGGCGCTCAAACTTTTTTTTCCAAAGTTGAATATGGAAGGCGGTCTGGCGGAAGCTAGATATTTTACTTTATAACTTGTTAAATATGGATATCTTTCTTACACAAACGCATCGCTTCGCTTCAGAAGGCCTTTATTAACCCCCGGGACCGTGTGGAGTAAATTTATAATGGATAGATGCACTTTCTTGAGCTTCATACTCGTTGGTCCGTTTGCCATTATAAAGCTTGGATGCGTCAGGATATTTATTAAAATATCTCAGATTGTGTTCATCAGAAAGAAGAAATTCATATACACCTAGGATGGCTTGAGGGTGAGTAAAGCTTGGGGTAATTTTCATTTAACTTAATTCACTGAAATTTTGTGCAATCATAAGAGTGGAGATAAGTAAATAAAACATACAAAACACATTTGCATTGATCATTAAATTCTGTCAGAAACTTTAGTGCTGTTAATAGGGGTTAACAGCAGATCTCACCAAAACTTCAATGCCTTCTTTTTCCACTGGTGTTTTGTCATAAGTTGCATCACAAACCCGGACAAGCGTCTGCACTCCAAAGCTCTTCAGTTCCTAATAGATGGTGACAAATAAAATAAATATTCAGCTTTGTCACTCATGTTTATATTGCTATTCATATTAATCTCAACCATCTAGAGACTTACCTCTGTAAACTTGGTCAGCTGTGAATTGGTGGGATTGTGAGTGATGAGAAACCTCATGCATTCGTAAGTTATCTCAACAGGAGCAGGGCGATTCATTTTGACACTCAACTGAAGTTTTAATTGTACGTGACGGGAAAAAAAACAACAACTTCCGAATCTTCTACAGGGGAAGAAATAATGATTTCCAAATATCTAAGCTTTTTGACTTTTAGGCAAATCTCTGAATGTTCTAAAAAAGGGAAACAGGAGAAGGAAACCACTTTCACGCTCCCACGGTTTTAAAATAAATACTAAAGAAGGGAACTATCCTTCTGATTCGCAATTTATAATTACCCCATTCAGGAGAGGAGAGATGATCAGTTGGCACTAGAGAGAGGGAAAAACGATTCGCTCTCTAGTACCTGGATTGGCTCGAACCGATTCATACACTTCAACTTTGGACAAAAAAAAAAGATGCTCCCCGAAAGTGCAGAATGTAAGACGGGCAGTCAGGTAGTATAATCTTCATATGGCAGGCCCTCTGTTCACTTGTCAACAATGACCAGGTGCTGTGCCTGGCAGAAGTCTCCACTCACACTGACAAACGCCATAAATGTGCAGCCTGGAATAAGAAAAAAAGATGGTGACCGATAAATAACCGGGGCAGTGGATCCTAAAGCATCACAACCAGCAAGTGCAGTGAATCAAAACATGTCACCATTAACTCCAAAGGGTAACTGGATATAGCCTACAGCTGAAAAGAGACCTCATTCCACTGCAGTTGATATTGACTTTGGCCATTGGATGGATCATAAACTCATAAAAACATACAGGTCTTGCACCACATACTAAGATGGTGGTTTATATGAAAAATGTTTAGTAATCGGCATAATTAAACATCCTATCATGCACTTACTTTCAATAAGTGAACAGAAAACAAGTTGAGAACTCTGCATTCTATCTTCACCATTCGTGACTGTCTCTACTTCGCACCTAGAAAAGATAATCAACATAAAACAAGCACTAAACAAGACTCTTCTTCATTCCAGCCTGAGTTCATTTTTAAAGAAACAAGTCAAGAATGGAAAATGGAAACAGCTAAGTACTGTACAGACTTATGTTATAAAAGATAAGCTTTTATAACAGAAGTTAAAGGGTTAGTTCACCTAAAAATGAACCCACCTTTAATCCATCAGTATGCGTACGGTTGTCTGCCGGAAGCTAGTTATTTGAATTTATAGTTTTAAATATGGATATATTTTTCTTACAAAAACCCATCGCTTCGCTTCAAAAGGCCTTTATTAACAGCCTGGAGCTGTATAGGTTATTTTTATGACGGATGGATGGATTATTTTTTTGGGCTTCAAAATTTGACAACCATTATAAAGCTTGGAAATCTTTAAATATATCTCAGATTGTGTTCATCTGAAAGAAGATAGTCATATACACCTAGGATGGCTTGAGGGTGAGTAAATCATGGGATAATTTTCATTTTTGGGTAAACTATACCTTTAGGCATTCAAATATTAACACACCATCTTAAAACGGTAAATATAAAGGAGCAAAGATGCTGGAGCCACTCTACACATGCCTATGACACATATCTCGCTCACCTCATCCACTGCCCAAGTCTATTTTTGACCATTATCTCATTCTTAAAGGGATAGTTCACACAAACATGGAAAATCTGTCATTTACCAACCTTGATACTGCTCCAAAGTCCAAACCCGTATAATTTTCTTTCTGCTGTGGAAAACAAAGGGAGATGTTAAGCAGAATGACAGCCTCAGCCATCGTTCACTTTCATTACATGTTTTTCTCCCACACAATGAAAGTCAATGGTGACGGAGGATGTCGTTCTGTCTAACACACTCCTTTGTGTTGTGTTTCACGGAAGAAATAAAATCATATTGTGGATTGGATTGGAACGACGACATGAGGGAGAGTATTACATTACAAAAACAATAAAACAAAAACATTATTTGGTTGAACTATTCCTTTAAGACAAAGAAAACAGTATGTGTGCTTGGGTTTCCACATTTGCTGACTACACGTTAATCTATATTTGTGGAAGACCAATTAAACAACCATTTAATTCAAAATTAACATTCATTAAAGGAGAATTGTTTTGTTAATCTCTACAAGAACAATGCCCATAACACCCACTGCATTATTGTGTGAATATGGATTATAAAAACAATGAACAGCCTTGTTATATAAATAATACATAACGTTACTTATATATAAACAATATACTATAATTACATTACAATGGTAAAGCATTATTTAAAGAGTCCCCAATGTTTTTTTACGAGATTAGTTCGCTCTTGTCCTGCTAGCATGTGTTTTAGCTGCTAAATGCGTATATGTTTAAAAAAAAAAAAAAACACGCACAAGTTCATATTTTATCATTCATCTAGATGTTTATAAATAACAGAGAAATATAGATACAAATTCATACAGATACTTACAGAGAGCTGACGGTAGATATGAATACCGTGACAAAGAGAAAACGGATTGAGAGACGCTGCTAGCCGGCTAGCTCTCCTCTACCGTAGAGCTCCTGTAACCAAGCGACAATTCCGGTCCGCACAGATGACCGCTGATTGGCTGGCAGTAGTCACGTGGCCAATAATCCCGCACCTTTCACACTCGAACGTTCAAGATGTTAGTTTTTTAGCCGATAATGGGTATCGACCAGTCCCGTTGATTGTTCTCATTTTAATGGTTGTTTATCATTGTTTGTGATTATTATTATTATTATTACAGCACACATAAAAGCTTTCGGCGATAGGTAAAATGATATACTTTCAATTAGGCTAGATAAACATGAATAAAAAACACATAATCAATCTAATGGTCATAAAGATAATTCAAATCAACATCTAGTTGAAATGAAATATGTACAAAATCTGCTCATACAGCTTGGAAATTGCACAGATTTTAAAAAGGAGGTTATGTCACCATCTCCTGGGGAGAAAGAGTTAGAGCATAAATAAATAAAAAAATCAATTCTTAGCCAGACCGACAACATATTCCTGCAGTCTGTTTTGAAATGCATACTATTAATATATTGAATATTATTTAAATGATCTTCGTGGAAATGTCATGTATGTTTTTCTGTATTGTATAATGTTTGCTGGGTGTGGTGATGGCACATGACAAGGCTGCAAGGCTTGCAAATGTATCCGAACACTAGTATAGGTCAACTCACATTACAGTCCCTGTCTGTAAGATGATACCTAATGAATACCATGCACCACCCACACTCCAGCACCGCCACACCCTGCAAATGAGGCTGCATCATCACAGGTGTCTCTTGTGTGAACACCACACTTGCATGAATCAGGTATGTCCCTAGATCAGGTTGGACAGGATTACTTAGGGGTTTTAGTTTCACCTTTTTCCATTTTTTGTGCTTTTTCTTTGAGGTTCCTGTTTCAATGCCTATCCATTTTGCGGTAAAACACGGTAAGATCTTCTTTTATGCTTTACTTACTGTAGCCTACTTATTTATTACTGAGTAGCTACCAAACAAATATAGGCCTTATCAACACTGCAATTATAAGAAGCTGTATGAAAATACATAAGTTTATTTATGCTTATATACTGTAGGCTAAATTGAACTGATACGTTATTTAGTAATGCATTGTATTGCATTGTATTATTTTGTGCATATATATATATATATAATTAAATTACATTAAATTGTAATAATATTTCACAATATATATATATGAAGACTTCATATGCAAAAACCTCTAAGTCCATCTGACATGTTTCTTTTAAATGAGCATTTTTATGTTTTTGATTTCTCTGTGACATTTTTGAAAATAAGGCATTTCAACAACTGACTAATAACCTTTAATTGCCATCAAAGTGAAATTACTGGACATGATAAAAATGCTAATTTAAAAGAAAAATGTCAGACGGACTCAGAGGTTTTTGCATCTAAAGTCTTCATATATATATATACACATACTATATATACTTATATATTCATCAAAGTATCCAGAAAATATTCAGCATATAAGAATGATTTCTGAAGGATCATGTGACACTGAAGACTGAAGCAATGATGCTGAAAATTCAGCTTTACTATCACAGGAATAAATTACATTTTAACATATATCAAAATAGAAAACAGTTGTTATAAATTATTAAACTGCATTAAATTGTCATAATATTTCACCATATTACTTATATATAATTATACTTATATATATATATATATATATACACAGTACTGTGCAAAAGTCTTAAGCCATTATTAGATGTTGTTTTAGCAATGGTATAATGACCATATATAATTATTTCTCAGTCTCTTTATTAGAATATAACCAGAAAATACAGTAAATTTGTATGCGGTTTAAAAAACAATAGGAGGAAAAATAATCAGAAAAAAACAGCTTCTATAGGCTAAAGTGGCAAGTATTTAGTGACCTCCCTTTACACTTGAGCAAGAGCAGGAACTTGGCTCTCTTAAACCTAAATGGAATGAAAAAGGACTGAAAGGCCAAGAAAACATTCAAAATCTGATGAGAAGTTTCTCAGAGTTTCTTCTTTGAGAAAATGGAAGTCTAGGAGACATGTGACAGGAGGTCACGCTAAATACTGATTTTGGCTTAAAGTAACAATTTGGTTCCTTTTTTTTTTTTTTTTTTTACATTTTATGTACATGTTTCCTGTATTTTCTGTTTGTATTGTTATAAAGAGACTGAAAAATAAATATGGATGTTCATTAAAACATTGCTAAAACAACAAAGTTGCGGTGGCCTAAGAATTTTGACCAGTCTGGCCATTCTCCTCTTACCTCTGGCATTAACAAGGCATTTTCGCCCACAGAACTGTCGCTTACTGGATATTTTCTCTTTTTCAGACCATTCTCTGTAAACCCTAGAGATAGTTGTGCTTGAAAATCCCAATAGATCAGCAGTTTCTGAAAAAGTCAGAGCAGCCCGTCTGGCACCAACAACCATGACATGTTCAAAGTGACTTAAATCACCTTTCTTCCCTATTCTGATGCTCGGTTTGAACTTCAGCAGATCGTCTTGAGCATGTTCACATGTCAAAATGCATTGAGTTGCTGTCATGTGATTGGCTGATTAGATATTTGCGTTAACAGGCAGTTGAATAAGTGTACCAAAGTGTGTGTGTGTGTATATATATATATACATACATACACACACACAATTTATAACAAAACTGCTAAAAACATGTAGGAGCGACTATGAGACATCTTAGCTGTGACAAACCCTGGTGTGATCCAGCAGGATGACAAATCCACATTTCCGTCTGCAAAATCAAAACAGCAAAGATTTATAATGAGCAGGTGAAAACATGTTTGGAAATACGTGTCAGCCGCAGGCTTGTTATATTGAAATGTGTCATCCTTGTGATTGCAAAAACCCTTATTATTTATAAAAAAAAAAAAAAAAGGTTACCTGTCATAACTTCCATTTAAAGTGCTTGGAACAGAATCAGTTTCTGCAAACTTTCCGATAAGATTTTTAGAAACAATTTGGACTGTTATGTGTGACTAAATCCCTTTTGGAGTTTAAATATTAATCGAAGACCAAATCTCCACTGGCTAATTAAAAAGATAATCAGCAACACAAAAAAAATGACAAAAAAGCCATTAAGTTTTTGGTTAAATTTAGACCATACTTTCCTGACACCAGTTGTCAAGAGATTCACTGACCCAAACTAAAATGGCCTATATTATGCAAAAGTGTATCTTTTGAGTTTCATGATTTATCACATATAACTGTGTTTATTGCAGGTTTGTGATCAGGGATGAACTGGTCAGGACTTGAGTCCCTTCTTAGCGGGGTCAATAAATATTCAACAGTTTTTGGTCGAGTGTGGCTGTCCGTGGTGTTTGTGTTCCGTGTTCTGGTGTTTGTGGTGGCAGCTCAGCGCGTTTGGGGCGACGAGAGCAAAGACTTCGTGTGCAACACCAGGCAGCCCGGCTGCGCCAACGTCTGCTACGACAGCACCTTCCCCATCTCTCACATCCGTCTGTGGGCCTTACAGCTCATCTTCGTCACATGTCCGTCACTCATGGTCGTAGCCCACGTCAAATACAGAGAGGAAAAAGACAAGAAGTACACTGCTCTCCATGAGGGCGACCATTTATACGCCAACCCTGGAAAAAAGCGCGGTGGTCTTTGGTGGACCTACCTGTTTAGCTTGATCTTTAAAGCGGTGTTTGATGCTGCTTTTCTCTATATTCTTCATCACATGTATAAAGGCTATGACCTCCCCCGCCTTACCAAGTGCTCGCTGGACCCTTGTCCCAATACGGTGGATTGTTTCATCTCGCGCCCTACAGAGAAGAAAATCTTCATGATCTTCATGGTGGCCTCCTCTGCTCTCTGCATCTTCATGTGTATCTGCGAAATGATTTATCTCATTGGAAAGTGTATACTCAAAAACTGTATGATGCCACAATCACCACCGCAACGAATCAAAAGACCTGATCCCACTCTCTCCAGCAGCCAAAACTTGGGTTCACAAAAATTAAAGGACACCATAATGGACAAGACTGCTCTTTAATGACAGCGGTATGTTGCAAAACGTTTACAACCTCCCTGAGATTGGGATATAAAAAGCCCTTTTTCTCAAACATCCAAATGAATACAGAGATAGATAGATAGATAGATAGATAGATAGATAGATAGATAGATAGATAGATAGATAGATAGATAGATAGATAGATAGATCATATTGAAAATAATATTGATAAATGAAAAAGGTTACGAGGCATTTTAGACATCATGCTAATTTTAAACAGTGGAAGATATATTTTTTATAAAATGTTTTTATTATCATGTCTAAGATTTTCACCGTTTATATTTGATTTGATATTTATAGTAAATGCACTTTAGAATGAACTTTAAAAGCACAATGCAGGAAAAAGCTGGGCGAGGTTAGCTTGACTAAATAAATATATGGTGTGATCAATGTCAGCTTGCTCTATGCAAATATGGTATCAACCGCAGCCTCATTTGCATTTTCTATTTTGTTTTTCAGAAGTGCCATGCATTTTAAAGTTTTCTGTGTGTATTCAGTGCATACGATATCAATAAAATCTCATTTATGTTGCCTTGGTTTCATTGGTTTTCTGGAATTGACAGGATGGGAAAGGCTATCGTCATATTAAAAGGAAATGTTACCCGAAAATAAGAAATCTGTCATCATGTACTCACCTGTATGAGTTTCGAAACTTGCATGACTTTCTTTTTCCATGGAACACAAAATGATATATTTATAGAAGAATTTGTTACTGAGAAATTGAATGGTGCCTTTCTTTTATTCACACAAATCCATTATATGCCTTCAGAAGACTTGGAACAGAGTGACTGAGTCGTGAAAACCACTTTCTTTTTCTTTTTTTTTAGGTTGACTTCCCCACTTTTGATTAGAAAAAGCAACTCTAATATTAACTCCTCCAGTAACACTTTACAATAAGGTCTCATTTGTTAACATTAGTTAATCTATTAATTAACATGAACTAACAATGAGCAATATATTTGTTACTGTATTTATTAATCTTTGTTAATATTAGTTAAAACAAATTCAGCTGTTCATTGTTTGTTCTTGTTATTCACACTGCATTAACTAATGTGGACAAATACAACATTTCATTTTAATAATGTATTAGTAAATACTGAAATTAACATTAAGATTAATAAATGCTGTAGAAGTATTGTTCATTCTTAGTTATTGTTAAAGTAGTTAACTAATGTTAAAGAGTTAGTTCACCCAAAAATGAAAATTCTGTCCTTAATTACTCACCTTCATGTCGTTCGTTAATCTTCGGAACACAAATTAAGATTTTTTTGATAAAATCCGATGACCATAGCCAGCAATGACATTTTCTCTCTCAAGATCCATTAATGTACTAAAAACATATATATCAGTTCATGTGAGTACTGTGGTTTAATATTAATATTATAAAGCGACGAGAATATTTTTGGTGCGCCAAAAAACAAAATAACGACTTATTTAGTGATGGCCGAATCATGATTCGGATCGCGTGGCAAACCGCCAAACTGCTAAAATCATGTGACTTTGGAGCTTCGAACAGCTGATTCGACACACTGATTCATAACGCTCCGATGCTTCCTGCAGCAGTGTTTTGAAATCGGCCATCATAGTTTTTTTTGGTGCACCAAAAATATTCTCGTCGCTTTATAATATTAATATTGAACCACTGTACTCACATGAACTGATTTAAATATGTTTTTAGTACCTTTATTGATCTTGAGAGAGGACATTTTCATGACAGAATTTTCATTTTTGGGTGAACTAACCCTTTAACAAATAAAACCTTATTGTTAAAGGGTTAGTTCACCCAAAAATGAAAATTCTGTCATTAATTACTCACCCTCAAGTCGTTCTACACCCGTAAGACCTTCGTTCATCTTCGGAACACAAATGAAGATTTTTTTGTATTTCCCAATTTCCTTTTTCAATGCCCAGAAAGCTACTTTAACATATTTAAAACAGTCCATGTGACTACAGTGGTTCAACCTTAATATTATAAAGCGACGAGAAACACTGCTTCATGGTTTTTATCAAAAATATCTTAATTTGTGTTCTGAAGATGAACAAAGGTCTTACGGGTGTGGAACAACATGAGGGTGAGTAATAAATGACATAATTTTCATTTTTGGGTGAACTAACCCTTTAAGTGTTACCACTCCTACCTTTTGTGTTCCACAGAATCAAGAAAGTCATATTAAGAATTAAACTTTTGGGTTAACTATTCCTTTTAGCATTAAGGCCAAATATGTCACATCAAATCTCTTAACATTTCAAACTCTCCAATTCTTCTAACACTTTCTGAATCTTTTCTGTCCAAATTTAAGTCAGCATACACTGCTTTTGTACCTAGAATGCATTTAAAAATAAAATCTTTTAGCACCCAGTGCATTTTCATTTACATGTTACATAAGAAGCACCTCTTGATCTTTTGCCTTCAGCAACCAATGATTACATCCCTCCTACCTTTTCTATCTCAGACTCACACACCACACACCAATATATCACTGCACACCAAGGGCAAAAAAAAAAAATTCTAAAAAGATTTAGTATATATTTATTTTAATGTGTTTCAATGATAATGTGAGAACAACATGTGATTCTTTCATCCTAAGCATTTCATCCGACCTGAACAATTCCTTGGCACTGGCATGTTGCTAAACTGCAGATAGTCTTTCAGTCTTAATACATTGACCAGAAAGAATACAGCAAATGTCCTAATGTATGATTCACTCACTCTGTGCTGCTCCTCCTACACATGTGCCCTGGCTTCGGCTCAAATGCACACAGCAAACAATCCATCCCACTCAAAAACGCAAACCAGCACACACACACTTTTAGAAATACCACCATAGACTCATACACATTCAGCTATATTCCTTCTCCACTGCAAATAACGATGTTTTAGAATCGGAGTTGTGTGTAACTTTAACGTAAGTAAATAATATTAAATTAGAGTAAACTTCAATGGTCACATAACTGCTGTTATTGTAATTTTTGGTCATTTAGACCATTTTCATTTCAGATATTTCCAGATATTAATAATTATTAATAAATGATTACAATTATATATATAACCAGCATTTATTAATAAACATAGCATAGGCTTGGTCTTGGTGGACTAGATCTGCTACGCTGCTGCTGGATGAGTGTGGATACATCGAAAATGCACATTAAAAAACAATGAACAGAATTCAGGCTGCTGCAAGGAAACATAGGGACAACCCCCCGAGCAGAACTAGGCAGGTGGTGTTGGGGAAGGTGGAGGGCAAGGAAAATCCCATGGCGTGCTGCAACGAACTGATGCGATTCGAAGTCAGGAATAAATAGGTTATGTAGATAGAACAAAGTGAACCAATGGCTTTAAGTGCTCGGAAGAGTTTCATGACTGAACTATATATATATATATATATAAAGGATGCATTAAATTGATCAAAAGTGACAGTAAAGTCTTACATCTTCACAAATGATTTTTATTTAAAATTAATGTTCTTTCGAACTTTACATTCAGAAAAAAAAATCATGTCAATCAAGGATCAAGACTGCTGAAAATTCAGCTTTGTCAGTAAAGTACATTTTAAAATGTGTTAAATTAGAAAACAGCTATTTTAAATTGTAATAATATTTCACAATATGTTTTACTGTATTTGTAATCTAATAAATGCAGCTGTGGTGTGTATAAGAGACATTCAAAAATCTTACCGACCCCAAATCTTTTGAATGGTAGTAAATAAATTATATAATATATAACATACATTATGTAAAAACAATACAAAATTTGGTCCAGTGACCACACTGAAAGAACACTTTTATTTCCGAGAATGCTTTTCAGTTGTAAGGCCCAAATCTTCAAAATGAAATCAAACAACATGAAGCGGCTTATACAAGTTTACAAGCAGCTTTCACCTACTTTTCTGTTCTTGCCTATTTTGTTGTTGTGTAACTGTTGATTTCCTCTTTGCGGCATTCCAATTCTACATCCTGTGGGGCCAATTTAATTAAAATATTATGGCTATATAGCATAGTAGCATACTATTAGCATACTTTTCCTGCCATATAAAGATACAGGCAGAAATAGTAAGTCTAAGAGTAATATGAAACCATTCCACATTCTGCCTAACTCTGACCTGAACTGAAAAGGAGACTGTTCTTAAATTATGATTTCGCCTAACCTTGCTAATAGGTCTTAAAATCATTTTATGTCTTTCATAGAAACACATAATAGAGACATCAAAGTGCTGGGAATGCATGACATGTGTTACTGCAGGATATTCGGTCAAAGCCAAAAGATTCAGGTTGGACCCAGGAACAACTGTGACATTGTTGATGCATACTATGCATAAAAGATGGAACACAACGAGCGTAATGTAGGTTACTGAGGAACAACGATGGGTGGCAGCAAAATCCCATGCTCACGACCCACTTATGCATTATCTTGGCACACAATGCATTCAGTTTGGCCTCATTCACACTGAACTAATTAATTTAACTAAAAATAGCCCATTTGGCCCCTACAACATCACCAGAATTTTAGGCTCCTTCACTCTGATCCCAAATAATTCACATGAGAAATCATATATATATAGGCCATGAGACAGATGGTGCAATGGAAAGGAGGCTGGAGGGGGGTGGCCTAAGAAGGCTATCCAAAAGCATGCTAAGTAAACAGCTAAGAATAAAAAGAAATTAAGTGAAGAAATGAAGACTTAGATCCTTCACATTTCATTTATTGACAACCCAGGCAGAATGCATTTCTTTTGCAATGTGTTAAAAGGCGAAACAACTCTCCCTGCTGAATTTAAACTTTATAAACTGAGCTAAGTACACACATTTTACTGCATATAAAGCATTATTTGTGCTATAAACTGTGCTCCTTTATTGATGAGGACAAAATTTCTACATCAGCCTATTTGTCATTCAGGACTTTCACAGTCAGTTTTTAAAAATGATCCCAGTAACATAAAACACTAATTATTGTTATACAGAGCACACAGCATATAGTGTATCTATTATTGACGTAACATTAATGTGCAATAGATTTGAAGCTCCTATGCTTGATCTCTGATAGTCATATTGCATCCACGATCACCTATTAATAGCCAAACCTATCAGGTAACAAATACTTACTGGTTAACATAACATTGAAATCAATAACAACTCAATAAACCCATAAAGCTGTCCACCATGACATAAACTTTAAAACAGAAATGCAGCTTAAAAGAGAGACTTAAACTGTGCTTCAACAAAATTGCTATCAAGAACACATCCAGATTTTATTGTGAATACTGGTAGATGTTGGAGTCACGACTTTGAAATAATATATACATAATTAAATAATGAGAAAGAGAGGAAAACAAAAATTAAAATACCTGTTTATGATGTTTAGCATTAGAATGATTAAATGGGCTCTAACACAATAGGTTTGCCAGTGCAGTAATAAGAGTTAGGATACAGACTTCACCTCAGTGTGTGCCTCTGCCCCCTGTGTATACTGTGAGGACACCTCTTCCAGCTCCTGTACAACAATAGCAGCCAACTCCCCACGCTGGCAGGAAATCTGCTGAGCTTGGTTGCCATAGAGCAGTTTGTCTGCATCCGATTGGTCCTCGCCGAACAGCTCCTGCAGCACCCCCTGCTCTAGCTCCTCCCAGTAGTCCCACGCAGGCTTGGAAGAGTTTGGCTCGGTTTCAGAATCAGTCAGATCTGAGTCCCAATCGCTATCTCCTCCTACCGCAGAGGCCAGAACAAAGTCTGCCTTAGAACCGCTGTCCTCTGATTCAGAATCTTTTGAGTCACCATATACTGAATGTCCCTCTGTAACCAGCAGGTGGCAGTCAGGAGCAGCCAGGTAAACAAAACTATCTGTAGAGAGGAAGTCACATTCATCAGGGTAACGGCAAGGTTTGGCAAAGGAAGTAGGAGGCAATGGCTCCTCCAGTGCAGGTTTGGTCACACTTTCCTGGGGTGGGGGCAGCACTGATACTGCCAGGTAGACAAAACTGTCTGTGGCAACAAATGGATCAGTGTCGCTCTTGACTAATAAAGTTTCTTTAGCCTCATGTTTGGATGGGGAAAGTGGTAAAGGTACATCAGTCTTTGTTGTGTTCACAGTGTTATGAATCTCTTGGGATAGAGATCCTTTGTTAACAGGTTTCAAGCGTGCTTGTATTTCTGTAGCTTTGGTTGTAATCTCTTTACAAAATGCTTGCCTGCCTAGCTCTACACTATTAGCTCTCAGTCCAGAGGGATTTTTTTTGTTGAAAGATGCCAATTTGTTTGCTTTTGGAATTGAAGAGTATGCCCCAATATTTCTGACATTGTCTTCCCCTTGAATAAGTGATGTAATACTTCCAAGATCTGACATAGGTCTGTCATTATCAGAAGTGATGTCCTCTCTACTCGTTTGGCTGGGATTTGACATGTAGACGCCACTTGAATCCGAGTCTAGTGTCAGGTGAGAATCTGGCGATTCGCTATTGTCATATTTGTTACCCATTTGGGCATCAATGGTGGCAAGATCTAAACTGGTTGGGATCTTTGCATGAGCAAGTTTATGGCCCCCTGGCTGAGTAACAATAATATTACTTTTACCTTCACATCTTTGTAAATTGTACTGAAATACTGGTTCGTCATCATCTTGGCTTTCCACAACCTCTCGGTTCATTTTCTCAATCTCCAACATATCTTCAGCACCCAGTTCTGAGCTTGTACCTGATGGAGCTTGTGAGCCACCAAACCCCGATGGAGGATGTAAAAGAGGCCAGCGCCTTAGAGAGCCAACATTTTGCAAATCTTCATTCCATTTCTCATCCCAAAGTGAATTAACCATCTCCAACACAGCCTCCCAGTTTTCTTCCTCACATTCAGGAGTGGTATTTTCATCAATGCCTGGCTCAATGCTCTCCTGTATGAGCACCATTTTACTCTCTTCTTCTAAAGCTTCCTCAATCACACTCTCATTTTTGGATGCTTCAGCTTTACGTTCTTCTTGCTCTCGCAAGATCTTCCATTCTTGAAGTGAGCAATCCTTCAAATCTCTTGTCAATGTAGACTTGCCAAGCTGTCCATCCACATTTCCCTGGTGCTCGGGGAACGGTGAAAGACGGGGAATGGTCTTTTTATCAGAGACACTCCGCATTAGCAGAGAGGGTAGTGGGGGAAGAATTGGGAGGTTGTGAACAGCACCACCCTGTCTTACCGTTCTCCTCCTTCCAATCAGTCGGCGTGGCCAGGTGGACTCCATCGGAGTGGGGGAGACAGCTGGTCTTTTTGACGTTTGGGAGCGCAGAAGGGGTGTAGTGTCTGTTTCAGGTTCTGGGGTGGCTGGCAGCGGTTCTTTCTCAGGCTCAGTATTCTGGGGTTTAAAAGTCAGAAACAAAGTATCTTTTGCCATACACCCATCATTCCTTATACCTTGGCCAATCTCTAGTTTGTCTTGGCCTTCTTGGCCACACATTAGGGCACTGACTGATAATTCTGACAGAGGTGGTCTTGATGAAGATGGTTGGGTGGGTAAAGACTGCCTGTTGAACTGCTGATGGTAGGGCAAGGGAGAGGGAGAGAAGAACACAGAAGGTGTATGCGTACCAGTGGAGAAAGGGGATCCAGAGAAGGGTGAAATCTGTGGGGAGGTGATGCTGTTTGGAAAGAAGGCAACTCCTGGGTTTAAGTAGGTCTTTTCTCCTGGAGAGATTTCAAATGTTTCTTGGAACTTTGGCGGAGACAGAACCTTCCAGGAGTGACGGCAGAGGTTGTCCTTCTTGCCACTGTCCTGGTGATGATGCCGTTTGTTCATAGATCCGCTTGGAGCCGAACTGCAGGATACGCTGGGGGATGCCGACCTTACAAACCCTCTTGGTGATTTGCTTAGTTCATCATTTGCTAGTTTCAGAGAATCAAATATGAACCTTTCGTCCAGTTTTCTGCCACTGCTGACTAGCACAGAAGACCTTGTGTCAAACATGTCTCCACCTGCTCCCAAGGAACCATTACTGGAAAAGTCAGTTTCTCTGCCCCTTCTCGATCCCAGAGTGCTGTGTGCCGAACCGTGGTCGATCTGTTCATTGATGCACATTGTGTCATAAATGGAGCGTTGAGGTATGTACCCATCTTCATTGTAGCCCTCCCTGTCATCACCTTTTTTCGAACAACAAGGGCTCTGCCGTAAGCAGCCAGGACGACTTAATGGCTTTCCCATTGTGTCACTTCTTGACGATGGCCTTCTACACAACCTCCAGTACAATCCTCCAGAAGTCTATCATGTGACACTGCCAGTGCATATGTACCTGATCTTCTCAGCAGTTATTTGAGGCAGACATTTTTTATTTAAAAACTGAAAAAAAACTTACTGGTCTTCTGGTGAAATGGCTTCAGTACCTCCACTGGAAATAAAAATTAAAAAAAATAAAACATGCCTTTAACATGCCATTCCCTTGAATGTATAGCTTGATAGCAACATCGAGTGGGAAGGAAGCAACTTTGTGAGTCAGTACGCTCTACATATCCATGTAAACATAGTAGCTTTTCGTTTGTAAACTGACAACGAAGCTGTATGTCTGTCTATCCCCTTGGTTTAGTTAGATATAAGCAGTTCTGTTCCAAATTTAGAGCTCCCAATCTCCTGAGGCAGCATCTTTACACTTCAAAAATGCAGTTTTAAAGCAAAAACTCACTTCTTTTCCTCATTCAAATGTGACATAACACTTCTCCGTGGTCCCTTTGCATTGCCTCTCTTCATGTTGTTAATCACTGACGTAACTAACAATCATAGCATCGCAGGATGACAGATGGACAGTCCAAGTCCCTTGTGCGCTGGTGTTCCAGGTGTGAAAAGTGTCCAGGAATCCAGTCTGTATTCCAGCATTATCTCGCAGCTCTCAGAGTCTTGTCCTTCGTCACACAGAAACACAGTTGGTTTGATAAATAGCCTCTTATATCAACACCAACGGCAGCTCTCTCTCTCTCCTCTCTCTTACTGCCTCACTATCACTCTCTCAGCTCCCTCCCCTGAGTTTTGAAGCAGCTGCAGGGCTTTAGCACTTATCAGGAGCTTAGGACTTTTTTTGCCTCACTCATTTCATTTCCTTTCAGTCACTTTTATCTCAATTTGTTTTGACCTCTAATAAGATGGCTTAGATTTTCATCAGACGTTATCTTCATTTGCCAATATACTTGTCTTATCTGTGTGTAAATAAAAACCTCATCTAAATTAAACATTTAGCACATTACGCCAATAGCATGGGTTTTAAGAAAGCAGAGTTTGACATTGTTTTTGAATTTTTCAAATGGCAATCCAGTCATGCACTGCCAGATTGTCTGTCTTTGTTGTACTTCTCTCTCCCACACACTCTCCTCTCATTCTCGAACCCTCTCGAATCACACCTCATCTGCCCGGAGCACGCCCACACTCTCTTTTTGAACAGGCAATATAAACGTGATCTGTCCCTGAGATACATCTTTCTGTCCGTCATACCCAAAAAACAATTGGTAGGAGATGTAGTGATCACACAAACAGCATTTCCCCTTTACAACTGTAAATAGTTCAGCTGCTTCACTTATATATTGTTCCCCCTACATTAGCCTGGCAATGATAAAAAATCAGTGCAGGCTTAATTAAAGGTCCCGACGTGGGATGTGCTGGTTAAATTAGACAATTCCATTACCGAAGGCTGATGCACATATTTAAGTGCTTTTCATATCGGAGTTGCATGATTCGCAAAAGCAGCAGCACATTCAAAATCCAGTGTGAAGCACATGCAACAGCTCTTGTCTCTGTTACCATGGTAGCGAATGACAATTGGCTTTACATCGTAGGCTGGCGCTGAATCTATCTGTGCAAATATCAGCATAATCATGTGGCTAAACATTTCTTATTTGATTCCCCATTGTTGCTCTGTCAAGGTCCTGTCACTTGAACTAACAAAGCAGGACTGCCCTCTATTGACTGAGACATGACACTTTGACTCTATGAATGCATCTTTTCTAGAAGCAAGACATCTAAAATATCTATTTCTTGAAGACCCACTGAAATCATAATTGGAGCTTTTTGTACATCTATTAGCGTTGAGGTCGTCTGTACCTGTGTCTGTGGTCTAGAGAAAACTATTTTCAACAGATGCGCACATACAAAATGGAATTTTTTTGCATCTTGCACACATGGGAATATACAAATTTCTGTCCATTAAAATGCTCTCAGAATGAGATTTATAGCTTTACTGTTACATAAATCTGTAGCATCGCCAATAGTTGCTCAATTCACCAGTTCTCAAGGGAAACAAAATGACTTCTGGTTGCTTTGTGGCTGTGAAACCTTTTTCACTGTGAATGTTCCTTTACATGTCGATAAGTGTACAAAGAAGCAAATGTCCAGAAAACATGTTAAGATCAATGCCAACAAATCTTACCAGAAGTAAGCCAGTCATTCATCTGAGAATTCATATATATTTTCAAAGGTTACCAACAATGACATGATGAATGCTTAAACTTAAAAAGCTTTCACTAAATAATACTAAATACTGAGAAACAATATCTACTGTGACTAAAAACCAAACAATTCCCTCCAAATTTCATTGTAACTGTCTAACATTCATGATAGAATAGATGACTAAAGGAATGTCTGTTGAGCTTGTGCACAATTTCATTTCTGTTTTCATCCCGTTCCCGTCTGAATAAAAGTAATACGTAGATGACATTAAATGTCTCATGATGGGTTTTTTTTAGTTCATTTTCAAAAGAAAGGTCTCAAAGTTTGTATGTTCTAATTAAGAGCTCTCTTCATCTGACGAGTCCAGGTACTTTTGCTGATGCTTAGAGTCCAGATGAATGTCCCGTATAGCTAGGATACGTGTGAGCATGCTCTCCATCATGGTGCTGTCCAATGGCTGGGCTGAGTACCACACAGGGCTGCTGGGGTGGCACGAGGCCTCGGGCTGCAGGTAGAAAAGATCTGGACGCTGCTTCACAGAGTTTGAGCTGTGGATATAAAATAGAATGAACATTATAAAGAATTTCTCTTTAGTAAAAGAACCAGAAAAAGACAACAAGTTTCTCTTCTCCTCCAAGCATTTGAATTTGAATGAAGCTCATTTTGTGTGCAGAACTCAAGCTGCATCATTCAAGTATCTGCATAATTGTAATTCAAAATTCAGTCTTAAAAACTCACAAAAACATACTCAAGATTGTAGAGAGTAATAAAATACACACATTTGAAACTTGAGTGAACTATAATGTCATTTTCATTCTTCTGTGAAACAAAATGTGATGTGAAATCTGCTCTTTTACATTCAACAAAAAATGTCGAGCTTTAAAAGGAGGAAAAAAGCAGTCATTATTATTAAGAGTCATTAAAGCAGTCCAAATGATTTGCCATTATATTCCTTCTGATGCTTTCCAATACCTTTATGAGATTAACATTTATGCTAATTTAGTGCTAAAGCCTTAATTTCTTGCAACTAGATGTCATGGAGTCCAACCTGAGCCATATTCAGCATATGTAATTGAAAAGCTTATGATATGATATTGAAAGCATATGATATTGAAATCTTCAGCAGCAGTGTTATTTAAGTATTACTTTTATAATATTATAGTATTTATTAATACTTTGAATTAGCTTTTATTTTTAGTTTTCATTTTATGTGCTTTTTAATATTTCTATTAGCTTTAACTTATTTTTATTTCAGTTTTAGTTGTGGTAATTTTAGTATTTAAGTTTTTAAATTTAAGTTTGTCATATAAAATTTGTGTTTTATTTTATTTCAGCTAACGAAAACCTATTTTTAATTGTTTTAACCAACAATTTCGTAAGTAAAAATCATCTATTTTTGCTGAATGGAAGACAGGGTAGGAATGACAAAGTGGTTACTGAATTATGACAATTTTCATTTTTGGGTGAACTATCCCTTTAAAATAACACACCATTTCGAGAGATAGAACTCGTAGAGTCTGACAGGACAGCGTAAGGGGTTCTCCACATTCTCGGGCATCTCCAAAAACTCCTCTTCCACCGTCTCTTCCTCTTTCCTCCTTTTAGCAGTCGGTCCTTGATGTTCAATAAACACAAGAAATATTATGAGCACAAATGGACACTCAACATGACTAGGAGCTCTGTAAAGATTCAAACACAAAGTGGTCATTGCATCTTCAGCGCAGCCCTCACCTTTCTTGTCCTTTTCCTTTTCCTCTTCCTTGCTAGGTAGTCTGAACCGAAGATAGGAGGTCACGCCATTTTTGGTGGTCTTTGAGCAGTGGGAGACATTGGAGAATGCAAGGCGTCGATGCTCTTCAACTGTTTTGAGGTTGAGCAGCTTGGCTCCAAAGAACAGCAGTGTGTTGAGCAGAACAATAGGAGATAGAGCACCCAACTGCTTGCACTCCCAAAGGTACTCCTCCTCAACCCGTGAGTGTATATATCCTGTGGAAACATCATTATCACCTTAAAAGCCTATTCACAACAAGAGTGGATTTTAATTCTTGTACCAGAGACAAAAATTCTCCTAGTGAAGAAGAAACTTTTGTCATGTACACTACCGTTCAAAAGATTAGGGTTGGATTTTTTTAATTAATGTTTTTGCAAGAAGTCCTTTCTGCTCACTTAGGCTGCATTTATCTAATCAAAAATACAGTAAAAACAGTAATACTGAGAATTATTTTTACAGTTTAAAATAACTGTTTGCTACAGTCAAACCAAAATTTATTCAGATACCTTCAACATTTCACACATTATCACAGTTTATTCGCTCTAGTTTAGGTCAACCAATTACTAAGCAATGCTTAATTTTGTTCAGTCTCTGGTGTAAAAAGGTCACATTAGCATTTAAAGAAAAACACTTTAGCAAAACATGGTCAGGTCAAAATTTCTGAATAATTTTTGGTCCCAAATTATCAATTTTAATGGTAGTCCACTGTATGAAGAATTTTTGGGTATAATATGTCAGTTTACTTTATTTTGCAATCCTCACGTACATAAATGAACTATAGTGTCCTGCACCCACTAGTAAAAAAATATCAGAAATTATATCTGGTGTCTGTATAATTTTTGGTTTGACTGTATATTAATGTGTTTTAAAATAATTCATTCCTTTGATGGCAGAGCTAAATTTTCATTAATCCAGCCTTCAGTGTCACATGATCCTTCAGAAATCATTTCTTCTTATTATCAATGTTAAAAATTATTGTGCTGCTTCATACTTTTGTGGAAACAGTGATACATTTTTTTTTTCAGGATTCTTTGATGAATCATTTATTTGAAATAGAATGTTCATTATAAATGTCTTTATTGTCACTTTCAACCAATTAAATACATCCTTGCTGAAAAAGAATATTAATAAAAAAAAATCTTACTGACCTCAATCTTTTGAAAGTGGAAATGCACTGTTTTTTCAACATCTTAAAATATATATATATTTTTTTTACTAATTTCAGATGTATTTAAAATGAAGCTTTAAAAAGTACAAATATTCCATGTAGTCTCTAATTAAAATGATGTCAAACTGCATGCACAATAATATTTTTTTTTTGAAGTATAAAATAACATGACATTTTTTAGCAGGTGACAAAACAAAGTGATTTAAAAAAGATATTTACCTCCAGGTGGTAATGTATTTCCCCAGTCCTTCAGCAATGTGGTGATATCAGTGATGAACTGACTATAGAGCGGATCCGTGAAGATATTCTCAAGACGCTCATTTTCAAGCAGGCACTAAGAATTGAGTGAAGACAGAATATGTGACTAAAATGCTCATTAAAAAGTATATAATGTATTAAAAAAAAGAGAATAAAGTAAAAAGTGTTTTTACATGCAATTACATTTAATTAAAGGTGTTGGATTTAACCCTCAGGTCAAAAGTGTACAAACATTTTTTTTCCCAGTAAAATCAATGTAGTATATTTTTGTTCATTAGTGTCATATTTCATAATTTGCACATTGAGGGAATGTTATGGTACTAAGTAATATTTATGCAATAAATATGATCCATTAGTTTCCACAATTTTTACAATGCAACATTTTTTCACATATTTTTTTTTTTTTTAAATAACCACTTTATTGCTTGTGCTTTTTCTGCATTGTGGTTGATTTGTTGATTGTGACCTTAACCCCATAGAAAATCTATGGGGTATTGTAAGAGGAAGATGCGATATGCCAGACCCAACAATGCAGAAGAGCTGAAGGCCACTATCAGAGCAACCTGGGCTCTCATAACACCTGAGCAGTGCCACAGACTGATCGACTCCATGCCACGCCGCATTGCTGCAGTAATTCAGGCAAAAGGAGCCCCAAATAAGTATTGAGTGCTGTACATGCTCATACTTCTCATGTTCATACATTTCAGTTGGCCAAGATTTCTAAAAATCCTTTCTTTGTATTGGTCTTAAGTAATATTCTAATTTTCTGAGATACTGAATTTGGGATTTTCCTTAGTTGTCAGTTATAATCATCAAAATTAAAAGAAATAAACATTTGAAATATATCAGTCTGTGTTTAATGAATTAATATAATATACAAGTTTCACTTTTTGAATGGAATTAGTGAAATAAATCAACTTTTTGATGATATTCTAATTATATGACCAGCACCTGTATAATGCCTCTTTTACAAGATGTAATATAAGTCTCTGGTGTCTCCAGAATGTCTGTGAAGTTTCAGCTCAAAATACCCCACAGATAATTTATTATAGCTTGTCCAGTTTGCCCCCTATTTGGGTGTGAGAAAAAACGCGCAGTTTTGTGTGTGTGTGTCCCTTTACATGCAAATGAGCTGCTGCTCCCGGGCCCCTTTCCAGAAGAGGGCGGAGCTTTAACAGCTCGTGCCTCAGATACTCAACAACAACAAAGCTGGAGAATCTCACGCAGCCAAAATGACGATTGTCAGTAACAGTGTTCAGCCTTACATTGTTCAAACTGGAGTCAGACACTGATGGAGAGACTCAGGAAAAAGTTACAACTTTTAGAATGCATCTGGATGTTTCTGAATGGTTAGTGGATAAATTTATGTAGTTGCTGTGGAGTTGATTCAACTCATCGACTAGCATGTGTCGTCATGTTAATCTTTTGTGCAAATCTAGCGTTGAATTGACCCTCGTTTGTGAAGCAGTCCAGCGTAAAATGACGGCATGGCAACAACACTCTACTACAACAACTCTTCCTCTTCTCTAAAGCAGCCCAACATGGCCTCACCCCCTTTGTTGCATGTTCTCTGGGGCAGGGTTTATGTAAATTTTAGGGTTAGTGATGTCATTAACCCGGGGAGAAGCTTGTTGTTGTCCCTACCAGCCATTTGTTGCAGTCCTTAAACAGAAAATTCTTTAAAAGAAAATATCCTCCTTTGCATTGAACTGAGCATTGTAACTTTGCAGATGTTGATCAACACCCCTTTAACATAGCAAGTGCCATAAAAGTCACTTATAATATATCGTACCATTCTGATGATGTAAAATATTTGTAAAAATCTAGATATTAAATTTGTTGGTCAAAAGTGACCAGAGAGCACCAGAAGGTTAAGGGTGAACTATTCATTTTATTCTCAAACCTGCTGAATGCCCAGGCACAGGTAGTAGATGCTGTCGGGTTCATACGCGTTGCCATTCGGCCTGCGGACCTCCTTGATGAAACGACACAGACCGTAACTGAGATCTGCAGAAGTGCACTGCAACACATCCTGCTTCACAGTCATGGGGCCTTCTGAACAAGACACAGTGGGAGAAGAAAAAGTTAAAAACACATGGTGGGTCAGCGCAATGTCACACACCAACTGCGACAGTGACCTTTACTAATGACACAAGCTGTGTGAGTCATGAGGCAGACGGAGAGGTAACGACTCCATGTTCTGACCCATATGTGTGAACTTACCGGACTCCTGGTCCTGTTCACTTTGTCCTGTTTTCATTTTCACCCAGCTGGCCCAAGCTTCGACTCCATACATTTGGTTAAGCTTTGAGCTGGACGTACTAAGCCAAACACTGCCTGATGTATCCGTTCCAGATCGCTTGCGACCCTGAATAAGACACACAAACACTATATTTAGTACTACACAAGAAAGAAAGAGGACATTTTGAAAGGAAACTTACAAAGATCAAACCCAATAAAACCCAATATCTGAAAATATGTTGTTAAACAGCTCTTTAGAATACTAACTGAAATACGTTTAAATGCTAAAATGGTGCTAAAGTGATAAAGCGAATTAAAATATAAAAAAATAAAATTGACAACAAAATTATCAAATTTAAATAAAAAGCTAATTTAAAAATATGAACAAATACTATAAGAATATGTAAATAAAACCAAAATAACACTGGATCTACCCCTGTTTAAATAAAGACATTACATTGTACATAAAAATTATCTGATAAAGCTGCATGATTAATAATTAAAAGATCCCAATCTTGATTCAAACACCCACACAATCTTATTCCTAAATGACAATGATTTGGCAATGACTATTAAACCTTTGACAAGTATGATCACAAACAGTTTTTTCAAATACAGTATCATTATTTCTGTGTGACAACCATAGTTCGGATATAAACGTTGATGTCTACGGTAGCTATCAAAAGAGTAAATCACAGTTTGAAATGAACTTGATTCAAATTAAGATTATATCAATTACACCAGTAAGTGGTGACACGTGACTGTTTAGAAACTGGTGATTGAATCATTCATTCAAGAGATTTGTTCAAAAACACTGATTCATCCAGTAATGAAACAAGTGAAGTCTTTATGAGTCATTGAATCATTCATTAAACCAATTTTTATAAACATAATTCAAATTAAATATTTTAATAGACTCCAGCAATTGACATTTTGTCAGATCCTCTAATAAATTATTTTGTCTATTCAGAATGATAATTTAAATCACAATTCTCCATTTAAGAATCATGCAGCTCTAACAACTGACTATCCATAGAAAAAGTATCTTGCATTGCAGATATTAAATTCTAACATTTTTTTTTTATTTTGTTTGTGTTCATCTTGTTGTTAGGGTGATTGTTTTCCACAGTTTTAGCTACAAGATCTACAAGGAAAAAACAGACTCTCAAATCAGTATTTCATCTCCATGTATTTACTTAATTGAAAGTAGTTGTGTAATAATCATGATAAATGTACAGTAAGCCAGTCATTATCAAAAAAATAAACCACTTCAGGGTGATACAAGACCCCTCTGCAGCCCCCAAATATAGTTGATTCACTTTCTTTTATTCAACCCCCCAAAAAATGTAAAAAAATTTCCCCAACAGAAGCAACAAGAATTGATAACATAATACAAATGAAAGCTTATCATACTGAATTCTTACTAAATATGTAAATAAAAATTACAGATCATATGTATTTTAGAATTAATAAATGAAGACAAATAAAGATGATTCCTCAAGAGGTATAATACTGAAATAAATTCCTGAGTTTGCCTGACAAACATAAATAACATCCGATTCTTGTAAAGCAAGCACAGACACTTCCGAATGTGAAAGAAAGAAAAAAACATTTTTTGACAGATGCCGCCACATTCATCTCCTTTTATGGCGACTTTCTTCAACTGCAGCAGCCTCCATGGCAACCACTCCATCATTATCATCATCTTCTCCTTCACTTTCAGCTTCTTCTGTCCCCATCTGGCCTGCATTCAGTCTCATTGTATTTGGCTGTGTGGCGTTATGTACAAAGTTCCTGATATCTTTTCAGCATTTCAGCTTCACACTTTAAACAAGCTAGTCCGTCTTATATGCCAGGTTCCCTCCGGAGGGATATTGTGAACCTTCCTAACTGCCATCTCACAGCTTCACACTTCTCACTGCAACCTTTTCTTTTCTTTCCAGTTAGAAAAACAACATTCTTGAACACTTCTGGTAGTAAAGTCTCCAATCTAGGGTTTTCAAAAGTTCTTACTTCGGTAAATGTGACGATACCAGCATTTCCCCCTAGCATTATGAGCACTGTTGAGTGGATTCTTAAACACCTCTGATTGGCCATTGTGTTCACACACTCAACAGATATGTCTGTGATTGGCTACAATGATCAACGCTTCAAAAACATGTAAACAGACATCTTTGACCCTCTTCACCAAGTGCTTACACCAAAGTTCCTTTCAAGGAAAGTCTGTTCACTCGGCGGCCATATTTGTAACGCCTCCGGGCAGCTATTTCAGGCGTCCAAGTCCTATCTATTTGAATGGGGGAATACTGAAATCTCGAAAACTGCTTGGCGAACTTGCATGTTGCAGTTTCTCCCTCTCCCATTCATAACTAATAGGATTGAACCATCTTTCTATATCTATACTCTTTGCTTACACAAATACACATGGGAGAGTTTGAAAGCAGGAGTCTATCAGCAGATATATTAGTGATCTGCTCGCAGATATATTAGTGATCTGCTCAAAGATCATTGATCATTGTAGCCAATCAGACATATCTGTTGAGTGTGTGAATACAATGGCCAATCAGGTGTTTAAGAATCCGCTCAACAGCGCTCAAAATGCTGGTATAGTCACATTTTTAAAGTTTCAGTACCGACAACCCTATCTCCATCTCAATTCCTCTCTAGTGCCACCTACACTTAAAATCTGCACTTTTAATTTCCAGCATGGTCTAAATTTCCAGCTAGATTTTCCAAATTTGTTTTCTGAAAATAACCTTTTCAAACTCCTCCTAAAGATAATAAAATCTTGAAATTTGGGACAGATTTGATATATCAAAAATAAGAATAAGAATATAACCAATTCTTTATAGATTAAGCTAAGCTCACACAGAAATTGGAGCTGGTATTTTAAGCTTTTAAAAATGAGGAGTTTTATTTCTGTCATTAACCTAGTAAAGTTCTGTAATGAGCGAGTCTGCAGGGGATGATGGGACTACGGCATCTACATGTTTAATTTCAGAACACGGCACATCTGAATAAGAACCATATAAAGCAATAGATCACTCACAAATTAAATGTTAGAGTTCATTTGTGTAATACAGAAAAAAGAAATCATACAGCTTTAGAATTATATAAAAGGTGAGTAAATGCCATTTATGGCAGAATTGTCATTTCTGGGTGAACTATACTCTAATGTAGAGTTTCATTTTGCTTCACAGCCAATTTTACTCATTTTTCATAGCACATCCAAAACCAGGGCTGGATTCATATTTTTATTAGAGCTTTGAGAGTTGGGAAACCAACATTTTTTGTTCATGTCCAGAATCCACAACAATTGCATTTGTTCATCTCCTTGTAAACTCAAATGGTTTATTGCACAAATGTCTTGCATAACCAAAGGTACATCTCTCAAAGTTTCTAGAACAATACAAAGCTGATAAAGGAACAGCAAAACAACCTTGTGATTTTCCATTGACAAGTGAAAAACATCAATACCTATATCTGCCATTCACAAATTGTTTTTAAAATGATCAAACTGCCAATGCAAAATGCTTTTGGAGCATTTAACAATCGTACATCTTGACAATAAAAAATAAATACAGCCAAAATTATATGAAATGTTAAAAACTTTAAAAATTAAGCTTTCTAGGTAAAATAGTCTCTTCTGTAGATAGAAAGCTGCCAATTTTAAATTAATCAACTTGTCATTTGGCATGAATTGAGTATTTACCAAACCATACTCTTTCAAAACCAACTACTTATTGAAGTAGAAGAAACAAGACATTTAATTCCTCTAAACCTTTGGTGAACACTTTTTTTTTTTTTTTTTTTTNTTTGGAAACACTTCAGTCTTTATCATTTATCTAAAAGTTGGGAAACAACCCACATCAACAGACTTCACACTTCAACCTTCCAAACTGCAAAAAGACTCTGGCTGATTCTCTGTAGTTCTGTCGCTTGTGACAAACGTCTCTTCAACAAGCCAGGAATCTGATTCATTCAGATTACATACCCTTTTTCTGGGAGGGTGGCTGTCTCTGCCCCTTTTACGTCTCTTCAGCGTCAATACCAGTCTGTTCTCTTTAGCCGATCCAGGGTCAATTGGTGCTGTGAAATGACATGTTACAATTTTGTGGGAATTTTTAGAATTATAAAACAGAAAAGCTGTCAAAATCTGCTAAATGTGCAAGCAAGAAAAATAAATGTTTTTTTAATGCAATAGTTTATTCAAAACCGTGTAATACTGTCTTGTATTAGTCGTAGCAGGGACATTTTATGTCCTGCATCTAAATAATTTTTTTTAATCGATGATCATCAAAGCTCAACAATAAAAGAGCATTCTATAAAATGAAGGCTAAGTCCATAAAGTGTAGGAAAACTGAAAATTAAATTCTTGTAATCAGTGTTGAGAAATATAGACTGTTCTACTGCAAGTGAGATGACTTTCTGTAGTTAAATGTGCCAACATGTTAACGAGTTGTTAACTAGGGCTTCACGATTTATCGCGATTAAACCGCACACGATTTGGCGAAGGCTGCGATTATTTTATGCGCAGATTGCCAGAGCTGTACGTCTCTGTGATCAGTAGTAAATGCTTCTCCATCTGAAAGGCAGAGGGCGCTCTTGCGCAGAAACTCCAAATATGCCCTGCCGCAGAAGAAGATAACGTGTCATATCGCTGTAGCTGAATAAACAGAAGACTGAAACGCTTTGATTAAACATGACTAATAAACACACGACTGCCTTATTCTGTGTAAGAAGCCACATCATCTCACAGAGGGATGCTCAACTGTCGTTATGAAGTGAGTTGGGAGTAAAAACATGTTATCAAATGTTGTCTTTTGTTGGACAAGATGTTAATAAATACTTATGTCTGGAAAGATGTTTGACGTGTGTTGCTTTTTCATTATAATTGACTCAAACTTGCAGTGCTTTCAGATGGATTAGCATTTGGAGCCATACTTTATTGACAAGCTGTGCATAAAAAAAAGTAGCCTTTGCGATTTCATAATCTCACTAAGAATCGTGTTTAAGCGATAAAAGCATTTAAGTTCAATGTTATTTTTCGTATCGTGCGATAAATCATGCAGCCCTATGTTGTAGTGTTGTCAAAAGTAGCAACTCCAATACCAAATCGGTACCGAAATCTTCAAAATGTGATGCTTTAAGCACTGTTGAGCGGATTTGTAAACACCTCTGATTGGCCATTGTGTTCACACGCTCATCAGATATGTCTGTGATTGGCTACAATGATCAACGCTTCAAAAACGTTGTAAACAGACGCTCTTCACAGAACGCTTATACAGATACACACGGATAGCACAGATAGCGCTTTCAGAACACTTTCAAATTCAAACACTTGTGTGTTTTCAAATGCTCCTGTGCATTGAGCATTGTAGCCAATCACAGACATATGTGATGAGCGCATGAACACAATAGCCAATCACAATGGCTCAACAGCGCTCAAAGAGTCACATTTTTAAAATTTCAGTACCGACTTGGTATCGAAGTCAGTACTTTTGACAACACTAACATGTTGTCACGTTTAACTACAGAAAGTAAGTGATTTAGATCAATTAACAGGCCTAAAACTAATTTCTTAACTGTAAACTTACCACGAGGAAAATCATTTTCCAGATCTGGCTGTTCTGATGGCAAAGACACGGTAGGGTCAGCTATCGGCTCCTCTCGTTCGGTCGATGCCACCAGTGGCTTCACGTTGGCTCCAGGATCCTCAGCATCTGCCCAGCTGAAGGGTGTTGATCTGGCCTCTGACTCTAGATCACCACTGTAAGTGCTGCCCTGGTCTGAGCAAGACATTAATCCCAAGACTATCAAATACTGAATTATTTAAGGAGTTTGTTTGGGAATAAAGGTTTAGATAAGCAAACAGGTCCAATAGTAACAAAACATTTATGCACCAAGTAACGCAGGCTTGTCTTTTCCTTTCTCCACCTCATCGTCTTCCACTGAGCTCTGAGCAGGCAGGCTACATTTAGTGTCTTTCTTTTCAGCAGTGTCTTGAAATCCAGGGATGACCATGGGAACAGGCACCTGGACATAAACAGCATGAAATTATAAAAGAGCTGTAAACTATAGCACAGAACAAATGATTCGATAATAAAGATGACATACCGGTAGAGGTAGCCCCAGTGGAAAAGGTGTGTACTGAGTGTATAGATGCATTGGCACTGGAATGTAGACAGGCATCGGAATGGGCACCGGCACTGGCACCAACCTCACCGTCTCTCCATTTTCGTCAATCACTGCGGACGGAGAAAGTGTAAACACAATATTTCATAACGACTTCTAGCAGGGGTGATTGTGAAAGTGAGGAAGGCCAACCTGTTTCAGACATATTTGGAGGTACTGGAGGCTCTGGCTGACACTGGACGCCTTGCTCTTCAGTAATAGGTCTGCACATGAGAGCTTTGTTCTTCAACATTCGTCGATGTGGAATAGCAGCCACTGAAGCATCGGTTTGTGTACTGGCCTATAAAAAAAAAAAAACATTACATTTAAGGGTTAAAAAAAATATGTATCACATTTTGGAAGAAAAGATGCTCATTTTGGAAATAACTCTGGTTTAATGAAACTTGAATGAAATTTTGAATTCTGGTATTAATACCAGTGAATTTTCACAATTCTCAATGTTAATAGCAAAACTGAATTAACAACTAATACATTAATTGTCTTATTTCTCATTAGTTACCTTAACTTTTACTCGAGTCGCCTTTGATACCTCCCTTTTTACATGCACTACTGTTCAATGTTTCGAAGCTGGTAAGATTTTATGATGTTTTTGAAGGAAGCCTCTTATGCTTACTGAGGCTGCATTTATTTGATAAAAAATACAGTAAATCAGCAATATTGAGAAATATTACTATTTGAGATAAATAAATTTCTTAAGAATAAAACTTAAGAATGTAAATTGTAAATAAATTGTAATAAAATAAAAAAAATGTAATTTACTCCTGTGTCAAAGCTGAATTTTTAGCATCATTACTCCAGTCTTCAGTGTCACATGATCCTTCAGAAATCATTCTAAAATACTGATTTGCTGCTTAAAAAACTTTTATAAATATTATCAATGTTGAAAACAGTTGTGCTGCTTAATATTTTTGTGGAAATCATTATAAATTTCTTTTTTTTTCAGGATTTATTGATAAATAGATAAGTTCAAAGTAAAAAAAAAAAAATCTAGCATGCATTTAATATTTAATACAACACTTCGTAACACGATGTATGTGTGCATCACTACTTACTTCCCCAATGTTTTTTGAGCTGGCATTTGAGGTAGGTAGAGCTCCTGCAAAGAAAAGTAATTAAATTTAAACATAAATGGAATCAAACAGCAAAATCCTTTAATCTAAGGACATAAAACTGAAAAACATGACAACTGAATACCTGTGAGAGCAGTATTTCCAGGTAATGTGGAGGCCAGAGACACCACACCACCAATTACAGGCATGTCCTTAGACAAGGATAATGGAGCTTGGACTGTAGTGGTATTAGACACAGTACCTTCAAAGATGAAGCAACAAAAGTTTTTTCATTTTCCAGCAGAAACTCTGCACATTTGTTAAAGGTCTTTATAAATAAGTACACTGCTAAACAAACAAATAAGTGTTAAAAAATGTCATTCGGTAGCCTTACTGCTACATAGGTTTACACCAGTTTTACATATAGAACTACATGGTGATGTACCGTTGCTTGCTGGCTGATGAGGGGAAATGCACTTTGAACAGAAGTGCAGCAAACAGGACAGGTTACAGAAGTGTTTTGTTGTTCCATCCCAGACGAGGCTTTCCTTAAGTGAGCCCTGGTTCTTACAGCAGTGACACTTGGCCATCTGACAGAACGAATTCATGCAGGAATGATGCAAAAAGAAGCAACAATTAAAAACTCTGCCAATATGAAAAATTCAACAGTGTATATCTTAAATTAAAAAGCAAAAATTGTTGCTCAGTTCACAATATAATTTGAACCCCAACCAAAAAGAGGTGATTGTGAGGCTCTCTTCAAGAGATAAAGGACAACTACAGCTTAAAAAAAATAAAAAAAAATAAATAAATAAATGCCATCTCTAACCTCATAAAAGAGCACGGTGTAGAGAGACATGCACTCTTCTGTGCAAAACTCCTCCAGTTTGCCCCCAAAGAAGTTCTGAATGGTTTTATGCGTCATGTTTTGACAGTAGGCACAAACCCTGCATTGACCTCCATGTCGTTTGGCGAGATCATGCTTAAAAAGCAGTTTACAACCTATAAAAAAAAAAAACACAGAAAGAATGAAAGATAATATATGTGAAAAAGTTAGGCATACAATCAACTTTTAAATAAAGTTCTCATCTTATTTTTCTTCAAGCTTTTTCACTGTACATCAATGAGCACCAAAAACATGAACTAAATTGTTTATTCTACACAATTAAAAATGTTCTTAAGATCCAACATTTAAATGAAATTTTACGGGCTTTCGCACCAGAGAAACGTTTTCATAGTTCCTATTGGCAGAAGCACCCGCTTTTTGGCATGTTCGCACCGCAGGAACTGGTAACAATTTTTGTTTAGTTACAGCACGATAAGAACGTTGTATGCTGATATGAAATATCGGCACTCACCATTTTTATAAAGCCGTGTAAACACAGTTTGCATATACTTACTCTACGAACACTGAAAACAGTGTTAGATGGACCAATGCCGAAGTCCAGACACTTCTCTTCCTTTACGCTACAGAGACGTTGAAGTTGTTTAATGCCAAGCTTAAGTGACGTTGCTGTCAGCCGGCTTACGTCACTCCAGAGTTCCTACTGGCGGTGTGAATCCAACCAGGTAAATGGCCCTAGAGGAACATTTAATTCTCAGAGTACCGCCCTGGTGGCTAGTTCCTATAACCACCTGGTGCGAAAGCCCCTAATGCTAACCGGAATGTCATAGGCCCATTAATAAGCAAAATAAGCATCACATGAGCTGAACAGGACAACTGCCATTGTATTTTTATTTTTGTGACCGACCAGTTAATAACCACTGATATAAGAATCAAGTAAAGAGGTTGGACAAACCTTCACAACAGAAAGATCTGGGCTGCTTTTCATATGTGATGATGTCTTTGACTACTTTCTCTAATTTGCAGTACTCGCACACAGCTTTCACGTTGCTTTCCCTCTTAAATGTGTCACAACACGCTCGAGAACAGAACAACCCTGCGTGACCCTAAGAGAAGAAAAAAAAGAGGGTGTTTTAATGTTTTAAAGAACTACGAAAGAATTTCAAAAAAAAAAAAAATCACAGAGCAGGAAAAATAATTAACCATCTGTCTAATATTGTCTTAAGTTTATGTAGTTTATGTTTGTGTTTTATAAAAGTGACATCACACTGTGCTGTTGTTCTGAATATCAATACAGCTGTGATTCAGCCACAGTAATATCACTTTTGCTCATGTGACCACTTTAGGAAGCCGCACCTTAAACTGGAAAACCTCGGGCTTTGAGCTAAACTGATTCTGGCACTGCCTGCACGTGAGTCGTATTGTGTCAGAGGACGAGGGAGGCTTGTTTGGCCATTGCTGCTGGGCATCTTGTGAGTTAACCACACCAGGAGCTGGCAAATAAGTTGGAACTGGATTTTGATTTGAGGGTGGTACAAAAGGTGGGGGAGGGTTGTAGCTTGGGCCAGGCACATTGGCTAATGTTTGGGTGGGCTGGAGATGGTCGGTGGTGGGCCGAGGTGGTGCAGCGCTTTGAGGCTGAGGTCCATGAGAGTTTCCATTCATCTGGTTATGAGGTACAGAAGCATTCAGTTTCTCCTAAAGAAAAAAAAAAAAAAAAAAAGTCACATGATCTGATTTACGAAGACCAACAAACAAATTGTGGAGGAACGAAAGCATATAAAGCTTTCAAAGCAGGTATTACATGTTTAAAAAATAAAAAAGGCATAAGAAACTTAATCTAACCGACCGCAAACTACTGAACGTTAGAGTACATTTTATAAAATACAAGGCTAAGTCACACAAACAAGATGTGAAATAAGCTAAATCCTAAACTAGATAATTTAATGAAATAGTCCATTATTATTTATTTAAACTAGTGTTACAACTAGGAATGGGTACCGAAACCCAGTATTAAATGGGCCCGGGGCTACATTATGAAAGACCGGTGTATCTATAAGCTCTAACGGTTCTGCTGTCGGTACTGGAGAAATCATGAAGAAAATACACGTACATTATTGCTATATAGACATTATCTTGCAAATTCTATCCAGCCAGAGTCACCAGCTGTTTCTACATGCAATAATATTAGGACACGTGTCTATTTTGCATTTTTGCTATTTGCAATCCAGAAGAGAGATCGCGCTCACACAGAAGAGATACAGCACGCGCACAACATGAAAACCCCGTTTGTGACGATGAAGGAGAGAACCAAACATTCGTCTGCTTACACTTTAGGCCTGTGATATTAAGCTAATTTTATTTTGATTTTGGCTTCCAAGGATGGTCAGAAAGAAGATATTTGACTGAGGTAAAAGTATTAAAAACTAGCTGCGCTTCGTCTACCACAACTTCCTTCCCTTCACAGTGGTGCACATTTGTTCCTCCCTAAACCCAAACTTAATGCCAGAATCAGTTCAATCGGTGATTGTTGTAAAAATGCAGTCTTTACTTTAATGTTTTAAAACATTGAAAGCACAATAATCCGCACAAGAGACGCTGTTCCCCAGGCTGAATTGTGTGTGCACGCACCAAAACGGATTGCAAATAGACAAACAAATTACACTTTGGACTTCAGGAGCACGTCCAAATATCAAATATACACACAAAAATATGTCATGATGACCGGCTTGAGAAAATCCGATGTGTGTTAATATCTATGCAAAGAGAAAATCACTCACGGCTCTCATTTACTTCGATTTCTTTTGTAAGCTATATTACTTACCTGAACAGTAATGTTAGACCATGAAAGCACTGTTTATTTCATTTGTATCTTTGTTTTATTGCGTTTGTCAGTTTGTTTTACTTTGTTTCCTTGTTCATGTTCTTACTTTATCTTATGTATATAAAACACTAAAAATGCTTGCATTTACACAAAAAATTGGTGCATTTACAAATTAATGTTTTAATTACATTTCATAAAATTATTTTCAGAATATAAAGCAATGTTAATTCAGCTCTTAATTTGTTTAGTTGATATATATATATATATATATATATATACATACACACACAGCTCTGGAAAAAATTAAGAGACCACTTAACATTGATTTCTGAACTTGGAGTGGTCTCAATTTTTTCCAGAGCTGTATATAAAACAAAAAGTACCGATAAGAATACCGTTAAAGTATCGAATCAATAAGCAGTATCGGTAAGAGTAGTAATACCGTTAAAACCTTAACGATACCCATCCCTAGTTACAACTATAAAAAGTACAACACAAAATACTGTAAATACATACAAAGAATGCAATACCTGGAATTTGCCCACACAGTCTAATGAGCAGAAGTTCCTGATGGACCCATCAGAAATGGCAAGGTGATACTGAGGAACAGCTAACTTCTTGCAAGTTGTGCATGGGAAAGAGGTGCCTAAGAGCAAAACAAGACGGATCAGCACAAGAGGAAGAAAAACACGCTTTAGATGAATCTCATAAAATGATATAATATATATTAAGGGTGGGAATCCTTTGGAATCTCACGATTTGATTCATATTGATTCTTGGGGTCACGATTCCATTCAAAATCGATTCTTGCCCCGCCCACATGTATAAGAAATCCTGTGCCCTCGATTGATATTAAATATTCAATCTCATCTTCAATCAGTTTATAATAGGCTCATGTAAACATCTTATATTGAACTGTTCTATTCATAATAAATAACATCTCCTGCCTTTTTATTGTAGGATGTAATACTAGTTATAGTATTTATATTCGTTCCGCAGGTAGTTTTGCTATATTACGTTTTAAGGGGATTGTTAAAGGGGGGGGTGCAATGCTATTCCATGCATTCTGACTTATTTACACTGTTGAAGAGTTGGATTCTCATGCTAAACATGGCCAAAGTTTCAAAACACGAGTTGGACGGAGTATTTCTGTACCAAATGAATTCCTTGTACAGGCACTTCTCCCTGATAAGCGTGCACACACACATCACCCAGAGCAAGAGCAAGAGCACGCCCATCAACGCGTTTCGTTCGGGATACGAAAGCCGAGAGATCTTTCAACAATGGCTGTGTCCCAATTCAGGGGCTGCACCTTTTGAAGGCTGCATACATCATCGAGATCATTCTCATTTAAGAAAAATAACCATTAGATTGTAACGTAAGAAAGAAATTGCAGTATTTTACACCTCACAATGAATATCAGTCAATTTTATTATGGTTACTTTACTTAAATATGACATCCTTGATGAAGTATTCAGTCTTCAAATGTGATCTCCAAAGGATGCAGCCGCCGAAATGAGACACAGCTCCTGTCACCAAAGGAGTGTTTTTGGTTGTGAGGGAAAGATTACCTTTTTCAGATTCCCAAAGAACCCAGCGTTAAGGGAACAGAGGATGAAGTTTGTTTTTCCGGCGCAGCAACGGAGTTGCACACGTATGTTTGTTTGTTCCCGGGATTTCCGTGATGAATACCTTGTAAACAAGTCCCAGTTCAGCGCTGGATTTGCAGATCTCGGGTGGGGAGTAAAGCTGCATCAGATGTCTGTGTTTTGTTGGCAATCGGCGCGCAAGTGCATATAAATGTAAACAACAAACTTTTTTGTTCCCTTTGTATTTATAATGATGTCGCAGCTAGCAGACATCTCTACGCAGAAGCTGCGTGCGCTCGTGACTCTTTAGCTCCGCCCACAGCACTGACGGCAGACACGCCTCCAGGAGCTCTGCTTTTTTCGGAAAGACTCGGTACAGCGTATCTATCTTTTATAAATACAGGTCCTTCTCAAAAAATTAGCATATTGTGATAAAGTTCATTATTTTCCATAATGTAATGATAAAAATTAAACTTTCATATATTTTAGATTCATTGCACACCAACTGAAATATTTCAGGTCTTTTATTGTTTTAATACTGATGATTTTGGCATACAGCTCATGAAAACCCAAAATTCCTATCTCAAAAAATTAGCATATCATGAAAAGGTTCTCTAAACGAGCTATTAACCTAATCATCTGAATCAACTAATTAACTCTAAACACCTGCAAAAGATTCCTGAGGCTTTTAAAAACTCCCAGCCTGGTTCATTACTCAAAACCGCAATCATGGGTAAGACTGCCGACCTGACTGCTGTCCAGAAGGCCATCATTGACACCCTCAAGCGAGAGGGTAAGACACAGAAAGAAATTTCTGAACGAATAGGCTGTTCCCAGAGTGCTGTATCAAGGCACCTCAGTGGGAAGTCTGTGGGAAGGAAAAAGTGTGGCAAAAAACGCTGCACAACGAGAAGAGGTGACCGGACCCTGAGGAAGATTGTGGAGAAGGACCGATTCCAGACCTTGGGGGACCTGCGGAAGCAGTGGACTGAGTCTGGAGTAGAAACATCCAGAGCCACCGTGCACAGGCGTGTGCAGGAAATGGGCTACAGGTGCCGCATTCCCCAGGTCAAGCCACTTTTGAACCAGAAACAGCGGCAGAAGCGCCTGACCTGGGCTACAGAGAAGCAGCACTGGACTGTTGCTCAGTGGTCCAAAGTCATTCGGAAATCAAGGTGCCAGAGTCTGGAGGAAGACTGGGGAGAAGGAAATGCCAAAATGCCTGAAGTCCAGTGTCAAGTTCCCACAGTCAGTGATGGTCTGGGGTGCCATGTCAGCTGCTGGTGTTGGTCCACTGTGTTTTATCAAGGGCAGGGTCAATGCAGCTAGCTATCAGGAGATTTTGGAGCACTTCATGCTTCCATCTGCTGAAAAGCTTTATGGAGATGAAGATTTCGTTTTTCAGCACGACCTGGCACCTGCTCACAGTGCCAAAACCACTGGTAAATGGTTTACTGACCATGGTATTACTGTGCTCAATTGGCCTGCCAACTCTCCTGACCTGAACCCCATAGAGAATCTGTGGGATATTGTGAAGAGAAAGTTGAGAGACGCAAGACCCAACACTCTGGATGAGCTTAAGGCCGCTATCGAAGCATCCTGGGCCTCCATAACACCTCAGCAGTGCCACAGGCTGATTGCCTCCATGCCACGCCGCATTGAAGCAGTCATTTCTGCAAAAGGATTCCCGACCAAGTATTGAGTGCATAACTGAACATAATTATTTGAAGGTTGACTTTTTTTGTATTAAAAACACTTTTCTTTTATTGGTCGGATGAAATATGCTAATTTTTTGAGATAGGAATTTTGGGTTTTCATGAGCTGTATGCCAAAATCATCAGTATTAAAACAATAAAAGACCTGAAATATTTCAGTTGGTGTGCAATGAATCTAAAATATATGAAAGTTAAATTTTTATCATTACATTATGGAAAATAATGAACTTTATCACAATATGCTAATTTTTTGAGAAGGACCTGTATGACAAAACTAAAGACTTTTCGGAGATATGAAGGATGCATTGTTACTCTATATGTACTCAAGATTAACATGAGATTGGAAGAAACTGTATGTGATACCCCCCTTTAAGTTTTTTTGTGATATCTGGCAACCCTTCACCTGGCGCTTTAATGAAGGGTGCTTTCAGGAAGAGTGCAGAAGAGCAATAGCTACTGTTAGTGCCAATCAGTCGAGACTTATTTAATAAAGTAGTTTAAATTATACACGCCTTGTAGGCACATTATTTTGCTCTAGCCCGCTGCCTCTCAGTCTTTCATATTCGCCTCTTCAGCGTGAGTGTGCGCGTATTTTGATTCATTAAAATGTTATCAGTTTATGTGAGCTGTAATTTGTAATTATGTAATTTGACATATTTAGAATCAAAGGAAGTGATTATCAGCTGGATCCAATCAGTGGACGATCTTTTGGGATTAGAAATATATATACGCGCTGTTGGATTCTCAATATTTAGTACTTTAGCTTCGGATACAGGATATGTTAATTCGCTTTTATAGGTGGGTATTTGAACGCACTTTTTGTGTGTAAAAAGTACCTGTAGACAGCAAGATTGCAAGAAAAGCTTATAACTAAATATTGTTTAAGGCTATTTTTTATTCATATTATATTAAGTTACTGATAACTGTTGTCAAGTAAGCTTCATAATGCTTCTTCCGTTGCAAGTCTCCTCTAGTCTGTCCAGCTGCTGAACTGCTCTCTTGGGTGACTTTCGTTTCCTTAGACCCCACATCACGGCATTAATAAATATTTAGAAAATCGATTTTCAAAATTTGTGAATCGATTTAAATCGGCGGAAGACAGAATCGCGATTCATATGTGAATCGATTTCCCCCCGAACCCCTAATAAACAAATAAATAAATATCATTTATTTATTTATTGAGGTAAAACCACCACAATGACATTGGCTTTTTCATATTACAGTGAAAATATGCTTAATGTCACAGAGCAAAAAATATCAATGGTCTTAAAAATATGCTTTAATGTCTTTATGAAAAATATAATGTTTGTTTCTCTTTTGATTTTGGGTTAAAATTGTGACCTTGACACACAAGAGGATATTTGTCATGGTGCTCCATTACAACACAATATTTACCCGTCAAACTGGGAGACGCTTGACTCAGGGCCACACATCTTTGAGAGCAGAAGAATTCTGTGACACCCTGTATGTTTGTCCCCTCCATCATTTGTTCAATATTTTTGATATCTTGGCAGTAGGGACAGTGAAGCCGCTTGCCACTCTTCTGCAACACAGTGAGAAAGACAACAGCTTTAACTCCACTAAATTATTTTTGCTTTTAAATAAAATTTTTGGGACTTTTACGACTGTTATTGATTGCAAAATCAGAGCAGAAAGGAAATGGGATCAGGAGACAAGTCAAATTTGAACCTGCATATCCCACATGACCAATTCCACTAATTTCAAAATGAAGGAACTAGGCCATGCATGACTAACACAGATTGAGAAGAGAACAGCGAATTCAGTCGTTAATGTTGGGGTACCTGTTTGTAATTGCTGATGCATTCGGTGCAGCAGAACTTTTTAATACTATCCTCTATCTGAACCAGGTGATAGTTTCCTGAGGCTGTACAGTTTCCACAGTTCTCGCAGTAGCTCATGTAGAGGTTTCTGGAGGATCTGAAGCGTGCAAAGCATTCATCGCTACAAAGCTTGTGCACAGCACCCAGATGAGTCACTTCATGCTGTATCTGTAAAGCAAAAAAAAAAAAAAAAAANAAAAAAAAAAAAAAAAAGCTAATGGCTTAAACACAGCATTTACTGTAACTGCATGGACTCCAAGTTGACCTGATGTTCCATGACCTTGCAGTGGGCCAAAGAAACGTTTACATGAGGTGAACGTGAATTTACCAAGTACAACATGTTCCTTGAACATCTTTGTTGATCCTGGATCAGATTTGAGGGACAAGTTTACAGTTTGTGTCAAGTTTAGGCTTAAAACCCAGGTTAGGTACTTCCAGATCAGTGTTATTCACCCATCACTTCCCTTTAATTTTATAGATATGTTATGGTTTGGGTTAGGTTTTCGAAAAGAAATGTTGACTGAATGTCAAGTTAAAGGTTGAATACAATTATAAATGGTTTATTACACCTTCTATTGTTTATTTACATTTCCCTGGTGAGTTTCTTTTTTAAATGAACAATCTATGTACATTTTTGATTGTTAAAGTGGTAAATATAAAATGGTAAAACAAGACTCTTGACTTCTCAAAAGGTTAGCAAATTGTGCAAATGGCTCATTAGCTCAAAATGCAAGATAACAGAGAAAACAAGCTTTTTAAGATAGATTGCACCCTCGAGCCGGATTAGGCCATTTTGTACTGTTTATTTGGGAAACTAAATGCATTGCATCGTACTGTACTTACAAATAATCTACTTCACAATGTGCACTAATCAAAACAATTCAGTCCATAAGGGAGTAACAAAAGAGTACATGCAAAAACCATAACAGCGAAATTGCATCATCTGTATAATTTGAGCCTTACCTCTTTGACCAACTTACACACACTGCAGTGTGTAAATATATCCGGAGGTGCATCTTCATACCTGTCTTTATAAATACTTAGACAAGCTTGGCTGCAAAATTCCTTTAGTGTGTTCATAGAGCCTACGGGGATGGTTATCAAGTCCTTCAGATTGACAATGACCCTTTGGAACAATAAAGTAGTTTAATAAAATGATCAATTCCACATTCCATTTGTATAATTTGCATTAAAGGGATAGTTCACCGTAAAATGAAAATTATCCCACGATTTACTCACCCTCAAGCCATCCTAGGTGTATATGACCATCTTATTTCAGACGAACACAATCAGAGTTATTATAAAATATATACTTTATAATGGTAGTGAATTGGGGGGGGGGCTGGGGGCGTGAGATTTTGAAGCCCAAAAATGTGCATCCATCCATCATTTAAGATTTATTGATGAACGTTGAAGTGCAGAGGATAGAGGAAAACAAAACACCGGTCATTAAAATCTAAAACACAAATTTTTAAAGAGAAATGTTGGAGAATTTCGATATAAGAGGAGCTTTAGTTTAATGTCCAACCCTATTTTTTTGAACCATCTAAGCTTACAATACTTCTACATCCTACGTCGCATCAGATACTACCCTTTCGCCGTAAATTAATGCATACAGCCGTCTGTCGGAAGCAAGTTATTATAGTTAATAAAGTTAAGTTTTTTTTATAGATATTTTTCTTACAAAAACCCATCACTTCACTTAAGAAAGACTTTATTAACCCCCTGGAGCCGTATAGATTACTTTTAAGATGGACGGATGCACTTTTTTTGGGCTTCAAAATCTCACGCCCCCTTCACTAACATTATAAAGCTTGGAAGATCCAGGATATATTTTAACATAACTCTGATTGTGTTCGTCTGAAAGAAGATAGTCAAATACACCTAGAATGGCTTGATGGTGAGAAAATCATGGGATAATTTTCATTTTTGGATGAACTATCCCTTTAAAATATACATCATGTAATTTAATTTGCATGATAAAATAAAATATTTGAATCATTATCAGTTACATAATTGATTTCCACATTTAAAAGTAGAGAAAAAGTTCACTCCGTCTTAAAGGGATAGTTGAAAATTCTGTCATAATTTATTGACTCTTTTGTAATTCTAAACTCCTTATCATATTTTTAGTTCTTTTCCATACAACAAAATGAGCTCCAAAATGACAAAAAGCATGTTGTATGAACTTATTCATTTTTTATCATTTTTTTGGAGCTTGACAGCCCCAAGAAACCAATATTGTTGTTGTACGGCAAAGAGCAAAGATTTCCTGGTGGACTTCTTTTTTAGTTCAATAGAAGAAAGCCACACATGTTTTTAAGTAAACTATTAAAGGTGGACTCAGTAGAATTTCAAAAACACTGTTTGGAAGTTAGACGGGCCGACACCAACAACAAATGTCTAATCAGCATTAGGGGTCGTATGACGGTTGAGGAGAAAGAACGAGCAAGAGGGAGATTTGAAAATAAGAAAAACTGCAGAACGAGAGATGCGACAATACAAAACAGCTCAAAAGAATATAACTTGAAGGGTTTATGACTGGGCAAGCACTTTAGGACCCGCGTTTATATTACAAAAACTTTCCAGCGCTGGAGAGAGCTAAGCAGGAAGGCCTGAAAACAGCGGAGGCTGCTTTGATTCCACTTCACATGTGAGTAACACTGGGTTTGAGTGTCATTGATTGTCTGGAGCTGCTGTGCTGTAAGCGACTAACAACAAACACTTTGTATTTACTCTTGTGTACTGTACGTTCATTTTTTGTGCTTCCTTGTCGTTTGTTCATCAACTGAAGCATTTTGTGGCATGTCAGCTGTGATAAACAGACATCCATTCGCATTACATGTGTAACAGAGGCCAGATAGTGAGAGTTGAGCAGGTAAACCACTGTGCACTGACGACCGCTATAGAATGCAGTGTTTAGCGTCATTGTTAGTGCATCGCCTCTCTTGTCAGCAGCGGCCGGGCCGGGGTTCGAGCAGGGTGGTTAGGATTGGAGTGTGAGTTTTGGAGGCGGAGAGGGGTGGGTTTGTTTGGGTTGATTTCAAATATCAACAATATCCAACAGCGTTTTTCAAAATCTACTTACCGCACTTAATTTAACACACTTTTTCAGTTATCTGTACACTCAAATTGATAGTTGGAAAAAAATTGTATAATACACAAGTACTCACTTAAGGCAGAGGTGGCAGGTTTTCTTAGGAGCGATAATGGGGGTAAATTGAACCGAGGGTAAACTGAAACTAGTTAGACAAACAGTGGAGCAAAATAGCTGGTTGGAGCCTTTTCGCTGGAATGCTGTTTGTCCCTTCTGGAGGACTTTAGAACAGCCCGAGCAGCAGATCCTCACTGTGGGTGGAGGGGCGTGAACCTGGGGCGGCTGGGGCTGCAGGTGGGTTTGCGGCATCATCGGTGGCTGCATTCGGCCGTGGGTCTGGATTTGAGGATGCATCTGGGGCTTGGGCTGCAGCCGGAGTTGAAGCTGAGTTTGGGATTGGGCTGGCATAAGTATAGTGGTCCCTCTGAGTGAAGCGGTGTTCTGGGACATTACTGAGAATGAAGATGGCTGGGAGTGTGCCACAGACGCTGCATGAAAACAAACAGCAAATGAGCTAAAAGATGTTAACCATTCTTGTTCTTATTGCATGAAAAGGTCATATTCTACACTGTTTTAGCATTATATTTTCCCCTGAAGTATACTTGTAATGTAATTTGCTTGAAATGTTAGTCAAAGCTTCTTGCACCAGAAAAGGTTTTAGGAACCTTAGAGTGCCATTTTGGATTCGTAAATGACCTCTTATGACTGCCAACCTTATCAAAGATCGAGAGAAATTCATGAACTGAATTTTGATCATTAAATTCCTAAGGATCATATCATTATTAGACTAATTTTGCAATCCTTCTTATTCTTCCTAGGATGTTGTAATAGCATCTCTGATACTTCTGTAACAAAAGTTAAGTTTGATTATTTTTTGCAAATCAGTTCAAACGGTCAGTTTCAATGAGTCAATTCAAAACTTATTTTTATGCATTGAAACATTTCAGAAACAAATTTGTAAACTACTGTTCAAAAGTAGATTTTTTTAGTGTCTTTGAAATAAGTCTCTTATGCTCACCAAGGCTGCATATCTTTCAAATGTAAAATACAGTAAAAAGTGTAATATTGTGAAATATTACAAGTTATATTGACTGTTTTCTATTTGAACAATTTAAAAAGCCCTTTATTCCTGTGACACAAAGCTGAATTGTCAGCATCATTACTCCAGTCTTCAGGGTCACATGATCCTTCAGAAATCTGATTTGCTGCTCAAGAAACATTTTTTTAATATTATCACTGTTGAAAACAGTTGTGCTGCTTTATATATTTTTTTTAGGAACTGTGATACATTTTTATAGGATTCTTTGATGACTAGAAAGTTCAAACAAACCACATTTATTTGAAATAAAATGTAACATTATAAATGTCTTTGTCACTTTTGATCAATTTAATGAATCTTTGCTGAATAAACATTCATATTCTAAAAAAACCTTACTGACCCCAAAGCTTTGAACAGTAGTTTAGTAAATATTAATGATTATTACATGACTGACATATTTTGCTGTCTTGAAAGTTATATATATTTATATTTATATGTGTATGTATAGAGATCGACTGATATTGATTTTTTTTTTGTAACCGATAACGTACCGAAACCGGTTATTTGCCCAATAACCGATATATAGAAAATATTTATGTTTTTTTGACAATTATAAGAGCACTGAACAAACCATTTTAACACTTTTTAAATACTGTACTTTTTGCAATTTTACATACAAAACAAAAACTTCTACATCAATACATAGTCTGAAAGAGTGCAAAACAATAATAAAAAAAATAGTGCACTGTCACTAAAATGTCTTTTTTAAATAAAATCTTTGATAAGGTAAACAAACAGGTAATGAATATAGCATGAAAAATAAACAAAAAAGTGAATACATCATCGCAATTACCGAGTCCATCTCATTTGGCATCAATTATTATGTTTTTGTCGGTCTCTAGATTATGAAATACCCGCTAACAGAGCGCTGTTTTTATCTATGCGTTTAACACAGAACGTCTCTCGCTGAGATAATAATCAATTTCCACAGAGATGTAATTATTTAGATGTTTAATAGCCAACTAAATGCTATATAGTCGACGTTAATATAATTTAAGTAGTTTTAAATAAGTGGATTTTGTTAAAAGTGACATACGGTGGCCGTGATGGAGCATCTGAGCCTCAGCCCAGTCAGTGAGTTAACGGCACTATAACGCAAATTCAGCACAGACAACACACAGAGAGAATTAAATTCAGCGATTTTATTTCCAACATGCACTAAATCGTGGATATTTTATTCAATTCATATAAAGTTACGTCTTTTATCGTAGCACGTGACTGAGTTCGTCTCTATTTTTTAGCGCCAAGTTGAAACTACGTAAGAATTTATCTAACATATCTTATTTTTATATATCTAATTTTTGCATTAATGGCGGTTATTTTAACTAAAGTTAATTAACTAAGGAAATGCAAGATCTTTTACCTTTGAACAACGTTATTGACTCATCTCCCCTCAGACGCAGTGCTTTAATGGCGGTCTCCCGCGCAATTCTCAAAACGGCCACAAGATGGCCGATATTACAAAACCGACACCCGATTATGGGGAAATGCTTAAATATCAGGAAAACGATAAATCGGTAGATCTCTAATTTTACTAAATATTCTGCTTTCAATATTAATCTATTTTCGTCAATGGCTGTTTGGTAAAATGGATGGTGATTTAGTGATATGGTTTCTCTAAATGGAAAAAAGCTATTTTGAAGAAAATACATAAATATTAAGATCTGTATTATTAACCTTTGTCAAATTACTGCAGTTATTTTTTAGTTAACAGTAAAGCCGATGGCAAACAGTGTCCTGCATGGACAAAATAAATTTCTGTGCTCTCACCCGAAACTGCATCACTGCTGTTTCCACTGACAGAGAAAACAGAGCTAATCCTCAATTCATCAGATGCAGAGGAGGCCTGAAATGAGTCACAAGTCATTTAGTACATAAGACATGTTTTTACAACAGACTGAACAGCACCGCTGCACAGAACAAGACCAAATTTTACCTCATTCTCATTATTTTCAAGCTCCTGTTTAATACGGCTCACGTCGGACTGGGGAATTAATGCTTTATCATAGTCTTCATCAATAGGCTCATCCTTAATTCTTATTACAGGTGAGTAATTTGTTTCTCCATCTGTGGATTCTGTAGGAATCTCTGGCTGTAACTGGGAACGAAAGGCATTATTATCAATCAGCACGGTTCCATTTAACACTAAAACGACACCACTAACAAGCAGACAAAATTGTGAGAAAAAAAAAACAACAACTAAAAAATAATCCTTCACATTCAACCACATACATTCAGTGGCCACTTCATTAGGTGCACCTGTACACCTACTCATTAATCAAATATAATAATAATATAAAATATAATATAATCACCTTCAGCACCTTGCTGAATCATGTCGTGAAAAATTTTGGAAGCAAAAGTGGGTCCTTTAAAGTATTATATAACTACTAAAGTGGCCACAGAGTGCATGTTTCTGTTAAGACCCAATATCTGTAAACTTACGATGGCATCACTTCGCGATGACTCAATCCTAAGCTCAGACTGTACGTCTTGGATATCTGACATAGGAGGACAAAAGTAGCACTTTGACATATATGCAGTTTCATAATTTTCTTAACAAGGCATCCAGCTCATCATAAAACCACTGTACTTATACCAGAGTAAATTATTCTGGAAGAAGCAGCAGAATTACTGAAAGTACACTGTATAAAGAAAAAATTCATTTTGTTTTACCTATAATAGTGTCTGATGAGGGGGTGACAGGGGTGTCTTCAGAAACCTTCGCTCTTTCCACATCCATTTCTGAGGTTCCATTGGTAGAGGAGCTATTCTCTTCTGTAGAGAGAAGCCACAATAGTTCAGCTACATTCTGATTTATAATTCATCCACATCTAAATGATGATTTACTGAATAAATATTAAAAACAAAGCATCTCATTCACTAATAATTTCATAGATTAATTCATATTTGTACGCACACTTGCACGGGAGAACTTTTCAACCAAAAATTCAAACACACATGAATTTGTTCTTAAAGGGTTAGTTCACCCAAAAATGAAAATTCTGTCATTAATTCCACACCCGTAAGACCTTCGTTCATCTTCGGAACACAAATTAAGGTATTTTTGATTAAATCCGATGGCTCAGTGAGGCCTGCATCGCCAGCAATATCACTCCCTTTTTCAATGCCCAGAAAGCTACTAAAAACATATTTAAAACAGTCCATGTGACTACAGTGGTTCAGCCTTATTATAAAGAGACGAGTATACTTTTTGTGCGGCAAAAAAACAAAATAGCGACTTTATTCAACAATATCTAGTGATGGGCGATTTCAAAACACTGCTTCATGAAGCTTCGAAGCTTTACGAATCTTTTGTTTCGAATCAGTGGTTCTGAGCGCCAAAATCCCATGATTTCAGTAAACAAGGCTTTGTTACGTCATAAGTGTTTTGAAACTTCAATAGTTCACATGACTCTGGCAGTTTGATACGCGCTCCGAACCAGTGAATCGAAACAAATGATTCATTAAGCTTCGAAGCTTCATCAAGCAGTGTTTTGAAATCGCCCATCACTAGATATTGTTAAAGTCGCTATTTTGTTATTTTTGGCACACAAAAAGTATTCTAGTCGCTTTTTTATATTAAGGTTGAACCACTGTAGTCACTGTAGTTTTAAATATATCTTTAGTAGCTTTCTGGTTATTGAAAGTGTTAATTGTCTTGCTGTCAATGGAGGCCTCACTGAGCCATCGGATTTTATCAAAAATATCTTAATTTGTGTTCCGAAGATGAACGAATGTCTTACGGGTGTGGAACGACATGAGGCTAATTAATGACAGAATTTACATTTTTGGGTGAACTAACCCTTTAACCTCACAGTAATGAATTTGGAGTATATTAAATGAGCGACCACATGCTCAACATTAGTCATTTGCATAAAACATGCCGACAACATTTCCTTTTAAAGACATGCTCTCAAGCAAGATCCTCCTCTTTCTCTCACTGTATGTGATGAAATATATTTAAGATGAAATGTCAATAAAAAGGCCACCTTATAAGGACACCCAGAGTAGGAGCTTTCCTGGACACCCAGCTTTCCTGTAGCTCAGTGGTTAGAGCGTGGCACTAGCAATGCCAAGGTCATGGGTTCGATCCCAGGGATTGCACATACTCAGATACAAATGTATAGTATAATGCAATGTAAGTCGCTTTGGATAAAAGCGTCTGCCAAATGCATAAATGTAAATGTAAATGTAGGAGGACTTCCTTTTTTAGATTGTTAGTTATTGGTGAATCATTTGTTTGTACACAGATTTCACTCACAAATTTGTGCATGTGCATGCTTAGTAAATGAGACCTAATATCACTGCTGAAACTATTTAGCCTATGACATCTTGCTTAATAAATGATTTAAAATGTTCAAACTCGCCTGCATCAGCACCACTAGTTGGCACTCCATCTTGACTTTCATTTTTATCATTGCTGTTCCCATCCAACTGAGAGAAAGCTTTCTGAGCGAAGCTGCTGTCTATTTCCCAATCATCTTCATCTGTTCCAAAGACTGGAAGTCCATCAAGCTCATCATCCACTGGCAGACCACTGCTGCTCTCACCCTGATCAGCAGAGGTTTTAACCTCAAGCTCTTCAGGAGATAGAAAACACAAATAAGATGTAATATATCAGCATGAGAGACGAAACTAACAAAAAATGACCAATAGCAAAAACAAATTAAGTTAAACGTGGGGTAAACTGCGGTGAAATTAAGGGTGTTTGGTTTCATACCTGATGACTGGTCCATCTGGCCCAGATCCACTGGCAGAGAGCTGACTTTCTAGAGTTCGAAAGACATAGAAAGAGCAAAACTTTTAATTTTGGTGTCGACATATTGAATAAAGCAAATAAAACTTAAGACAGAAAAGGGCAGTAGACATACAACATGAACTGCTTTCATTGTGACTGCAGCTTGAAATTAACATACTCGTGCAGAAAAATGCAGACTTTAATTCTCTTCAAATGTATTTACAAAACATATTTGATATAGAATAGTAATTTAAGGCATGTTACACTGGCATAATAAAGAGAAAAAGACGTGTCAAGATTACAAATCAAATGCAATCAAATGAAAATGAAGGAAATGAATACAAAAGCAAAATGAAAGTTAATTCAGAAGTTGATTAAGACTAAAATAAATAAAAGGACAAACAATGAAAAAATAAAAAAAAATGTCAGGACACATTTGTACAGAAATAAATGTTAAGAACATTTAAATGTGAACAAACTGTTTTTGGTTGTTTTATACATATAACTGTAAAATGTAACAGCTGCAATCATGTTAAACTTCCATTTATTTCAATAAACATCTGACAAAAAAAAAAAAAAAAAA
>RJVU01059333.1:3213818-3243701 GCA_003731715.1 Anabarilius grahami | reverse complement strand
GCACAAATAAATAGCAAAACAAAATTAGAGCTGGCAACGAACAAGTAAAATGTGTGTTTGTGAGTTTGGATGAGCGACAGAGAGAATCTCCAGTCACCATTCAGAACATGTAGAGATAAAAAGTCAGAAAAAAGATTAACAACATGTAAGCAGCACATTAATTCACATACTATGCACTCATAAATGAATGCTTTTCCTTCTCCAACTTCTTTCTTTTTGTACAATAGCCTCTGACTAAGAAATTGTATCTTTGTCATCTTCAACTCTTTCCTCCATTTACCTCATGAATGCTGATGACGTTAAATTTATATCCATCAAATTTCACATTTACAAAATCTCAAGCATTAAAATTTCCAAGCTTTTCATTTTCTGAAATGATCCTGGTAAACACGAAAGAGTTTCCACCAAATGATGACCACATTACAATATAACTTGCCAAACAAATAAACATAAGACAGTTTGGAAACATTCAATGTAATTTAAAGGGTTACTTCACCCAAAAATGAAAATTTTGTCATTAATTACTCACCCTCATGTCGTTCCAAACCCGTAAGACCTTCGTTAATCTTCAGAACAAATTAAGATATTTTTGATGAAATCCGATAGCTCAGTGAAGCCTTCATTGCAAGTTAATTTACACTTTCAATGCCCAGAAAGGTAATAAAGACGTATTTAAAACAGTTCATGTGAGTACAGTGGTTCAACCTTAATATTATAAAGCGACGAGTATTAAGTACTTATATGAATACTTTTTGTGTGCCAAAAAAACAAAACAAAACAAAAACTTAACATCCAGTGACGGCCGATTTCAAAACACTGCTTCAAATCTTTTGTTTCGAATCAATGGTTAGATGTAAATTAGAGGTAAATTAACTTGCTGGCAAAGGAGGCCTCACTGAGCCACCGGATTTCATCAAAAATATCTTAATTTGTGTTCTGAAGATGAACTAAGGTCTTACGGGTGTGGAACAACATGAGGGTGAGTAATAAATGCCATTATTTTCATTTTTGGGTGAACTAAACCTTTAACTCCATGTCTTGATATCTTTGTTAACTTTTGGTCGTACTACAGGAAAATGTACACAAAGTAAACTACTTAAAATGGCAATTTCAAGACAATTGCAATGAATAATAATAATAAAAACCTTAAAATATGTAGGGCTAAATTACTCAAATCTATTAATTAAAAAAATATTTAAATCATAAATACATAATTTTATTAAGCCTATTAAATTTAAATGGTGACCGCCACTATTGTTAAATCACGTACCAACAACCACAACCCCGCAAATGAAAAAGAAATGAAAAATCAATCCAGATTATGATAAAACTGAACACAAAGTAATGCTAAAATAACATATGACAGACATTTATTAATTTGTTTGGTAATTTAATAATTTTTTTGTTTTATTATCAATTTATTTATGCATTTCAAAATTAATTTAAATATTTATATATTGATTTAATTTGGAATAATTTGTCCCTCCATAAAATGTATGCATTTTATTGTCAAATGTAGATTACATTGATTACATATACTTCCCAGCTATTTAAAACAAAATCCATCTCAATGAAATGTATATAATAAGCTTCGAAACTGGAAATTAAACATGAATGTCAACAAACACGAAAGAGCTTTTTTCTGGATGAAGTGATGAAGGATAAATCATCAGATACTTTTAAAAATGTGTTAGCTGCTAGATTTGAATTTTGTCAACTTGAAGGACAACACTAGCATACAGACAACCAGAACTGACAGGCCTTTTTGTTATTTTATCGGCAAAGATAATGTGAGAGGACACAGGAAAGAATGTATGTGATGGAGCACAACCACTGCCAGTCCACCGTTCAAACCTTTCTTTGCATAATGCGTCCTATTCATATTTGGTTTATATTTAGGCCTAGTTGATTCATTCCCATGTAATATGAAAACCAGAGAGATTCAAATGAATCCGACAGCAATCTTGCACTCTCAGCCTCACGTTCATACTTAGCTCTCTGTGACATTACGTGGGTTTACTGCTGGATCCGAAAATACACTGTATTCAATATTTAGCATAGCAAAGCAGCTTGAAAATGTCAAGAATACTCTACTGAGAATGTTGTTTAAAATGGAAGTGAAAGTGATTAAAGTAATAATAATTTTAACAGTTCAGAAAAAAGAAGCCGTCCATTACAAAGGCAAGTTTTATTATGTTTATGACAATGGAAATGTATGGAAACTTGTTTCGGCCTCGGAATAAAAAAGGAGCGACTTTTTCCTCTTACAAAGACTTTTTTTCAGCAATTGCGAGTTTGTCACAATTCTGACTTATTTTTCTTGCTTTTCCGAGTTTATATAGCACAATTCTGAGGAAAAACGTGTTACAAACTCAGAATTTTGAGAAATAAAGTCAGAACTGCAAGATATAACTTGCAATTCTGAGGGGAAAAAAAGTCAGAAATGTGAGATATCAACTTGTAACTGGTAGAAAAAAATTCTCAAATTGGAATTGTAAGCTAAAAAGTCACAATCACCTGTTTTTTAGGGTTTTTTTTCATGGCAAAACAAGCTTAAATAGGAATGGGCAATTTTAGGCATAGTAAATTACAAAGACATAGATGTAATATCCCTGTAAATAATAAAACAAGCATGTAAAACAGGAAAAGTAATGTTAATATGTACAATAATTAAGCAGTTGTTGACAGTGGTTAAAGTCAACATGAAATTTTCGAGTGTTCGCAAGACATTTTTATTCCATAATGTAACGCAGAACATTTACTGAGGGAAAAATGTAGGTCAATGAAAATTGAAATCACAGGAATCAGGCCTTGTTTATGGTGAAAATAGCAAATGAGAAGCTGAAGTGTCAAATCTGTTGTTATTTGCCCATTTTTGTCATAACTTATAACCAGCATTAAATTACTGTTAACTATCGACAGCATTTCAGAAGGTTGCATTACCTACAATAGTAGCCTAAACAGCTGTTCGTCTATTGGTTAATATTATTTACAAACATGTATTAGATTAGTAAATATGATCAATTTATATTTAATGTTGACTTTAAATAGCCCAATTCTCAAACGACATAGCTTTACAACATATTTCTCTTGTTAAAGTCACCATAAAATCAAAATGGACAAATTTTTCCTATAGTAAATTATTTATTCATGCACATTATTATTATTTTTTTTTAATTCATGTGCCCTTGTAATGTTTAATCAAATTAACTTCCACTCCCACTTGCAATGACATCTCTTCTCTGATGATGCGTTTACTGATGTGAGGGCAGGACAACCTGTCACTCACATGACATCACAGCAATAGCAAACCACAACAATCCAATTAAAGGTGCAGTATGTAGGATTTCTTTCCGCTAGAGGCCTATTCAAAACAAAGGCGTAGCTTGATGACGCCAAGTTTGAGCGCGGAATCTTGGGAAATGTGGTCTTCATCTCAACGGACGGTGCAAAAGAATAAGGATAGGACTCGGGAAGCAATCATGTTCATGGATGCGATTATTAACGTTACTGTAGTATGAAGCAGAGCAGGACCGCAATTGACAGGCCACTAGGGTTGGGTATCGTTTGAATTTGAACGATTCCGATTCCGATTTCGATTCCTTGTTTCGATTCCGGTTCCTAACGATTCTCGATTCCGATTCTTTTAAGAGGCAGGGTCAAAAAAAGTTTAGGATATTTTAAATGAGCTAGCTAACCAACGGTCTTTCTGAAGAAAATAGTCTGACCTTCTCCATCAATTTTAATTCTATGAACTTTTTATGAACTTTACTATGAATTTCTCACAGGGCTGTTTTCAACTACAATATAAATATCAAATCTATGAACTTGAATATAAATATTATAAATTATGAATATATTTTCACAGGGGTACTCTTTCCTCAAGAGAGCTTTATTTTTGAAAACCATGAAAACACATTTACACATGAGTGTATGATGCTGCAGGTACTTGAACATGTTACCGTGCTCCCACTGATGGGCTAACCTGGTGCAGAATAGCAAATAAACAATAAGAAACAACTTGTAAAACCCAGTCCAGATTAGCAGCAGGTACAGTATAAAATCAGAAACAATTCTTGTTTAGGAAAATGATCATATCTGCCTTCTCAGGCAGGATGCGTGAGCGTTCTGGACAGAAAGTATCTCCTGCTGTGGAGAAAACACGTTCGCAGCGGAGGCAGTGGAGGACGGTCGGCGCAGCGCGTCAAAGACGGGGCACACATTTATTTCTACTCCATGAACTCGGAGGTGCTTTATCATGTTCGACGTGCACTCTCCTATGCACGAAACAATCTTGCCGCAAATGTTGCATTTTGGCGAGATTTCGTTCTGTTTAGAAAAGTGAAGCCACACTTTGGACCGCCGACGCACGCTATCCATGTTCGACTCGCTCGGTTATGCCAACACGAACACTTCCGGTGGACGCTTCTTCGTTGGTGTTCAGCGGTTTCTTCTTCCAGTCAGCGGACTGTGAATCGAAACTAAAAATCGAAATTTAAACTTTTGAACGATTCCGGGAAAATCGCAAAGCTAGTCCCGGTTCCAATCAATACTCGATACCCAAGCCTACAGGCGACTCCTCACACGTCCCGGAGCCTTGGTTAAAATTGCTATTTTCTCATGGTTTACAAATAGTTGGAAACATTTGGGACGTTGTAAGTACTCAAGTGAACAGAATATAACACTGGCCTTGTGGTTTGTGGATATTTTACTGCAAAATTCTTACATATAGCACCTTTAATTCCAGATGGGGAAAAAAAACAGGCCAGCCCCAACTTTTTTTTTTTTTTCTTGTCCGAGAAGCAGTTTCAATCAGATAAACGTCACAATAGTGAAGAAAAAACATCACAACTTCCATTTCCTGCTGACTTTAAGAATGGAAAAATACTTTCGGAACCAAGGCCGCTGAAAAAGAGGGCGGGACAATTTTTTTTTTTTCTTTTCAATAATCCATTATTACACTCAGATGTATGACACAATTTGGAAGAAAAATCTCTCTACTACCGTTTCATTAATATTTTTTAATATTTTATCCATATGATGGGGACATGAACGCGTACTGCAGTAGGAAGGGCCTATTTGACACTGATATCCATATTTATTATATTTTTCTATCATCCTAATTATTTTAGCAGCTAAATGGTGATTGACTGTAATTATACATACGGTAGCGAATCCTATAAAGGCAAAAGTTTGAGGCAAAATTCTTCAGCGACAGGAGCCAGGGCTAACGCAGCCAAATACGTATTTCCGGTTCCCTCGCTGAGAGTGCGCGTGACGTCAGAGTACTGAAGGCGCAGGTCTGCAGCTAGAACACACACACACCTGAAAATAAACTATAATGAACCTCATCGGTGTATATTCACACTCATTTCAGTACTAGTGTCACCAGCATTGCCATGGAAGCCAACCCACACATGCACACGACTCCCGGCATGCATCTGCATTGAGAGATGCCTGCTGCAGACCCCCTGCATGCATTGCATTATACCGCCATGTTAATAATGCAACCCAATATCTTTAATTACAACGATTTCATGGGCTCACGAGCGCTTATTAATGGCTTACTATAAAATCTGAGCATAAAACTACAGATCATCAGCATCGAACTCACAGACCTGCGTTATGCCTTCGCATGCGTGCTAGCAGGCTACATTTGAGAGGGAACAGAGAGGAAATGATGCTTTAAATTGAAAGAGAGGTCTGTGTTTAATTATATACTTACGAAGAGATAAAGATCAGCTGTCAAACGGTGGCTTTCATGCGTTCTCCTGATGTTTAAAACGTCTTCTCTTTAGTATTGTACGTACAAAGCCTTTCGCCAAAGCAACAACGCGAATCGAGCTCCTGCTGCTTCCCAACACGCACAATATGTTCTGCTGCACCCAAGTGTCCAGGAGGGAAACTGCAGGGCCAGCGGCACATAAACTGTTCCAAATGGGGAAAAAATGATTCATAATTTAAATAGCAATTATTTAATTCAATTTATACTATTATATGTTATATTTATAATGGAACAAAGACTTTTATTTTGTTTTCAAGATAGAATAAAATACTTTTATATTCGCGATTGTGATTGTTTGAAAAATGTATTGTGATGTTTTACAATATTCCCTTTTTTTGGTGTCAATAAATACCTATTTAATGATATACCTATTAATGCACATTATACATTATAGTTATTCTTTATAAACGAACAACCAGCAGAATATAACCAGTTTAGGGAATATTTATGCATCTTTATTTAATTGGAATTTTACTGATATCAAAATTATATTTCAGGAGAAATTTGTCCTAAAATTAAACAATAAGAAGAAGAAGAAAGGGGAAAAGAAGAAGATGATGATTAGAGATTAAAGATAAAATCTTGTCTTTGTACAGAAACTGATAATTAATCGGCATCGCAAACCTTTATTTTGAAAACAGAATATTGGTTATTTTACTTCCGGTCTTCCAGTGCCATTTGAAGGCTGTAGCAGGTTGTGGATTCCTAAGCAAAATCATAAATCTGTTAACTTCTTTAAATAGTTTTCGCAGTTGAAAGGGATGTTTCGTAGAAAGCTTTCAGCCTTAGAATATCACAACCCTACTGGATTTGACTGTAAAGGTAGGAATCTGTCTGAAATGATTGACGTGTTGCCACCTCATGCTCCCAAAACTGATAATGTTCATTCAGGATAATACCAACAGAGCATTAGCGAGCATTTGACGCGCACAGCTAGGTTTAATCTATATGCTAAATTGTATTATTAATATTGTGTGTGCTCTTTTCTTCACCCAGATGAAACGGAATTCAGAAATTTCATAGTTTGGCTGGAAGATCAAAAAATCAGACACTACAAAATTGAAGACCGGGGAAATCTCAGGAATATTCCCAGCTCAGACTGGCCTAAACATTTTGAAAAGGTGAAACTAATATATAGCAACAGCTTTATTTTCATATCAGCGTTTATATATAGGCCTAAAGTAATGTATACCGTTATTACTATGTATATAATGTATAAATAGGTGTTGTATGTTTGCAGTACCTTCAAGATGTGAACTGTCCATTCAGCGTTCAGGAAAGACAGGAGACCGTTGACTGGCTTCTGGGTCTTGCTGTTCGTTTTGAATATGGAGACAATGGTATGATTTTTTTGAGATTTAAACCAGTGCTCGACCAATATAGACTTTTTGTAATGGCCAGTCAATATCCAGAGAGCAGGGTGGCCGATATACACTACCGTTTAAACGTTTTTTAAATAAAAAATAGACAAATAAAATTCAGCAATGATTCATTCAGTTGATCAAAAGTGCCAATTAAAACATTTATAATGTTACAAAAGGTTTCTATTTCAAATAAACGCTGTTCATTTGAACTTTATATTCATCCAAGAATCCTGAAAAAAGTCTTTCCACAAAAATATTATGCAACTATTTTCAACATTGTTAATGTAATAAATGTTTCTTGAGCATCAAATCAGCATATTAGAATGATTTCTGAAGGATCATGTGACACTGAAGACTGCAGTAATGATGCTGAAAATTCAGATTTGCCAACAGAGGAATAAATTACATTTAAATTATTTCAGTAGTTTTATTTTTTATTCAATAAAGTCTCAATGAGCATAAAAGACTTCTTTCAAATTACCCCAAACTTTTGAATGGTAGTTTATATAAATAAATAGATAAAAATAAATAAGGGGAACACTTTTATGCATTATTTACACTCAAAATGCAGTTTATCCATGTCAGTGTAGAAGGTAAACTTCTCTTAAAGGCACAATATGTAAGATTTTAGGATTAAAATATCCACACACAAAAAAAACATTATGTATTTTGCTGACTTGTGTATTTATATTATCCCAAATGTTTCCAACAGTGTTTAAATCCAGAGAAATCAGCAATTTTAACCAGTGTAACAGTGTAACGTAACTGTAACAATGTTCAAGTTCCTGGAAGAAGGGGGCGAACGTTAAAGGAAACTTTAATCGTAACTTTAATGGTAAAATATGCCTAAACACCAAAACAACTGTGGCATATACACATAATAAAAAAAAAGACCAGTGTAAAATGTCTCAGGCTCTCGTCCTGCCCTGCTTCATACCACAGTAATGTTAATAAAACTTTAATACATTAACTCATCCATGAACATGATTTCAGCCTGAGTCCCGTCGACACCTCCCATGATTCTGCGCTCATTCGTGGTGTCAAGCTATGCTTTTGTTATTGGGGTTGCTTATTCAAAACTAGCAGCGGAACTTACATACTGTGCCTTTAATTAGCCAAGTAAGCACAAAATGCCCAATTATTTTGGCACTTAATTTCTGAATAAGCATGTTACAATCACTAAGTGTAACATACCTATTCTGTCCTTTAGTGATGAGACTTCCCCATTGAAAGCTGTTTAGCAATTATGTTCAATCTCAAACCACCAGGTGGCAGCATTGGCAAAGTTTGCAATAAAATGTAAAGCTTGCAGCTGTCCCACACATTCGCTTGCACAATCTTGATTCCATTCATGTTTAGAGCAAGATGTTCCTAGATCTGCCATCAAACAATTTGGACAACTTGAAACCCCTTGTTTCCATCGCACTGACCGCTTATATTATTTTACATCCCACAGTCGAGAAATATCGAAACTGCAAACCTGTGACGGAGGCCAATGATGCTCAGAAGTCTGCAGACCCATTAATTAATCTGGACAGTGAGTATTCCCTCCCCCAAATGTCTTTCCAGTCTCCAGTCCTGTTGTTATGAGACGGAGGAGGCTGATTAAAGAAACCAACTCAAGCACTAAAGTGGCTTTCCAAGCATGTATGAATGAACTGATTACACACCCACCTTTCTCCACAACCCACAATGAGTGGGCTGAACCGAGCCAGTGACCCACAGCTGGAGGGACACTCCAGATGTCAAGTGAATAATGACACACCCCAGGAGGATGGGGTTCACTGAATGGAAAATATTGGGCTTTGCTGTTGTTTTTTTGTCTGAGTAGTTGGTTTCAGTCAACTAATCACAAATCAAGCCTCTCTATGGTAACATTTTCAGAGATCATGTTTTCTTCTTTGTAATCAGTAATTCAACCAAGGCTTTGATTGGTTCAAGGAACGATTTTGCATTGAAAAAAACGTTTAAATGATATGTTAGACCAGTGTTTCTCAACTCCAGTCCTCGGGACCCACTGCTCTGCACATTTTGTATGTATCCCTTATTTAACGCACCTGATTCAGATCATCAGCTNCTATGGTAACATTTTCAGAGATCATGTTTTCTTCTTTGTAATCAGTAATTCAACCAAGGCTTTGATTGGTTCAAGGAACGATTTTGCATTGAAAAAAACGTTAAATTAAATATGTTAGACTGATATTAAATGTGATTTCCCTCTTTAGTTAACAATCCTGATTTTAAGGCTGGTGTCTCGGCTCTTACAAATCTTCTCAAAATTCAGCGGCATGATGACTATTTGGTAATGCTTAAAGTAAGTATGGTTTGTTTTGTTGATCGTATGAAACATTTGTTTGAATCCAGTGCATTTAAACTTCAGTTATTCTGTTGTTTGTCATCACAGGCCATTAGGATCCTTATACAGGAACGTCTGACCCCTGATGCTATCGCAAAGGCCAGTCAAGCAAAAGAGGTGAGCATAAAATGTTTTTCTGAAATAAACACTCTGCTGGACTTCTTAATATGGTGCTCTTTGCATGTCGGTCAAAAATGACCTTTTTTTTTATTTCAATTAAAAGAATGTACTATATTTTAGTTTGATAATTAATTTTTTCTTTAATATTTTGTATGTTTAGGGGATTGTATGGTAATAAATTATATTTACGCTGTAGTTATAATCCATCCATTCATTCACTTTTTGAGCATAGACCTGAAAATGAAATTTCCAACTTAAACTGTCATAAATTTTGAATGCTTTGGAGCACAGACTTAATTTCTCTTTTCAAAGACAAACTTGGCAAATTATTGCTGAAGTGAAAAAGTTACAGAATTTTACGTTTATTATGAAAAATGCACAAAAAAACGATTTAAATTTTTTATATGAAATATATATTTTCAAAAACATGTTTTACTCTAAAACTGCAAGAAAATCAAAGCTATAAATCTAAATAAGCTTTGTTCCAAATTTGAGCTTGATATCTCAAAAAATGAGCTTTCAGTAAGATTGTTTGGCCGCAGTACCAAAAGTTTCCACTAGATGAAATTTGTCTCCCATTCATTTCCAATGCGGTCAGTTTTGACTAGGTGCACACGTGTGACTTTTTTTCAGGACCATTTAACCTTTTTGAATCACGTCCATGATTTTTTTTTTTTGTGTGTGTGTTGACATAGCAAGTGGCAAAACCTTTACCAAGTTTCTTATCATTCTTACCATAAAGTAAAAAATTATAAAAAATTAAAAAAAATTTCGGTCAAAAATGTCTGAAGAGCACCAGAGGGTTAATTATCACCAAAGCTGCATTTATTTGATCAAAAATATAGTAAAATCGGTTATATTGTGAAATATTATCACCATTTCAAATACATGTTTTCTACTTTAATATATCTTAAAATGTCATTTATTCCTCTTATGGCAAATCTGCATTTTCAGCATCATTACTGCAGTCTTCAGTGTCACATGATCCTTCAGAAATCATTCTAATATGTTGATTTGCTGCTCAAAAAACATTTCTTATTACCAATGTTGAAAACGGTTGTCTTTTGTATCATTATAAATGTCTTTACTATCACTTTTGATTATTTAATGCATCCTTGCTGAATAAAAGTAATAATTTCTTAAAAAAACACAAATAAAAGTAGTGTATATTTCAAAACATTTGCTTATTTGTTCTTTCGTAGGGTTTACCAGTCGCTCTTGACAAGCATCTTTTAGGATTTGATACCGGAGGTATGTTTGCACTTGCAGAACTGTTTTTAGGCTTCCCATGTCTACAAATTGTTTCTTTAGCACACAATGCACCATCATGTTCACATTCTGCATTTAATCATATGCTGTTGACTTTCGGAGAAATTGTAAGCACAAAGAATGCGCTTGATCGTTCCAGATGCGTCTCTGAACGAAGCGGCCAGGATTCTCCGCTTGCTTCACATCGAGGAGCTCAGAGAGTTACAAACCAAGATCAACGAGGCTATCGTGGCAGTTCAGGCCATCATCGCCGACCCCAAGACCGATCACCGCCTCGGAAAGGTGGGCAGATAAAAACGCCTGCCAGGGCCTTGCTGCAGAGACCGTCTTCACGAGACATGCTATGTGAAATATGCTTGTTTTCATTAACCACACCACAGATATTTTGTTTGAATTCAAGGCATTTTTGTGGGAATGCCGAACTGGACTGTTTTTTTTCTTTATTATGCATTTGTTCTGCCCTGTAATTAAAAAAAGCACTTATTAAAAGTTACACGGGCTACCATTAAAAGCTTGACTATGTTTTTGTTGCATAATAAACCTTAATGCAACGCAGAAAAGTTTTATGGTCAGACTGTATGTTGTTTTACCCCTGGAGCAAGAAATTCAACCTGTTCTGCTTTATACCTCCAACTGTGCATATACTTTATACAAAAAAAATGATCACTGCAGACTGCAGAGCCAAAAAATATCTGAAACATACTGCGAGCAGACATATTAAAGTTGTCAATCACATTTTATTGTTATAAATATCACATCTTACAAAAGATAAAAAGGATAAAAAAATTAAGGTTGGTAAAAGACCACTTTGGTTGTTTAAAGAAGTTTTAAAAAATTTAAACTTTTTTCCCTCAAATACTGTGTGTTTTTATAAACGTACAAATTACACAACTGAGGGTATTTTTTTTTATTTGTTTGTTAAAAAAAACCTAAGTCACATACAAAAGTACAGTAGAAAGAAATGAGGTATAAAACAAATTTACAAAACTATTTTGAGAAAATATTCACGCTTTCATGTTTGTAAATTTGCACTTTGGCATCGATGGTGACGTTTGTCGAGACTTGCGGGTTCTGCGATCGGCTCTTTCCTGGTCCACGTTTCCGCCGCGATTCCCACAGCACCGGCTCTCCAAACACTCACCCAGAATAGCACCATGTAACACTGGCTCTGTCATTAGTTTCTCCCTATAACACAAAACGGGACACTCGTCGGAAATCTTTCACAGAAAGCCAAGTTTGGACAAATAACATTTCATTTTCGAGCAGAGGAATGCTTTCATATGCTAGTACAGATATACAAACACTTATTCTGATCTTGTTTGACTGTTTTCTGGTCTGTAAAGAGCCGAAATGCTTTGAAGTACCGGTGCGACACCAGTGTTTCATCGCCTCTGTCAAAACTACAGTGATTTGGAGGCAGGTGCCTTGTACTTTTCTCTTAAGTGCCTGTAGCTGACAGCTTTTGTCTGAAAAATGTCATCCTGTTATTTGCTTGAAAAGGTCGCCCACGTTTTGCTACATGGAAAATGTGCTTTTAGGTGTACCTGCACAAATATAAATACTTCAAAAAGAAAAATACATTAGCAGAAGCCCATTTACAGAGTGCTTATATATAATGGAAAATGTATTAGCAAAACTAAAATGATGATATACTTTACCACAGAAATCAGTAAGTACCTTATAAACAGTGTGGAGGAGCAACTGTAATTCCATACAAATGAGACCTCTGATCAGGCAAGTACTCATCTGTTGACTGGTTATCTCGACTGAGAGCGATGACCCCATCTCTGAAACATCACAGAAGAAAATCAGTCATTTTGTAATAATTTAATTGATAAAGGTACAGTCACACTTGACAAATTGGACCTCACAACAAATATGAGTAAGCTCCAGGGCTTCTGTTTTTAATAAATTGTAAATAATACTCCACTTTTCTCCACGTTTCACTGCAAATGATGTTGCTCTGATTTTTGTATTAAGTATGAATGGAAGTGAATAGAGCACCAAGTCTAGTGTGACACAGAAAGTGAATTGAACAATATCTGATTCTGAAAATGCTCATTTAGTGTTGGACATGCATGTGCTATGCTTTACCTCCTCCAGTCTGTGTAATAGTAGTGATTGGCGAAGAAGACCATGCTGAAGGGGTAGTTCAGGTTACTGTGGACCACACGTCTCCCTGTCCCGTTAGGCGATATACACTCTAGGAGCTTGGTTCCTATCCAAATCACAAAAAAAGAGGTTATCAACATATTTTGAATGAGCTTTTCAGTCCTGGCTTGTTATTGTGGTATCTAATTCAGATTTACATGGTCAGAATAAGATGCAATGTGGACCAGACTTTGTCGAAAGCCAAAAATATTGTTGCACAATAACTAGCCTACATGGGCTAAGTGCATACCTGCATCGGCCCAGCAGACCTGGCGTGTAGTGGAGTCATAGGCCAAAGCATTGGGCAATCCAATGCCGTCCTGTACCAGGACTCTTCGGTTTTGTCCATCCACTGAGGAGCTCTCGATTTTAGGTGCTTCTCGGTTCCAGTCAGTCCAGTAGAGGGTTCTGTGAAAAGATCAAGTTTTACTTGTCAGGACATTATGGCAATGGTTGAACTTTCAACCATTATATGTGTGTATGTGCACACCCGCGCTCGCACATATATATGTGTTCCTGGGACCAGGGAATGGAATAGACTTTTATCCTCTGTAGTGGACATTTAGTGATCTTCTGGAACTTTTTTGGGAGGTTTCACCATGACAACAACTCTTTTTATAAATCAACATCTCAGGAAAATATTATGGGGTTTCTAATCAAAATATGACTTTCTTTTGCAAAACAGGACATTGATTTCATACATGTCCTCTGCATAGGACACCAGGACTTAAATCATGTTTATCAGGCATTTTAGGAGACACAACGAGTGAATAGCGAAATAAATTATAAATCAATATAACTATTAATTATTAGATATTATGAAAATGTTTATTTTCATTGTTTTATTTCATTTTTATTTTCAATTATTACTCCCATTATTACACTTCTTTTTTCATTACATGTTGCCCCAAGAACACATTAATATGCAAATTAGATACAGTGTATAGATGCATTGCATTGAATGGGAAAACCCATGTATGGCTATTTTACCCACATATATTGCATAAAGTAAAATGGTATATCGTTCTATCTTTCATAACATAGTTGAGATTCATCTTTATACAAAGTTTGGTTAAAAAAAATCCTGAAGCCTAAAAATGTATTGGTGAATACATTTTTTTTTTTAAATCCCATTGTTTTTGCCTATACATGTCATTTCATGTCATTTTATTTTTTTAAACAACTTAGTCCTGGTGTCCACTACAGAGGACATGACATACAGTGCATCCAGAAAGTATTCACAGCACTTCACTTTTCCCACAGTTTATGTTACAGCTTTATTCAAAACTGGATTAAATTCATTATTTTCCTCAAAATTCTACAAACAATACCCCATAATGACAACGTGAAAGAAGTTTATTTGAAATCTTTGCAAATTTATTAAAAATAAAAAACGAAAAAAAAAATCATAAGTATTCAAAGCCTTTGCCATCACATTTAAAATTGAGCTCAGGTACGTCCTGTTTCCACTGATCATCCTTGAGATGTTTCTACAACTTGAGTCCACCTGTGGTAAATTCAGTGGATTGCAAATGGAGTGCTGTGATTCTATGTAACAACATCCTGCCCAGGGACTACAGATGCAAATGAGCTGTTTAGCTAACTCTGGCACAACATTTGTGTTGTGCATGGTCCCTGTTAAATAAATTAAATAAATAAATAAATTGGACATGATTTGGAAAGGCACACACCTGTCTATATAAGGGCCCACAGTTAACAGTGCATGTCAGAGCTCAAACCAAGCCATGAAGTTCAAGGAATTGTCTTTAGACCTCCGAGACAGGATTGTATCGAGGCACAGATCTGGGGAAGGGTACAGAAAAATTTCTGCAGCATTGAAGGTCCCAATGAGCACAGTGGCCATAAATGGAAGAAGTTTGGAACCACCAGGACTCTTCCTAGAGCGGGCCGCCTGGCCAAACTGAGTGATCGGGGGAGAAGAGTTTTAGTCAGGAAGGTGACCAAGAACCCGATGGTCACACTGACAGAGCTCCAGCATTTCTCTGTGGAGAGAGGAGAACCTTCCAGAAGAACAATCATCTCTGCAGCTCTCCACCAAACCAGGCCTGTATGGTAGAGTGGCAGATGGAAGCCACTCCTCAGTAAAAGGCACATGACAGCCCGCCTGGTGTTTGCCAAAAGGCACCTGAAGGACTCTCAGACCATGAGAAACAAAATTCTCTGGTCTGATGAAAAACACTTTGGCCTGAATAGCAAGCGTCATGTCTGGAGGAAAGCAGGCACCGCTCATCACCTGGCCAAGACCATCCCTACAGTGAAGCGTGGTGGCAGCATCATGCAATGGGGATGTTTTTCAGTGGCAGGAACTGGGAGACTAGTCAGGATCGAGGAAAAGATGAATGCAGAAATGTACAGAGACATCCTTGATGATAACCTGCTCCAGAGCGCTCTGGACCTTAGACTGGGGCGACGGTTCATCTTCCAACAGGACAACGACCCTAAGCACACAGCCAAGATAACAAAGGACTGGCTACGGGACAACTCTGTGAATGTCCTTGAGTGGGCCAGACTTGAACCCGATTGAACATCTCTGGAGAGATCTGAAAATGGCTGTGCACCGATGCTCCCCATCCAACCTGATGGAGCTTGAGAGGTCCTGCAAAGAAGAATGGGAGAAACTGCCCAAAAATAAGATGTGCCAAGCTTGTAGCATCATACTCAAAAAGACTTGAGGCTGTAATTGGTGCCAAAGGTGCTTCAACAAAGTAATCACAGCCTTTGTTCAATACTTATGTACATGTTGTTGTTGTTGTTGTTTTTTTTTAAATAAATGTGCAAAGATTTCAAACCTTCTTTCACATTGTCATTATGGGGTATTTTTTTGTAGAATTTTGAGGAAAAGTGAAGCGCTGTGAATACTTTCCAGATGCACTGTATCTAAGGCTTTTGAAGTGGGAGGCAAAATGGCTCACAGTTTGAGATTTTTCAAGGGTTGAAATTCATGTTTTGCGAAATCTAGAAACATACAAAACTGTTCTGCTCTATTTAGCATTGATTTAAACAAGATGTTTTAAATCAAGTCCTATGAAACTCAGTCCCTCAGAAGATGGTAAATAAAAACTAGCCAGCACTATTTTTAATGCTGAATTACTCACTGGCCAAAAAAGATTTATAACCGTAAATTACTCCTGTCCCTCCCAGAGGACTTCTGAGCATGAAATCACAATTTCACAGCATTTGAGGTAAACTTGAGGGATGCAGCGAACAATGCAGCTTTGCACATTGCTTGAATAATTAAATATTTGTTTTGTCAAATTCTCAACTAATGCATCAGACTTGAACCCAGATGCCTTGTTAATCGAAACCATCACATTTATGCGTGACGACAAAAACAAACTAGCACGTAGCCCAAATCGCAGCACCAACAAACACGCATTAGCAGCTATTCTCATAGCCCATGAGGTTTGTGTCTCCTGTCCTCCACCCTAGTTCAGTTGCTCCAGATGTTGCAGATGGCTGTGTTTGTGGAGTTGATGGCCCACACGTTGCCTGCCTCTCCTGAGACCCGAGAGCCAGGCCAGACATTGAAGCAACACTAACATCTGGGCCAATTTGTAGTCTTGCCCTCTTATTTTCTCTGCCTCCCATACAAGTCCTGACCTCCTCGCTCTCTCGCTTCTTGTACTGTTCTCTCACTTCCCCTAAATCACACTTTCACAATAGCAGATAACAGATTTGTAGTTTTGGAGCATTCTTGTAAAGGAAACATGGGAAGTTGGTGATGGAGGGGAAATGAGGGTTCATTAAATCAGCCAATTATAGAATTAATTAAGCAGAGATGCCCCTGTTAATGGTGCAGTCTGAGTGATCCAGCATGCTCAAAACAAAAACACAGAAAAATAATCAAATTCACAAATTAAGTTCTTTCATGGTTCTCAAATCTGATTAGCTGAGAGGTCTTTCCAGCCATGCTATATTCTACCAGTATCGCCACAGGAACAGTTTCACCATTGGAATCACTCCGCTGTCAGCATTCTCACAGCGAGTGTCATGGTGGACGAGCAAACTCACCATATTTTTATAGATACTACTGTTATTTTGTAACAGAATGTAGTTAACAGTTTTTTTAGAGAGAGCGTAGTTGTTTAGGCCTCAGATATGCAATTTATATGTAAACATAGCGTCTTCTTAAAAATTTGTTTAGATGTTTTCGGAGATGCGAGCTCCAGGCCGTCAGCGACCGCTCATGTACCCGCAGAGAACAGCTTCATCTCGGCCAGTCCTTCTGGAATTTGCCGCTGGCTCTTATGTAGATGTGTTTAAACATGAGGTATAATTCACTTTGTTTATATCAAACGAGTCTTATTAATCTATTACTTGTTCCAAAACTAATAGATTTGGCTTAAGGGCTATATTAACTTTCATAACTTTATATTTACATAGAAATTAAATCCTGTATTAACTAGAGCGCTGCTTTTGTACGATTGACTGAACTGTTTGCTTGTGTTTCCTATTTTACTTCTTATACTGTTATAATGGGTATTGTTGTTCATTTAAATATTATTGTTCAATAGATAATATTTTATACAAATAACATGCCATATTTTTGGTATTGAGAAAGAGTCTGTTAGTGATTTCGACTTCAGTGAAAGTTATATGCCATTAGATGGCGGCAAAGACTGTCTTTATGAGTGAGTCAGTCAGTCGCAAAGACTTTCATATTGAAATGGACTGAAAAAAGGAAACAAGGATGTTGTTTTTACTTTAAACATCTTACGAGACGCAATTGACAAATGCATTGACTAGCGCTGTCATGGGAATGTCTTAAATGTTAAAAGGATAAAGATATTGCTTTCCTCAGCGGATTGATATGAAGAATATCAGCTAGATGCAGGTAATACACTCGCTCAGGCGATCTCTCTCTCATAATACTCTACATATTAAGGCGAGTTTCAATGAAGCGACTCAATGTTCCTTTGTTACTAGTTCTAAAGTGACGTTTTAGAATTAGTAACGGAGGCTTGGGCTCAACTGTTATACTGTTAACATGAGATTTGAATCCGTGGCGAAAGGAAGTAGTTCCTCACAAAAGAGGGTTTTTAAAGACACTCAGTTGTTGTTTCTTTTTATTTACACACTTGTCATCAAACTGTTGTATAAATGCATTATCACACTTGTAGCAGTGCGATATGGCTGTATATCAGCACGCTGTGATTGCCTACCGCCGAATGACAGCCGTGCTGATATACAGCCACTCGTGTGATACTGCTCCTATAATATGAGTAAAATCAAACCTTCCAATGACAAGCATTCGATTTTTATTTCTGGTATTTCTGGTATTGGTTTTATAACTTTTAGATCATTTTTTTCATCTAAAAGATCATTTTTAAGCAATTTAAGCACATACCCTGTAGGGGAGTCCACAATGATGGCTCTGGGATTCACTAAGTCTGTGTTAAACAGAACACGTCTGTCACTTCCATCAAGGTTTGCCGTTTCTATCTTGTCTGGTGTGCTGTCCACCCAAAACAGTTTCCTACGGGCCACATCTACAGCAAGACCTTCTGGACTCATCAGAGCTGGAAAAGATGGATATAAGTAGTAATCAATTATTATATTATATTATTAATCATATTTTTTTTTTTTTTTTTTTTTNATACCTGTATTGATGATAATCTCAGATTCTGATCCTGGCTCCAGACTGGCTCGATTGATTGTCTGTCCTGCCAGATCTGTCCAGTAAACTTTCCTTTCTCTGCAGTCGTAATCAATGGCGACCACTATAGAGCCCTGAAAGTGCAAACAGAACTGAATTACTATACTTTTCTCAAAGCCACAGACTTCAATCAATACTGTGCAAGTCTCACATGTAGAGCAAGCAGCACTGAAGATCTCTGCTTGTCCATCTGTGTGCCATTGAGAGGCAAAACTCCAATCTGTTGACCCTGGGCATAGAGCAAAGACGTGCCTGCTGGAGGCGGGGTCACATCTGGGCGTGGCAGAGGGCGCATGGTGGGAGGGGCCACAGTAGGTATACCTAGGAGATTTGATAGATTGTTTTAGCTTTGAAAAATATATCATTTTGTTGCCTCGTTATGAATATGAACATGAGATTATAAGAAAAATAGAAATTAAATAAAACATATTATTCATAATAATAATAAATACATATTCAACCACCACAGAAGCATCATAACTTTTATTGTCCAAGCATGGAGCCACTTAACTTTTGAAAAATGTACATTTCACACAGAGCGACACTCACAGGCAGGTTTCACAGCGTCGTGTGAGCGGGTTCCTGGTACTTCACGTCCGTTTCGGTCCACACACCAGCAGTAGCTGCTGTCTCCATAGCACTGAACCGGGTTGAATTCGCCGGAGAAGTCACACTGAGGTAGATAGTGGCGGGAATCCGGCTGGCCTGCATATTGCTGCAACAGACTGGCTCTCCAGCGCTCACAGACAGTCTCTGGGCGCTGGGTTGGAGGCACTATCACTGGGTGTCAGAGGGGAAACCACGAACATATTACTGATGCTGCACAAAATGGGTATATATATTAATAACCACATAAAAGGATTATCAATTGAATAAAAGTAAATATAATATTAATATATATAACATACTGTATGTAAACTATTTTTATGCACTCCTAAACATCTATTTATAAAGAAACAGAAGATATAGTACCAATGTATTGACTTATTTTCTATCCATTTTCCATTTAACATCTAATTTTAAAAGTTCAATAGTACATTTCCTTCTTTCACAAGTTTCACTCTAGGCTACAAAACATTGACACTAAATAGGAGGCATTTCAAACTGTGGTGAGAAGAGGACACATCCATTGGCAGTGTTGACCTGGACTAAACTGCTCATATTTTCCTTCTGCTCTGTAATCTCGATGAACACAGACTGGACTCTGTGAGCTCTGCTACAAATTAGAGTGATTACTTGCATATGATGAGAAACTACTTAGCAAATTAGAAAGCCCGTACTTTGCAAGCAATATTACAATTCTAACACCAGTTGCTGGATGAAGACCATGTCAAACATGTTTTAGATGTGTTGCCCATGCAAAAGTTGGCGCTATGATCCTAGTATAAGGTGGATGGTTGCCAGGGCATTTTTATGCAGTTGTTAAGGTGTTCTCTTTGGATGTCAAGTCAAGTCACCTTTATTTATATAGCGCTTTTTACAATGCAGATTGTGTCAAAGAAGCTTCACAGTGATAACTGGTATATAATTTTGGCTGCACAGCAGCTCTTAAAGAAAATGGTGTCATGTTATACAATATGGATGTTATGATATGGACAATTTTTACAGACTGTGATTCCACAGTTATTAACAGCGTAAGTTTTTTATATTTTCTTATTTTTTATGTATACTATGTACATTTATAAGACTCTATTTTTGTGTTACATTATCTTGCCATTAAATTTCAGAAACTAGTTAACTTTTGTCCATTCTTCTCTCTAGATATTGCTAAGGCTCTAGATAATGTAAGTCTATGGGATTTTATTAGCTTTTATTTAATACACCAGGTACCAACTCAGAAGTTTGATTGCTTAGCGAAGCAGCCCCATCAACAGTTTAATCCCTTTAGACCAAAATCCCACTCAATGGCTGTATTTTCAGTTGGCTGTGATTGTATCACTTTATGCAATGTTTCGGTTTTATTCAAACCTGAAACATTGTTGAGGTGTACCTGGTACTAATCTCTTACCAGGCTCATCACAGTTTATTCTTGGGGCTCCAGGTGGAGTTCGGGTTCCTGCTCTCTCCTGCCCCCTAATGTCCACACACCAGCAGTGACCTGTGGACCCGTGGCACTGCTGAGGCCTGTACTGACCCTCCTCATCACACTCAGGGATGAAGGCTCCTATGCGAGGAACACCACCGTTTCCGCTCTGAAGACTGTCTCTGTGCTGCTCACACTGGGTCTCGGGACGACCTGGATGCACATGAAATACACAGGGGATTGTTATTCTGCTCTCTAGATAAGGCTAAGGCCTCACCTGTAGTACAAGTCTATGGGATTTTATTAGTTGTCATATCATTCACCAGGTACCAACTCGTAAATTTGATTGCTTAGAGAAGCAGCCCCATCAACAGTTTAATCCCATTAGACTAAAATCCCAATCTATAGCTATATATTCAGTTGGCAGTGATTTTATCGCTTTATGCAATGTTTCGGTTTTATTCAAGCCTGAAAAATGGCTTGACACTGGAAACTTAGGACTTGTTAGGATGAGACGGACATGTACAGCTCTCTTACCAGGCTCGTCACAGTTTATTCTCGGGGTTCCAGGTGGAGTTCGGGTTCCCGCTCTCTCCTGCCCCCTACTGTCCACACACCAGCAGTGACCTGTGGACCTGTGGCACTGCTGAGACCTGTACTGACCCTCCTCATCACACTCAGGGATGAAGGCTCCTTCCAGAGGAACACCATCGTTTCCGCTCTGAAGACTGTCTCTGTGCTGCTCACACTGGGTCTTGGGACGACCTGGATGCACATGAAATGCACAAGGGACTGTTATTCTGCTCTCTAGATATGGCTAAAGCCTCACCTGTAGTGCAAGTCTATGGGATTTTCTTAGATTTTATATCATTCACCAGGTACCAACTGGTAAATATGATTGCTTCAAGAAGCAGCCCCATTAACAGTTTAATCCCATTAGACCAAAATGTCACTCCATAGCTGTATATTCAGTAGGCAGTGATTTTATCGCTTTATGCAATGTTTCGGTTTTAATCAAGCCTGAAAAATTGGTTGACACTGGAAACTTAGGACTTGTTAGGTCGAGACAACCATGTATAGCTCTCTTACCAGGCTCATCACAGTTTATTGACGGGGTTCCAGGTGGAGTTCGGGTTCCCGCTCTCTCCTGCCCCCTAACGTCCACACACCAGCAGTGACCTGTGGACCCGTGGCACTGCTGAGACCTGTACTGACCCTCCTCATCACACTGAGGGATGAAGGCTACTATGCGAGGAACACCACCGTTTCCGCTCTGAAGACTGTCTCTGTGCTGCTCACACTGGGTCTTGGGACGACCTGGATACATTTGGGATACAAAAGGGGTTTGTTATTTTTCCATCATGCCACTCAGTGCAAAAATAATAAAGCTACTCCAGTAAAGTTGCAGAGTTAATCATGCAGGTGGTTCTGGCAACATTCAACCTTAAAATCCTGTATTTTTTCAGAGGAACAGTGTTGTTATTCTTAACTAAAACAAAAACTATTAAACATCATTTTTGTTATTTGAAATAAAGTTGAATTAAAATAAAATTGAAATATCAGATGAAAAACCTAAACAGCAAAAACTTAAACAAAAATCAGAAATGTTGCCTCGGCAACTAACTGAAATAAAATTTCAGTTGTTTTAAGTTAGAAGTAACAAAACTGGAAAAAAAATGTTTTTGCTTAAAGGTGCCCTAGATTCAAAAATTTAATTTACCTCGGCATAGTTAAATAACAAGAGTTCAGTACATGGAAAAGACATACAGTGAGTCTCAAACTCCATTGTTTCCTCCTTCTTATATAAATCTCATTTGTTTAAAAGACCTCCGAAGAACAGGCGAATCTCAACATAACACCGACTGTTACGTAACAGTCGGGGTGTACGCCCCCAATATTTGCATATGCCAGCCCATGTTCCCAACATTATGAAAGGCATTAGACAAGGGCAGAACGTCTGGATGTGCACAGCTGAATCAACAGACTAGGTAAGCAAGCAAGGACAATAGCAAAAAATGGCAGATGGAGCAATAATAACTGACATGATTCATGATAACATGGTATTTTTAGTGATATTTGTAAATTGTCTTTCTAAATGTTTCGTTAACATGTTGCTAACGTACTGTTAAATGTGGTTAAAGTTACCATCGTTTCTTACTGTATTCATGGAGACAAGAGCCGTCGCTATTTTCATTTTTAAACACTTGCAGTCTGTATAATGCATAAACACAACTTCATTCTTTATATATCTCTCCAACAGTGTAGCATTAGCCGTTAGCCACGGAGCATAGCCTCAAACTCATTCAGAATCAATGTAAACATCAAAATAAACACTGTACTTACGCGATTAGACATGCTGCATGACGAACACTTTGTAAAGATCCATTTTGAGGGTTATATTAGCTGTTTGAACTTTTTTTATGTTGTTTAAGGCAAGCGCGAGCTCCGTGGGCGTGGAGCACGAGATTTAAAGGGCCACACACTCTGAATCGGCTCATTTCTAATTATGCCCCAAAATAGGCAGTTAAAAAAATTAATTAAAAAAAATCTATAGGGTATTTTAAGCTGAAACTTCACAGACACATTCAGGGGACACCTTAGACTTATATTACATCTTTTAAAAAAAAATTCTAGGGCACCTTTAATAGAATTAAAAAATAAAAATACATGACAAAACCACATAAGAAAATGACTAAAACAAACTAAAATTATTAAAATGGAAACTGACAATATAAAAATAAAGCAAAGTAAAAATTTTCACAAATACTATTTAATAGGATATAATTAATACTAAAATAACACTTGTGAGGTAGCATCTGGAATTTTAGAATATATTTCAACAAAAAGAGGAATTTCTACCTCTCTCAATCAGATCCCGTGACAATTAATTAATAAAAACATTAGAAATATTATTCTGAAATAGGACGGATGACCTGTTGAGAGAGGACTTTCCTGTAGACCATTTCTTACCAGGCTCATCACAGTTTATTCTTGGGGTTCCAGGTGGAGTTCGGGTTCCCGCTCTCTCCTGCCCCCTAATGTCCACACACCAGCAGTGACCTGTGGACCTGTGGCACTGCTGAGACCTGTACTGACCCTCCTCATCACACTGAGGGATGAAGGCTCCTATGCGAGGAACACCACCGTTTCCGCTCTGAAGACTGTCTCTGTGCTGCTCACACTGGGTCTTGGGACGACCTGGATGCACATGAAATGCACAAGGGATTGTTATTCTGCTCTCTAGATAAGGCTAAGGCCCAAGCTGTAATGTAAGTCTATGGGAATTTTTATTAGCTTTTATATCATTCACCAGGTACCAACTCATAAATCTGAATGCTTAGAGAAGCAGCCCCATCAACAGTTTAATCCCATTAGACCAAAATCCCACTCCATAGCTATATATTCAGTTGGCAGTGATTTTATTGCTTTATGGAATGTTTTGGTTTTATTCAAACCTGAAACATTGCTTGACACTGGAAACTTAGGACTTATTAGGATGACGAGGACGTGTACAGCTCTCTTACCAGGCTCGTCACAGTTTATTCTTGGGGCTCCAGGTGGAGTTCGGGTTCCTGCTCTCTCCTGCCCCCTAACGTCCACACACCAGCAGTGACCTGTGGACCCGTGGCACTGCTGAGACCTGTACTGACCCTCCTCATCACACTCAGGGATGAAGGCTCCTACCAGAGGAACACCACTGTCTCCGCTCTGAAGACTGTCTCTGTGCTGCTCACACTGGGTCTTGGGACGATCTGAATACATTTGGGATACAAAAGGGGTTTGTTATTTTTCCATCATGCCACTCAGTGCAAAAATAATAAAGCTACTCCAGTAAAGTTGCAGAGTTAATCATGCAGGTGGTTCTGGCAACATTCAACCTTAAAATCCTGTATTTTTTCAGAGGAACAGTGTTGTTATTCTTAACTAAAACAAAAACTATTAAACATCATTTTTGTTATTTGAAATAAAGTTGAATTAAAATAAAATTGAAATATCAGATGAAAAACCTAAACAGCAAAAACTTAAACAAAAATCAGAAATGTTGCCTCGGCAACTAACTGAAATAAAATTTCAGTTGTTTTAAGTTAAAAGTAATAAAACGGGAAAAAAAATATTTTTTTTGCTTAAAGGTGCCCTAGATTCAAAAATTGAATTTACCTCAGCATAGTTAAATAACAAGAGTTCAGTACATGGAAAAGACATACACTGAGTTTCAAAATCCATTGTTTCCTCCTTCTTATATAAATCTCATTTGTTTAAAAGACCTCAGAAGAACAGGCGAATCTCAACATAACACCGACTGTTACGTAACAGTCGGGGTGTACACCCCCAATATTTGCATATGCCAGCCCATGTTCCCAACATTATGAAAGGCATTAGACAAGGGCAGAACGTCTGGATGTGCACAGCTGAATCAACAGACTAGGTAAGCAAGCAAGGACAATAGCAAAAAATGGCAGATGGAGCAATAATAACTGACATGATTTATGATAACATGATATTTTTAGTGATATTTGCAAATTGTCTTTCTAAATGTTTCGTTAGCATGTTGCTAATGTACTGTTAAATGTGGTTAAAGTTACCATCGTTTCTTACTGTATTCACGGAGACAAGAGCCATTGCTATTTTCATTTTTAAACACTTGCAGTCTGTATAATGCATAAACACAACTTCATTCTTTATATATCTCTCCAACAGTGTAGCATTAGCCTTTAGCCACGGAGCATAGCCTCAAACTCATTCAGAATCAATGTAAACATCAAAATAAACACTGTACTTACGCGATTAGACATGCTGCATGACGAACACTTTGTAAAGATCCATTTTGAGTGTTATATTAGCTGTTTGAACTTTTTTTTATGTTGTTTAAGGCAAGCGCGAGCTCCGTGGGCGTGGAGCACGATATTTAAAGGGCCACACACCCTGAATCGGCTCATTTCTAATTATGCCCCAAAACAGGCAGTTAAAGAAATTAATTTAAAAAAAATCTATAGGGTATTTTAAGCTGAAACTTCACAGACACATTCAGGGGACACCTTAGACTTATATTACATATTTTTTAAAAAAATTCTAGGGCACCTTTAATAGAATTAAAAAATAAAAATACATGACAAAACCACATAAGAAAATGACTAAAACAAACTAAAATTATTNCATCAGTATTAAAACAATAAAAGACCTGAAATATTTCAGTTGGTGTGCAATGAATCTAAAATATATGAAAGTTTAATTTTTATCATTACATTATGGAAAATAATGAACTTTATCACAATATGCTAATTTTTTGAGAAGGACCTGTATATATTCAGTTGGCAGTGATTTTATCGCTTTATGGAATGTTTTGGTTTTATTCAAACCTGAAACATTGCTTGACACTGGAAACTTAGGACTTATTAGGATGACGAGGACGTGTACAGCTCTCTTACCAGGCTCATCACAGTTTATTGTCGGGGTTCCAGGTGAAGTTCGGGTTCCCGTTCTCTCCTGCCCCCTAACGTCCACACACCAGCAGTGACCTGTGGACCCGTGGCACTGCTGAGACCTGTACTGACCCTCCTCATCACACTCAGGGATTAAGGCTCCTACCAGAGGAACACCACTGTCTCCGCTCTGAAGCCTGTCTCTGTGCTGCTCACACTGGGTCTTGGGACGACCTGGATACATTTGGGATACAAAAGGGGTTTGTTATTTTTCCATCATGCCACTCAGTGCAAAAATAATAAAGCTACTCCAGTAAAGTTGCAGAGTTAATCATGCAGGTGGTTCTGGCAACATTCAACCTTAAAATCATGTATTTTTTCATAGGAACAGTTTTGTTATTCTTAACTAAAACAAAAACTATTAAACATAATTTTTGTTATTTGAAATAAAGTTGAATTAAAATAAAATTGAAATATCAGATGAAGAACCTAAACAGCAAAAACTTAAACAAAAATCAGAAATGTTGCCTCTGCAACTAACTGAAATAAAATACGTTTTAAGTTAAAAGTAATAAAACTGAAGAAAAAAAATTATTTTTGCTTAATAGAATTAAAAAATAAAAATACATGACAAAACCACATAAGAAAATGACTAAAACAAACTAAAATTATTAAAATGAAAACTGACAATATAAAAATAAAGCAAAGTAAAAATTTTCACAAATACTATTTAATAGGATATAATTAATACTAAAATAACACTTGTGAGGTAGCATCTGGAATTTTAGAATATATTTCAACAAAAAGAGGAATTTCTACCTCTCTCAATCAGATCCCGTGACAATTAATTAATAAAAACATTAGAAATATTATTCTGAAATAGGACGGATGACCTGTTGAGAGAGGACTTTCCTGTAGACCATTTCTTACCAGGCTCATCACAGTTTATTCTTGGGGTTCCAGGTGGAGTTCGGGTTCCCGCTCTCTCCTGCCCCCTAATGTCCACACACCAGCAGTGACCTGTGGACCTGTGGCACTGCTGAGACCTGTACTGACCCTCCTCATCACACTGAGGGATGAAGGCTCCTATGCGAGGAAAACCACCGTTTCCGCTCTGAAGACTGTCTCTGTGCTGCTCACACTGGGTCTTGGGACGACCTGGATGCACATGAAATGCACAAGGGATTGTTATTCTGCTCTCTAGATATGGCTAAGGCCCCAGCTGTTATGTAAGTCTATGGGAATTTTTATTAGCTTTTATATCATTCACCAGGTACCAACTCATAAATCTGAATGCTTAGAGAAGCAGCCCCATCAACAGTTTAATCCCATTAGACCAAAATCCCATTCCATAGCTATATATTCAGTTGGCAGTGATTTTATCGCTTTATGGAATGTTTTGGTTTTATTCAAACCTGAAACATTGCTTGACACTGGAAACTTAGGACTTATTAGGATGACGAGGACGTGTACAGCTCTCTTACCAGGCTCGTCACAGTTTATTCTTGGGGCTCCAGGTGGAGTTCGGGTTCCTGCTCTCTCCTGCCCCCTAACGTCCACACACCAGCAGTGACCTGTGGACCCGTGGCACTGCTGAGACCTGTACTGACCCTCCTCATCACACTCAGGGATGAAGGCTCCTACCAGAGGAACACCACTGTCTCCGCTCTGAAGACTGTCTCTGTGCTGCTCACACTGGGTCCTGGGACGACCTGGATGCACAAAATACACAAGGGATTGTTATTCCCCCATCATACTCTTTTGCACAACTCTTTGTTTATAAGAAATGAAACGGTTTGTGCAAGCTAAAGAGCTGCCTAACTATAAACTCCAATAAAGTTACAGAATTATCTGTTTTGATCATAATATTGCAGATGTTAATACTCTCCATGTAAACACAGGTGGTTTTGACAACCCTCGATCTTCCCTAAAATCCCATATTTTTCAGAGAGGAATGCAAATGTGTCTACAACAGAAAAAGTTCTATCTCTTCACATTTTGATCCTATCCTCCTTAAAATCTCAGGGTCAGGGCCTGTTTTCCTAGACTGCCTTCAGTGAAGTATCATCTGAAGTTTGTACCAATGATATTTACTACAATTCAAAAGTTTGAAATCAGTTTGAAATCAAAGATGTTTTTAAAAAAAATAATAATATGTTAATACTTTTATTTAGCAAAGATGCATAAAATTGTACATAAAAAGTAAAGTAAAGGCTTTTACACTGTTTCACATATATTTTGTTTCAAAAAAATTCTGTTCTTTTAAACTTTTTATTCAGAAAAGAATCCAGAAAAAATACATCATGGTTTCCACAAAAATATTAAGCAGTACAACTGTTTTAAACATTGATAATAATAAGAAATGTTTCTTGAGCAGCAAATCAGCATATTAGAATGATTTCTGAAGTATCATGTGACACTGAAGAATGGAGTAATGTTGCTGAAAATTCTACTTTGCCATGACAGGAATAACATTTCTTATTAAATTGTAATAATATTTCACAGTATTAGTTTTTACTGTATTTTTAATCAAATAAATGGAGACTTGGTAAGCAGAAGAAACTTCTTTCAAGAAATTTAAAAACCTATCTCTATAACAGATCCCGTGACAATTAATTAATAAAAACCATTAGAAATGTTATTTAAAATAGAACAGGTAACCTATTGAGAGAGGACTGTGATGTAATTTCCCCCCAAAAAATCTTCAATTTACTGTAGACCATTTCTTACCAGGCTCATCACAGTTTATTGTCGGGGTTCCAGGTGAAGTTCGGGTTCCCGCTCTCTCCTGCCCCCTACTGTCCACACACCAGCAGTGACCTGTGGACCCGTGGCACTGCTGAGGCCTGTACTGACCCTCCTCATCACACTGAGGGATGAAGGCTCCTACCAGAGGAACACCACCGTTTCCACTCTGAAGACTGTCTCTGTGCTGCTCACACTGGGTCTTGGGACGACCTGGATACATTTGGGATACAAAAGGGGTTTGTTATTTTTCCATCATGCCACTCAGTGCAAAAATAATAAAGCTACTCCAGTAAAGTTGCAGAGTTAATCATGCAGGTGGTTCTGGCAACATTCAACCTTAAAATCCTGTATTTTTTCAGAGGAACAGTGTTGTTATTCTTAACTAAAACAAAAACTATTAAACATCATTTTTGTTATTTGAAATAAAGTTGAATTAAAATAAAATTGAAATATCAGATGAAAAACCTAAACAGCAAAAACTTAAACAAAAATCAGAAATGTTGCCTCGGCAACTAACTGAAATAAAATACATTTTAAGTTAAAAGTATTTTTTTTTTGCTTAATAGAATTAAAAAATAAAAATACATGACAAAATCACATAAGAAAATGACAAAAACAAACTAAAATTATTAAAATGGAAACTGACAATATAAAAATAAAGCAAAGTAAAAATTTTCACAAATACTATTTAATAGGATATATATGAGTCTTGGGACGACCTGGATGCATATGAGATACACAAGAAATTGTTNTTAAAAGACCTCCGAAGAACAGGCGAATCTCAACATAACACCGACTGTTACGTAACAGTCGGGGTGTACACCCCCAATATTTGCATATGCCAGCCCATGTTCCCAACATTATGAAAGGAATTAGACAAGGGCAGAACGTCTGGATGTGCACAGCTGAATCAACAGACTAGGTAAGCAAGCAAGGACAATAGCAAAAAATGGCAGATGGAGCAATAATA
>RJVU01059333.1:3196454-3213682 GCA_003731715.1 Anabarilius grahami | reverse complement strand
AGAACCTATATTTTTCAGAGAGGAATGCAATATGTGTATACAACAGAAGAAGTTGTATCTCTTCACACTGTGATCCTATCCTCCTCAAACTCCCAGCGTCAGGGCCTGTTTTCCCAGACTGCCTTCAGTGAAATAGCATCAATGTTTCTTTTGTTTTTTTAAAGAATTTAAGAGCATATTCACTTCTCATGCAGCAAATGGAGCAAGATTGGAGGATCTCTCCACTCAATGTTTCAGAGAACTGGAGTTACGAATAGTAACCTATTGTTCTCTTTCATCATCTTGTGTTCGAAAACCACCTATGGGTGATATGGACAACTCCCCGGTTGCCTAATACACTCATAGTGAGGCCCTGAGAGCCAGAGGATGGTCACCTGGGAAGGCGGTGATTGACAAGTCAAAGAGTATGCGTGAGAATGCTACACCAGCAATGAAAGGAATGACTTGTGGTAACATGCATACATTAATAAACCTGACAATGCACACAATGATGAAAATATTGGTGTCAGTTTAGGGTACAATGACATGCTTAGTGACATGAATAAACTGGGCTTGACAGCCCAGGCTTAAAACGTGACCTGAAGTGACCAAGAGGAGGGCTGATGTTTAAAAACCTCTAATTCCTTTTTATTGTTGCAACGTTGTTGCATGAGGGCAACATCAGGGCCAAAAATAGCCTGGCCAGGTTCCACTTGACCTCCTGCTAAGCTCATTCGGCACCTGTATCATTTCCGTGCTCGTCAGACTTGCACATGGCGCTGAGGCGAAGTTGGAGAGCCCGTCTGAAAAGTCTCCCGTTATTTGTGGTCTTAAAGAGACGGTTCTGCGTTTGAATAAATGCAATTCTTGTCAACAAAAAAGTAGACAGAAACAGCAGTTGTGAGCGGGGTGGCCAAAGGGGTGGACAAGCCACGGCCACCCCTGGCCACGTCCCTGCATAGCAGGGACCTGAAGTGACCAAGAGGAGGGCTGATGTTTAAAAACCTCTAATTCCTTTTTATTGTTGCAACGTTGTTGCATGAGGGCAACATCAGGGCCAAAAAGAGCCTGGCCAGGTTCCACTTGACCTCCTGCTAAGCGCCTCTTTTTATTGTTGGGCTGACCAGAAAGATTAAGCCAAAGGGCGAGTTTACCCACAACAGAAAGGGCCATAGAGCGTCTGCTGGCTTGGACAGCTTGCGAATGATGAGGTTGTTGACCACCACATTCTCCATCCAGGTTAAAGGGTTAACCTTATCTGGGTTACCTCTCAGAGAGGGGTTAAAGTGTCTGCAATCGAGGGCTCGATGCTGGTGGTGGTGGTGGGGTCGCCCATTCTACATGCAGCCATATCCTTAACCTCTAGACCCGCCAAGTAGTGCTTAAGATCAAGCGGGTCTCTCCATTAATGGCACATGTGCTTTGCGCAAGCCGAGAAGATGGCCAGGAGCTGTTTCCTAAGACGCTTACACATTTCGAGAAGGATCACGTGCAGTTACACAGCCAAGCTGCGGACCAGGTGAACTTGGGCAGACGGGATGGATTCCTCATTGTCTTAGCCCGAGTAAAGCAGGGTCATAGTCCTAGCCAGGCGGCTAATAATTAAGCGTGGAAATACCAGGAAGGATTTCCTTGAGTAATCCCTCGTCAGGTTGGCCAGCCCAACTGAGAGCAGGCATGCTCCGGGAGGCCCCAAGAGGTGTGACACTTTCACCAGCTCCTATATCTGAGTCCTATTGCTCATCCGTGCTTTGGGTGGAAGCAACTTCAAGTTGACGATGAAGAAGCTTCTTTGGAAGAGCTAGGTAATGGCTGCAGTTTTCCGAGAGCGAAAATGTTTCCTCCGCATGCTTCAGCCACACAGAAGGGATGGGAATCCCTCGTGACAATGAAGGAACCGCAGGAGGCAGGGCATGTACTCAACTGATATTACGCCAAGTTAGCAGGAGTGGCGAGTTTAGCCTGATCCATAGGTGAGGTGAAAAGCATAGAAACAGGCGGGCAGCCTGAGAAAAATCAAGGTAACGAGCTTGCGGACCAAGAAAAAAACAACAACTGATTGTAATATCCTGACAATCATGCCTTGTGGAGGCAGACTGATGATATTTCCTCCAGTAGACTGTCAGGCGAAAAACAGTAGAGCTGCGAAATCTGCGAGAAGCGAATATCAACTGAGGAAAAGTACCACACAGGTGCTTTATGCACTCTGGTAAGGGGCGGTCCCTTACCTGGCATTGGGCACGTGTTCCTGCCTGTCAAGCCAGACTTGGTGCAATTGGATGCTTCTGCAGAGGTCAGGTGCGAAAGCCCTTCCCATAGGTGGATCTCGAACACGAGTTGATGAAAGAGAACCTATATTTTTCAGAGAGGAATGCAATATGTGTATACAACAGAAGAAGTTGTATCTCTTCACACTGTGATCCTATCCTCCTCAAACTCCCAGCGTCAGGGCCTGTTTTCCCAGACTGCCTTCAGTGAAATAGCATCAATGTTTCTTTTGTTTTTTTAAAGAATTTAATAAATTTTTTCAACAAAGATGCATAAAAATTATCAAATGTGACTTTAAAGATTTGCATTGTTACAAAAATATTATGTTTCAAATAAATGCTGTTCTTTTGAACTTTTCATTCATTTGTTCATCCTTGAATCCTGAAAAAAATGCATCACAGGAAATGTTTCTTGAGAGCTAAAATCAGCATATTAGAATGATTTTTGAAGGATCATGTGACACTGAAGACTGGAGTAATGATGCTAAAAATTCAGCTTTCCCATCACAGGAATAAATAAATTTTTAAAATATAGTAAAATTGAGAACATTTATTTTAAAACATAATAATATTTCATATTACAGTTTTTACTGTATTTTTGATCAAATAAATGCAGCTTTGGTGAGCATTTGAAGAACATTAAAACCGACCCCAAAATGTGACCTATTCAGAGAGAACTGTGCCATAGTTTTCCCCAAAAAAAGTTCAGGTAGACCTGCTTACCAGGCTCGTAACAGTTTATTGTCGGGGTTCCAGGTGGAGTTCGGGATCCCGCTCTCTCCTGCCCCCTACTGTCCACACACCAGCAGTGACCTGTGGACCCGTGGCACTGCTGAGGCCTGTACTGACCCTCCTCATCACACTCAGGGATGAAGGCTCCAACCAAAGGTACACCATCTTTTCTGCTCTGAAGACTGTCTCTGTGCTGCTCACACTGGGTCCTGGGACGACCTTCAAGGTAAAGGTACCAGAGATTAATTATAGAATTTGTAACTTTAATTGAAGGGTTAGTTCTCCAAAAAATGAAAATGCTGTCATCAATTAGTCACCCTCATGTTGTTCCAAGCTCAAGACTTTCATTTAGCTTTGGAACACACATCTGAGAGATTTCTGTCCCTCTACTGAAAGTCTATTCACGCAAAACTCTAAAGCTTCAAAATGTTTCTAAAGAGATTGTAAAATAAATGTATATTAATCGAGCAGTTTAATCCAAGTCTTCTGAAGAGACACGATTGCTTGATATAATTTAGACTTTTATTCACCTATAAACTTTGATCAGCAAACAATGTTTTCAGCACTTAAATATGGTAACGGAAGCCAATCTCACATGTCACACCAGCACGCTTCTACAAGATCCAATGAGGTTTGTTCTTACGCATCAAGCAAGTACGGTTGAGCTTCAGTTTATATATTCACTGATCAATGTTTACTTGTGAATAAAAGCCTAAATTAAATCTGTTCATTGTATAAAGTGATTGTGTCTCTTCAGAAGACTTGGATTAAACTGCTCGATTCATATTATTTTATGATCTCTTTATAAACATTTTGAAGCGTCAGAGTTTTAGGTGAATAGACTTTCAATGGAGGGACAGAAATCTCATCAGATTTCATTAAAAATACTTTATTTGTGTTGCGAAGATGAATGAAAGTCTGGGTTTGGAACGACATGAGGGTGGGTAAATGATGACAGAACTTTCTTTTTAAATAACATCAAACAACTACCATTTTGAGGGTGGCACTGGAAACCATCTCCATGGTATCCTGGTTGGCACTGGCACTGGAAAGATCCCGGACTGTTGGAGCACAAGGCCTGGGCGTGACATGGCTGGTCACGACACTCGTCTACATCTGCACAAACCGCAAAACACAACACTCACTCCATAATTAAACAAATACAACATTAACTCGTTCCCCAGGATGTTAGACTGAGTCATTCTAGCGGTTGCCTAAAAGCTCCAAACACCCACTATCCCGTCAAAGACCAGAGAGCGCTAAACAGGAAGGAGATTTTCCAATGCATGGTACGGCTCAATACGGCTCACTGAGTTTACTGTCCTCTGACCCCCTTGTGTTCTTCAGCTGCGAGTCTCCTACGCACATTCCCTGAGTGAGGACATTGGGTCATTGTTTCAAAATACCCTCCCCTCCCCAGTGTCTCTGGTTACCTCTGCCTCTCTTCACACTGCAAACCCTTCACCTTCAGCATTTAGCTGAGAGAATGAGTCTGTGATCTTACCAACATTTAACCTCTGTATATATACATGGATATACATTTAAACACATCAGGTATACATTGATCTCTGAATGATAAATAATAATATCCAAAGTGGTTGGTAGAGTTTTGTTAAATCAGCGCACAGGAAACAAATACGTTTCTTACCCTGACATGTGCGGCCATCAAATCCAAACTCAAATCCGCCTTCACACTGACAGCGATGGCTTCCGGGCAGGTTCACACAGTTAGAGTGAGCACCACAGGAGCTCAGACCTTCTGCACACTCATCAACATCTAAAAGGAGAAAGAAACTGCTCAATTACAAGCCATAATGCTCTAATTTTAACCAACCAGACTACAAGATTCATTTTCTTGGAAGCTAGGTGTCTAGAAAGCTGTAAGTGGTGCCTTGGTGTGCGGCAAACATGTCAGTGAGGCGCTGGAGAGATAAAGCATGCCCTAAGATTCTGACATTTGTGATGACAGAGGAAGATAGAAGGGGATCTCGTCCCTGTTGGAGTGCGTGGGAACAGGCCTGAGGCTCTGGGTGGGTTAAGAGCTGGTCAGCAGGAGACCTGGTTTTGATCACTGCTAATTACAGGGAGGGTAAGGAACCCACGGTCCCCCTCTCTCTCTTAATTTTTCTCTGCTCTCTTTCCTTGACCCCCTTATTATCTACTCTAGAGTGAAGAGTTCAGACAGGTGATAAAATGTTCCTCTAATAGGAACATGATGCCTGAAAACACACCCATACACACTCACACACACATAATCAAGCACAGACAGTGCCTTTAGAGTAGCATAGGGAAATATGATTCATTCTGGTGAATCAGTTCATTTGGATGGTTTGTTCCATAGAACCAGTTCTAAAAAAAATGTGTCAGTGAATCAAATTAAGTGAATGAGGTTGTGTCAGATCATTTTTAACAACAAATAAAAAAATGCTGCCAATATCAATTTCTAATGACATTTATATTAGTATTAATAATTATTCCACAATATTTATTTCCAACAGTTTAAGTCATTCACTTTCAGTGAGAATTTTTTGGATTTTATGGGTGTGTCCAGCGATGTGACACACTTGAGAAAAATGTAACTTTATGCAAATTAGTTTTATGGACATGATGTATGGATAATTTCATTTTTAAAAACTGTCAGCATAAAAATAATGCATGGACAGTTTCTTTTTTTTAATCATTCATCTTGTTTGTGATATGCACTGCAGCAGTTTATATATTTCATAACACTTTCCCACCAAGAATGTTAGTTTTTAAGTGCAAGAAAGATGATTGATTGTCAAATTGGAATCAGTTTGTTCAGATGGTTTGTTCCAAAGAACCAGTTCTAAAAAATGATTCACTGAATCAAAAAAAGAATCATATCTAAAAGTATTCACAAATGTCTTCTCAGGGCATTTTCCATTTCATTCATGTAGTAAAACTGCTGTTTATCACTGCGTTTCTGATTAGTATATGTAGGTAATTCTACACAACAAAATACACAAAATTGTTGCCGATATTAATATTAATTAATAATGATATGTTTAATAATATTAAAGTTCATTATTTCACAATATTCTTTCCAACTAAACAAAATCATTCCTTATGGTATGTTCACATATACAGTGATTCACAGTGATAAAGCAGCGATTTCAATGAGAATATTTTGGGGTTTTTTGCAATGCATTATGGGTGTATCCAGTGATATAAATGTTATTTTCTTTTTTAGAAACTGTCAGCATCATTTTGGATCATTCATCTTGTTTGTGATATCATGCAATATTCACTGCTGCAGTTAATATATTCTAGAACACTTTCCCATCAAGAATGTTATTTTTTAGGTACAAGAAAGCTGATTCTTTGTTAAATAAGAATGACATCTCTCTTCTTTTTTTCTTTTTTTTTACTGGCAATATATCTCATTTGTGATCAGATTTTCAAAAGCTATGACTAGTTGTGCAGCCCAACTTCTCTTTTGCTTTGTGAATTAGTTCAACCAAATCATTGAATCAGAACCAATTTGATCACAATTCAGACATTAATTCATGTCTCGATGTCAAATATAATCTGGAATTGGGGCTCACAAGGGAAAAAAAGCACATCTGTGTAAGTACATTGGGAGTTTTCCGGAGGGGAGGTGCGATTTGCTCTCACCCCTCTTCAAACGAGCAAATATTAGGTGGTCTCACCCCCCCCCCAACTAGCTTGAAGCTGAGGATGTGGCCTGTTGCATGTGCAGCTCAAACAGAAATGCCACAGCAATGCATCTTTGCTTACAAATCTTTCCCAGACTCACCGCAACCCCACAGATCTCCCACATTCCACCTAAAGAGTGTTTAGTCTTTCTGTTGTTTGACTTGGTAACAGTGGGAGGAAGAAGATGAGAGGCGAACGGGGGGAAAGACCCCATGCACGCTAATGATTCACTGAGGGTTTCCTCTACTTTGCATCTGACTCATCGGATAGGAAACGTCTGGTTGTGCTAATGTACTACAGTGGTGATGACCCCACTTCTGAAAGACCTGTAGTGTTGATGTTACACAGATGCATGTAATGAAGGAAGGAAGACGAAAGTTTTGGATTATTCTAGAAGTATTCCAGACCCTTGACTGATTAAACAGTGTGTCATGGGCCTAGAATTGAATTTACGGCTCAAACGCGTGTGTTTGTGTAAAAGGCGGAGGAGATATTTCCATATAACTTCTCTTACCATAACAGTTGCGACCGTCTCCACTGTAACCTGTGGCGCACTGGCAGGAGAACAGCTGTCCTTCGCCCGGCACGCACTGTGCAGTTGTGTCACAGTCATGATTTCCAGAGTAACAGGGGTTCACATTTTCTGGCTTGGTTTCTCCAGCTGAGAAAAGATGTGAAGGCAACAAAACTATAAATAGGAAAGCAGCAAAATGAGCTAATATCACTACAAATAACTTCTTATGTAATCTCAATGGATCTCAACTGAATTAGTCCTACAGAAAACTTAGCAAAGTGAAACACTTCTATAATAGGGGGCCAAAAGAGGTCAATAGTTAAGGTCCTTTCACACCAAGGACAATAACTATAACTATCTAGTTTTAACAGCTGTTCTAATTCTATGAGAATAGGGAAGTCCACATAACAGCAATAAAAAGCGAAGCACCGAAATTTCAAAATAGCATTTCTCTGTTTCGAAAATATATTCCCCTCAGTGTTCAGCACTCAGGCTTCACTCTCACTCCGCTCAATATTCGGCTCTATGCACGTGCGCTCGCTCCGCTCAGTTGCTCATGGCCCATGTGAACGCTCCACTCATGTATCGTTCATGCTTATCAGAAAAATCAAAGTCCTCTCAAATAAAGTGCACGCATGAATTTTCTATGTAGTGGTATACTTGTTTCTGTTTGCAAAAGCCCTACTGTGCTGTATCAGAATCAGAAAGAGCTTTATTGCCAGGTATGTTGTTTACACATACTAAGAATTTGTTTTAGTGACAGAAGCTCCACAGTGCAACAGAGTGACAGCGACAAGACACGACACATAATAAAAATAATAAAATAATAATATACAAATTTACAAGATAGACAAAGTGCAAAAAAAAAAAGAAGCAAAAAACAATAAAAGATTTTGTGGTGTGTACTGCCGAATGTTCAGCAGTTCATCCCTGGTAAAACTGATGGTGTTTGAAAAACAAAAAACAGGAAAAACTAACAAAAACAGAACAAACACTGAAGAGCTAAGCACTGAGGCTGCCATGCGCGGCGCCATCTTGCGAACAATTCATGGTGTGGTATAGCTGTGCTGGGCAACGCTGGTAAAATGAAGCTACCCTCTCGTTTACTGATAATAGCTTTGTAGGACTATACATTATTTGGATAATTGGTCAAAAAATAAATCTGTTAAATCTGATTCTGTTGCATAGAACTGAATAAAGAGTAATATATTGATATTTAAAATTAATATATTTTCTGTCCAATTTTAGTGTGTTACTTTTAATAAAAGTGTGGCTATTTTATTTTATTGGCTTGTATTTTTTATATTCAGTACCATTAAATGTATTGAATTTCATTAAAAAGTCAAATATTAAATCAGTTATACAAAAAAAAGCTAATAAATAAATAAATAATTAAAAAAAAAACATTTTCAGTTTTGGTTTTCGGTCAAGTGCATCCTCCAGAATATTCGGTTTCGGCAGAATCCATCCTGCTTTATAGAGCTTGAACATTTAAAGCGTCAGACTCAGACAACAGAACTGTACCGCACACTTATATTAAACATTATTGTCCATTGGTGTGTTTTTAACCCTAATTTTTTCTCCACTGACATTTCAGAAAATCCCTCAATAAAGACTTTTAGGCAAACAGATCAAAGCATTAAGAAACATGATTAAAAGCAAAAAAAGAGAGAGAGAGAGAAAAAAAAAATTTCATCCATATATAAATCCCATCCCTTCTTACAATTTACTGCAAGCTCAGATTCATTTCTGCCTCCATCAAATCAACAACCCATATACTGAATCAATTCTTTTTTCTTTTTTAATAATTCGTTTCACTTGATGTACATCAAAATAGTGTCAAAAGTACCGACTGCGATACCAAACTGAAATTTGAGCACTGTTAAGAGGATTCGTAAACACCTCTGATTGGCAATTGTGTTCACACACTCAACAGATATGTCTGTGATTGGCTACAATTATCAACACTTCAAAAACATGTTGTAAATAGACATCAATGACACCGAGCGCTTACACAGATACACACAGGAATGTTCGAAAGCACGCTTGCTTTCAAACCTTCCCGACTCCTGCTTTCAAAACACTTCTGTGTGTTTTCAAATGCTCCTCTGTGTTCGTTGTAGCCAATCACAGACATATCTGATGAGCGTGTGAACACAATGGCCAATCAGAGGTGTTCACGAATCCGCTCAACAGCGCTCAAAGCATCACATTTTTAAGATTTTGGTACCAACTTGGTATTGTGGTCGGTACTTTTGACACATCTACATTAAAATATGGACGAAAAAATCTGTTGCTACTTGCGATTCATTGCAAATTTAATCTCATGGCTTTGTTCACACTTAAGACACATACTATAAATCGGCAATCTGAATTACGGCAACTTCCGTATTTTGAAAACAGCTCCTGTTCACAAATGACCTCTAAATTGGAAAATGTCATTAATGGCATAGCTCACCAAACAACCAAACAACATTGCAGCCCATTGACTTTCACTGCAAAGGAAAAAAAACAAACCTTTCTCAAAATATCTTCTTTTGTGTTCCACAGAATTAAAAAAAATTCATAAAGGTATGAAAAAATATTAGGGCGAGTAATTGATGACAGAATTTTTATTTTTGTGAACTATCCCTTTAAATTGACTGAAAAGTTAGTCTGTTTAAAACCACCTTTTAAAAAAGAAAATAGCGCCAAACATGACTATGGCAAGGAAAAAAGTCCATATGATGAATTATATGTCACAAAACACTCAAATGGAGATTTCTGAAAGGCATTTTCACTCCCAGAACCCCACTGAGGAGCTCGATATATTATCCTACTCTTTATTCAAGATACCAAAATAATTAATTGTGATGGGGAATGCACACACTGGAAATGTGACTCACAGATGCATGAGTCACTGCAGATGTCTTAAAATCACCAGCCAAAGTCAGAATCCTGAGAAGAGGTTTCTTAAAAAAAAAAAAAAGTAAATAAAAATAATTGATGGAACTTTTCTATTACAGCCATCACCGCCATAGGGAATGCTGGGGTGTCATCACCGGACATGACTTTATTCAGAGTAATGTTATATAACAACAGACCTTGAGTATTGAGGGTCTTTGAGATAAATGTGCATTCACTGGTGTTAACATATGGAGAGGTGTGACCACTTTGCTTCCCGACAAACCAACACAATTTCAAATGGTCCGTATGTTCTTTAAATTTGACCTTGGGGGTCAAAGTACTTGACCTGGAAAACACAACACCTTTAAAAGGGTCTTAAAACACAGGGTGGTTCACACACCATTACTAAAACTACAAGTGACATTACCAAACCCCTTAGACCAAGACAACAGGACTTCATTGTGCTCATACCCATACGGACTACCATGAGGGACCCATTGTTGGGACCCTTGGGCCATGTGGACACCCTTCTCCCCCACCCAACGCCTACTCATAATGCATTAAAAACAGCTTGATTTCCTCACCCTAGGCCAGAGACCAATTTGGCCAATTATCAAAGGCAGACAGGAAGACTTTTGTTTGAAGTGAGAGAGAACGAGAAAGACGGTCCCCTTTAAAGTGACTCCACAGGGGAGGGGGAAAAATGGAGAGAAACTACAGGACAAACGTTGCCAAAGTTGGTCGGGGGGGTTCTTTTTAACTTTGTGCTAATTAAAGGGACAGGGGCAGACCAGTGGGGCGGAGCGCTGGTTAACACAAGACTTTGAGGAAAACGAAGGGGGTGGATGCACCAGGTGGGAAACTGTTGTCGCAAGTGGGAGAGAAACACTCCTCATATAGTTCACACAACAAAACTTATGTTAAGTGTGTGTGTTGGGGGCTTCTGGAGGACTGTACTTGTGCCAGAAGAAACAGAACCCCATACACAAGCTTGAAGCAATTGACAGACATAAAACACTGACCATCACTGTTCTACATATTCATCTAAACAAACCCAAAACTCGATTTACACAATTAGGACATGTTTCTGGACCAACATTCACCCATGCAACCAAAAAAAACATGAAGAATCAGCGGTTCGGAGCACGCATCAAACTGCCAAAGTCACACCTCACAGTGGTGAACCACTGAAATTTCGAACCACTTATGACGTAACAAAGCCTCATTTACTAAAATCACATGACTTTAACAGTTTGATACACGCTCCGAACCATTGATTTTATTTTGACACAGGATCTGTTTTAAATATGTCTATAGTACCTTTCTGGGCATTGAAAGTGTTATGGAGGCCTCACTGAGCCATCGGATTTTATAAAAAATATCTTAATTTGTGTTCCGAAGATGAAAGAAGGATTTACGGGTGTGGAACGACATGAGGGTGAGTAATTAATGACTGATTTTCATTTTTGGGTGAACTAACCCTTTAATATAAAAATATGGTTCTTCATTCAAAATTTTCAAGGTGAATTAATCTCAATTTTTTTTTATAAAAATACTTTTAAATCATTACAATGTTTCATTTCATTTAAGAGATAATTTATGACTGTAGAAATTATTTTAATCGAATAAACGTTAATGGTTAACTATAAATTTGATATCAACAGAATCAGGCTCTTGTGGTTGGACAATTTCTCATCATCATTTCTGTAAAAAAATTTAATTAAATTAAATAATAAAAAAGCCGTATTTACATTTCAAGAAAAAGCTTTTAGGGTGTTGCCAAGATGGCCACCGAGTGAACTGACTTGCCTTAAAGGGTTAGTTTACCCAAAAAAAAAATTCTGTCATTTAATTCTCACCCTCATGCCGTTCCACACCCGTAAGACCTTCGTTAATCTTTGGAACACAAATCAAGATATTTTAGTTGAAATCCGATGAGGCCTACATAGGGAGCAATGACATTTCCTCTCTCAAGATCCATAAAGGTACTAAAAACATATTTAAATCAGTTCATGTGTGTACAGTGGTTCAATATTATTATTATAAAGCAACGAGAATATTTTTGGTGCGGCAAAAAAAAAAAAATAATAACGACTTCTAAAGTGATGGCCGATTTCAAAACAATGCTTCAGGAAGCATCGGAGCACAATGAATCAGAGTATCGAATCTTCTGTTCGGAGTGCCAAAGTCACGTGATTTCAGCCATTGGCAGTTTGACACGCGATCCGAATTATGATTCGATACACTGATTCATTTGTGCTCCGAAGCTTCCTGAAGCAGTGTTTTGAAATCGGCCATCACTAAATAAGTCGTTATTTAGTTTTTTTTGGCGCACCAAAAATATTCTCGTCGCTTTATAATATTAATATTGAACCACTGTACTCATATGAACTGATTTAGATGTGTTTTTAGTACATTAATGGATCTTGAGAGAGGAAATGTCATTGCTCCCTATGTAGGCCTCACGGAGCCATCGGATTTCAACTAAAATATCTTAATTTGTGTTCCGAAGATTAACGAAGGTCTTACGGGTGTGGAACGGCTTGAGGGTGAGTAATAAATTACAGAATTTTCATTTTTGGGTAAACTAACCCTTTAAAGGCACAGTATGTAAGTTTCGCCACTAGAGGTCACTTATTCAAAACAATAACAAAGGCGTAGCTTGATAACGGCGTGAAAGTGTGTGGAATCATGGGAGTTGTCGTCTTCACCTCCACAACTGATGGAAAGCAATCTGACAGGACTCAGGCAGAAATCGTGTTCATGGATGAGGAAATGTATTACAGTTTTATTAACGTTACTGTGGTATGAAGCAGGGCGGGACAAGAGCCTGAGACTTTTTACGTTGCCGTTTTTATAATGCTTACATGACGCAGTCAGCCACTAGTGCCGCTCCTTTCGCTTTGTAGTTTGTTTATTTTACGTTTAAAGTTGTTTAACATCCGCCTCTTTCTTCCCTGAACTTGAACTTTGTTATAGTTATGTTTGATCACTTAACTTCACATTATTTAATTTCATTCTAATGAAACAGCCAAAAGTGCTGAATTACTACTCATACAGGTCACTTTATTTGACGAATTAAAATTGTGGGGTAATGCAGCGCTGTATTACTTGGTCAAAACAATCATACTAACGTTACTCGCGGTAAATCAAGAAAACGAGTGATTCAAACAATAAAACTGACTGTTGAGCTATATAACAATGATTCGTTTTCTGTCGATAAAGGTATCCAAACAGCTCGTCTGTCTAATAAAACACATAATATATGAATATATATAACCACCTACAAAATGTATTAAGTCTTTTGTTTTTCCATGGTTTCTACGTAAGTAAAACCAGACCTCGAGGGTAACGCCGATATGACGTCTTTAACAGGTGATGCAATGACAAAGGCTGTTACACTGGTTAAATTGCTGATTTTTCTTGGAAACATTTGGGATTTTGTAAGTGTAAGTACACAAATCAACAAACTATATAACATTGTTTTAGTGGTTATTGGATATTTTAATCCAAAAATTTTACATATTGTGCCTTTAAAGTGACCCTGAACAAATTCCACCAGCCCAGGTAGTGGGAAAAACGACTGCTTAAACATCATCAACCACATGAAACTCTAACAGCTGGTCTGAAATGACTCAGAACTGAGATCCAGCCACATACCTCTTCATATTCACAGTCAGCAGGACCATAATGACATGTTATACGGTCACATAAGCGTGTGAATCCACCTCAGTATAATCTAATATGCTTTAAGTCAGATCTGATTATGTGTCAGCACTAGTCTAATTACTATACGTCAGTCGTGCCGAACAAACTGGACAGACAGTGGCAGGTGTGTTTTCCAGCCTCGGCCAGAATCCATGCATGGCTCTCTTGGGTACAGGGATTCCGGGGTGTCCTTCTGTTCCCACAACATCACTCTACAACTATTCCTCAACCCGGCCCCCATTAGGGATACTTTGTCTGAGTGAACACAATAATAACAGCAGTGTGAAATTGATCACACTCACTATTTAGATTATATATCAACATCTGGACTCCCCAAACACTAAATACTTTCACAGGGCATGATCTGGCTGAGAAACAACCTTATAGGTGACCAACCACATAAACATACATAAAATCCAGCAATTCGGTCCTGTGAGTTCAGCTTTCACAGTGACAGCAATGATCAATCATGAAAACATAATAATTGTGTGACTTTCCAACTAGGGATGCACGAATATCACATTGCTCTATCTGATATATACTATTTTGTCTAAATAAACGTAAAAAAATAAAACACTAAAAACTAGAATCAAACATTTTAAATGCTACAAGAGGGAATTTAGGCAGCACAACATTACAATGTACAGTATTGGCCAAAATATATTTAATTTTGTCTGATAATTATATGATATATGATGATATATTGGGTAATATTGGGCGATCCAAATTGAACACAGGGTTCAAAGCAGACAAAATGAACAAAATGCACATCCCTATTTCTGACAATACGCTTTTGCATAAATGAGGCATAGTTCATGTGTTTATCATCTTATAACACGTGATGTTCTATCTTCACGTATAAATTTGCAATCTATAGCAAGCAAAAGGAAGATCACATCAGGTTTTGCCGATTGAGCAACTCTAGGAAACTGGATCTTATTCAGCCCACGGACAAGATACAACACAGCTGGAGATATGCTCATCCCAGCCCCACTTATCATCCTAAAGTCAACATCTATAGCACCAGCCAGGAACCACAGGGCCATACAATGTGCAATTTGACGTGCCGTTGTCCCACTAAAACCTCTATTGGGAACAATACAGCCTTACAAGGTCACAAATCGAGGGGTTAAAAAAGAAACGTTTGATTTATTCCTTAAATGAACTCACTGGATAAAGGGATTTGCAACAAACTGCACACACAAAGCTCCATAAAATGCTACAGGCTCACTTCACAGACATAGTTAATTTTAAGTGCAGACCTCCTCTCTCTTCAGCCCTTGGGTCTGCTGTCTAATGCCGGGCCGTGGTAGAAAGCAGCAGGTGGTTCAGAGTGGTTATCTTAGACCTCCTATTTTGCATGATGGGAAGGCAGCTGAAACCAAGCCAATGTAAGTCCAGTGTGAGAGCCAGACGTCTCATTGCCACATCAGTCATCATGTTAATAAAGAAAATATGCCAAAAATGAGGGTCGGTCTAAACGAAGGATGAGAAGGAGGCCATATAGAAGGAGACTCAGTTTCTCTTAGAATAGGAAGGTTCCACAGAAATTGATAAGAAGACACTAAACTAATCAACTGGTAGACTTTTCACACTTGAAACTGTTAAGCCAGTGTCATTCTAAACCCTTTGAGTTTACATATTCCTGGGATATCTTGGTACATGTTTCACCCTGGGTTAATTAATCCTGGGCTGTTAGGTTTCAGAATGCGTAAACTCTGGGTTAATGTTCTTATTTGCATATTAATGAGATTAAAAAGGTTGAATGAATCTTTTAATTACCGCTTGTCAAATGGTGAAAATGTCACCATGTAAATTTGCTTCTGTAACATTCTACAAAAACAAGCGTGGGAACCTTTCAAAGCTCATGAATATTTAATTAGCCAAGCATTGAGGCACTTTATGATTGGTTTTCTGCTGCTAAGCAATATATTTTTGGATTTGCAACGTAAATTAAAAATGTAGCTTTAGAAATCGAATTCTTCTAAGTAAGATGTTCTTACGTTTTAAAAATCTAGCTTAAACAAGCTAGCCATTTCCATGCCTGTACAATCTGGTTTATATTGTATAGTGCTGGTCTAGGATCAGGATAGTGTTCACCAGCATAACTTGGTGAAGCTGGGTGGGTAATGGACATCTTACCGCCAGGACGACAAAAAAACATTCAGAGAGCAGCAGCTTTCGTTTTTGCTCTGACAGCTGCACGACCGAACATTGTGAGTACATGTTAGAAATCAGGAATGGTGAGAGAACATTGTGCTTGGGTTTTTCATCTTCAACCCAAACTTGGGTCTTCAGCTGACAAAGTTTAAATCCTGTCTGGCTAGCGTGCTTCCCATAATGTTTAAGACAGTAGGCAGAGAGTCGGTGGTCTTTTCACGCTGTTCGAACGCATTCGATCACATGAGCGTTTACACTATGAAAGCAATTAGCCCGAATGCGTTTGACTACCTCTGGAAGTGGTCAAAAATGGACAAGCTCAAAACGTTTTAGACCCCGTTTACACCTGTATTTAGCATCGCCCACTTGTGATCCGATCGACCAAAACATCTTAATACCAGATGTAAAACTAATCCGTGGATAAGTTCCTTTGTTTTTTTAATTGACCTTGTAATATTTAACAAAAATAACTGGACCTTCTTGTGCAAATAACAGACTTATCTCTGGTGATGCATGCGGGACTCCTCCAATCATTTAGACTACTTAAACTCCGCCCCTGCAAGCTCAAGTTCATCTTCGACACCCACATCTCAAAATCCAATCAACAACCGATGCATAGAACCAAGTCCCTGTCCTACATCTTTTCTGTTTCTATAATCCATAACACTTCTATGTACGTCACTTGATGGAAAAATATATATGTCGCTACTTCAGTTTCTTGCTAATTTCATAAACCTGGCTGGGACATCAGCACATTTGCATCGAAACCACAACATACAATGGTGACCAGCAATGTTGGTGTTTTCAGCAGGGTCTTCATCATACCCTGTACCAGTGCTGGCAGCCTACCTCCGAGAGGGCCGATCTTGTTGGTGATGGCATATCGAAGGATGCGCTCCTCTTTGACGTACATAACAAATATGCGCTCCATTCTCAGCTCCTGTGTCTCCAGTCTTCTGCGGTCCCCGTGACTACAGTCCCTGTATGTGATGTTCTGTTTGACCTGGAAAGTGAGGGTCTCAGCTCCTTTTTCAGCTGACACGACTGTAAACTCGCGCACTGATGATGAGGTAATCACTGAGAACGGGAAAAAAGACAAGACTTTAGAGGAAAGCAATTCACAACAAACTTTGGGCTTCTATTCTAGACCCAAAATCCCACAGGATTTGATTGTTAAGCAACCTTGTGTTCAGCAACATGAGAAATGCTTTTATTTAGGGTGTATCAAGATCAGACAGAGCTTCCTCTGAAAGGAAATGGAGGAGACAGGAGACGTCACATCTATTTTTTTAGCTTACACCCCC
>RJVU01059333.1:3183991-3196446 GCA_003731715.1 Anabarilius grahami | reverse complement strand
CCCCCCCCCCCTTTTTTTTATATACCGAATTTGTTAAGATTTTTTTTATATATAATTTTTTAAGAGTTTTTTTTAGCTAAGCCATTCTCAAAGGCCATATCTCTTCACAAAATTTAATAAGTTAGTACAATTTTTAATGTTTTTAAAAGAAGTCAGTAAAACCTTAAAGGGGACCTATAATGCCCCTTTTACAAGATGTAATTTAAGTCTCTGGTGTCCCCAGAATGTGTCTGTGAAGTTTAAGCTCAAAATACCCCACAGATCATTTATTATAGCTTGTCAAATTTGCCCTGATTTGGGTGTGAGCAAAAGCACGCCGTTTTTGTGTGTCCCTTTAAATGCAAATGAGCTGCTGATCCCGGCCCCCTTTCCAGGGGAGGGTGGAGCTTTAACGGCTCGCATTTCGGTTGCTCAACAACAACAAAACTGGAGAATCTCACGCATGTTAATCTTTTGTGCAAATAGAGCGTTGAATTGACCCTCGTTTGTGAAGCAGTCCGGCGTAAAATGACGGCATGTCAACAACACTCTACTACAACAACTCTTCCTCTTCTCTAAAGCAGCCCAACATGGCCTCGCCCTTTGTTGCATGTTCTCGGGGGCAGGGTTTATGTAATTTTATGGTTAGTGATGTCACTAACCTGGGAAGAAGCTCGTTGTAGTCCCTACCAGCCATTTGTTGTAGTCCGTGAATTAGCGAATTCTTAAAAAAAAAAATCTCCCTTTCCACTGAACTTTGAGCATCGTAACTTTGCAGATGTTGTTTGTGCTCTAACAGCAACATTACACTAACTAAAGTTAAAAAAGTGAAACCATAATCAACCACCCCTTAATAATTATTAAATATTATTAAAACTTAAAATAATCTTTTACTGTAATATATTTCAAATATAATTTATTCCTGTGATGGCAAAGCTGAACATTATAAATGCCTTTACTATCACTTTTGATCAACTGAATGCGTCCTTGGTGTATAAAAGTATTAATTCACTATAAAATCTTACTGACCCTAAACTTTTGAACTGTAGTATATATGTAATTGTTATATTGCGTAATTCATTTGATCACGGTTGATTGGATCAGGGTCGAGAAACAAAGATGGATAGATATATTTACTCCCCAATTACTCTCTTCAGAACTTACATGAAGGATAATACTGGTAGGTGTCCTTAAATGGTTCCATCTGCACTGTAGCACCAGGAGGGATGAAGGGAACACTGCCTTGTAAATGAGTGTCCACATTGAGGTAGTTCTGGGTATCCAAGCCCGTAGCTGTCTGGATGATGCTGAGACGCTGGTCACCGGGATAGAAGGTCACATCTGCACGGCGTGTGAATTCGGCACCTGTCAAACAGAAATGTTGGTTTTCAACATGACTGTTTTAAAGGTCATTAAAAAGCAGTGTTGTGGTCCGCTCATTTTACGGCAAACAAATATTAAGTCAAGAAATAAGATCCAGATGGGGGTTGTGACCCTTATAATGGTGCTTGATGAACATTTGGGTCTTATTTGAAAAGAAAAAAATGGCTTTTTCATACAAAGTGAAAACATATTATTATACAATGGAGCACCTGACTTAAATTAGAGGAAGGGGTTGTTGTACACGCCTTGAATATCAGACTAGCAAAGCCCTAGTGGGACTCTATTAGTGAGAACACAACCGCTAAGCCTGAAATCTCACAACAGGAGGCCATATGTTTTACAAACACGCAACACCATAAAAGAGGTAGAAGATGAGATCATGACGGCCTCACCGGTGATACTGAAGCCATTAAGGCTGTTAGGCAGCTCCAGGGCAAAGAGCCAACCAAACAGACCTCCAATGGGGGCCACGGGCATGAGGGCCCAGCCCACCGGCTCCAGGACCTCACTGATGGCAGTGTACGCTCGCCCATCGCCAACCACGATGTAGGCGTGCAGGTCGATGCTGTCCAGCTGCACTGCTGTGCCACCCACCAGCACAGTCCCTCTGACCTTTCCATTCACACGATGAGGTGCACCTGAGGACAAGATGAAGACAAAATCAGGAAAATGAAAATCTTTTGCAAGTCTATGTGGATTGCTAATTAATTCCTTTGAGAACTAAATCTGAGAGGTTAAAATAAGGATTAAATAGGCAGAAATTAGATTTTTATGTTTTTATTCATTTTTCTAAATGATCAATAGAGTGCTGTAGAGATGATGTCTGGAAGTAATGGTGTGTCAAGTCCTCCTTAGAAGATCGCATTTACGTGTTGAGAATTAAGTGTTGAGTTGTAATTACATTGTCGGATGCATTTAAGTCACTTTGATTGGAGCAAGATGGTGATGTATCGTTTCTACAAAAAAAAAACCTGCAAGGTTTTTAAACTCTACTTGTACAAAATGATGAATAAAGACTATGCATCAGTGTTTTTGCCTTTTTATGTTTTTGTTCAATTTATGAAGGTGCAGTAAATTGAATTGTTATATATTTTGTAATAATTGTACAATACTATCGAATTTAATACATGCAACTTATAAATACATTAATTTCAATAAATTTACCAACAACACAATTATTGCATCTGACATGTTTTCTCACTGACACGTCCCCAACTTGGAAAATCAGAAAGTTCTGAGTTTCTCACTTGTAATTATGACTTTGTACTGGTGTTCAAGTGTGTTCGACTCAAAAATACAATCTTTCTGGCATGACTTGAATGCACCATTACCATCAACCTGGTTCCTTATAGTATTTTGGATTATTGCAGAAAATAAGCTCTGTGACTAACAAGTTTATGATTCTTTATGACATGTTTTATTTATCAAGATATAGGCAATAAATGAACTACACCATGAGCGCACGACTTCAACATCACCATCACTAAACTCTTTCAATCTTTAATCTACAAGTAAAAAAAAAAATGGTCGTCTTAATCATTTGCAAGAGTGTGAGTATAAACACAATAAGGCTGCAAAAGTGGACTAATAAGTACATTAATTTAATTAGTGTTTTCGGTCATAAAGAGACATTTTTTACACATAAAACTTTCAAACTTGGTTCTCGCATGTAACAGATTATGAAGTTTAGACCTATGATTTGAGACCTATGGTGGAGTGAGTAATGACATATATTAGGGTTGAATATATCATGTCACAAAATATCGCAATACAAAAAAGCAACAATATGTATCGTGGATAGTGACAATATGTATTGTGTATAGTTCACCCAAAATTAAAATTACTGTGTGAGGACAAAATTCAACATTACAGATTTGTACTACACTGAATTACTATGTATAATGTTGAATATAATGTATAATAATGCAATGGGGAATATTTGTGGGTCCTGATAATGCCAAATGTCTTGTGTTACCAGTAAAAAGTGGCCTACATTATTTTAAATATATCTAGTCAATGACAGAGTGCAAGCATATTCATATTTTTCTGTATTTTCAGCTTCAGAATCATGAATATTTTTATTCTGGTATCAACATTCTCCTGTGCAAAGGGTTACCATCCCCAAGTCCAAGCATATTCATTTCCACTCCCAATGTAATACCAAATTTAGCATTTTAATCAACAGTTAATTTTTTATTAACCTTTTACCATATGTCTTGAAGTATCGCAATAATATTGTATCGTGAGTTCAGTATCGTGATATGTATTGTGACATGAGGATATCGTTAAATCGCTAATATATATATATATGTATATATGCATTTGGCAGATGCTTTATCCGATGTGACTTACATTGCATCAGTGCATGTAAATGAAAGAATGTTATTTTTGGAGAATTTAGTTTGGGGTGAACTAGTCATTTAATTTACAATCTGTTCTCAAAAGCTCCAATTTCTCCAGTTACTCAGCTGTTTCAGAGTGGTTGGAAAGCTTTCCCTCTCCACCACCTCCCTCACTGGCCACACAAAGCTCCTACTGTACAAATGCATATCCAACAGCTGAGGAAGCTTTTCCACTGAATATTTTCTCTCAGAAACAAATGTCTGTCATTCAGCACAAGCCAGACATGCCGCTTTGAAACGGGGCTCAAGTTTTCTTTCACACTTAGGCTTGTAGTGGATGTTCACAGGTAGATTACAGTCATTCAAGGCCAATGTGATGTCATTGTCTTGAAAAGATCCTGTTACTCAGGCTCCATGAGGGCCGCCGAATGATTCACTAGGGAATTCCCAACTTTTTCCAAAAGATAAAGTGTTTTCGACATAAAACCTCCCACAAAATTGGCATGGCAGCCACAACTAATAAGAAAGAGACTGTGGAATAAGTTGTGGGAATTACCACAGCCACTTAACACAAATGTTCGCCAATTAGACACAATTAGTGGCCACTCGGCACGTAAGTGAAGCAGTTAGTAAATAACCAAGTTTAGGCTGGGAGACATGACTAGATTTGACAGAAAATAACTGCATGGAATTTGCATAACTAACCGGTACAATGTATGCGCCAAATCAAAATTTTATCTACAAATTCCTTTGCATTACAAAAATATACTTTTGTACCCCTAAAAATACTGTGTTGGAAAGAGAAACACTGGTAATATGTCCCCAGAGGTGTACAGCGAATGTTGTGCATACTTTCAGAACAAGCTCATGTTATGTGTGGCTTTAACAACGGCTCTTTTTACAACATTCCCGCTGCAGTCTTACCGTTTGGCAGACAGTGGCGCCCATTGCCGTAGAATCCTGAGTTGCAGTGGCAGCAGAAGCCAGTGGGATAGTCTGTGCAGTGTGCGTTCTGACTGCACTGCTGCTGGAAGCGCTCGCATGTCTCTTTATTATCGGTTGAGTAATGGATCACTGCAGGAGAGAGGCGGAAAGACAGAGAAAGAGGCTAGTAAAGTCAAACTTATTCAATTCCCACACAATCTTAAACTCTCTCTGTATTGTTTAGATTGATAATTGTAGTAGAACATCCAAATCATAATACTTAAATCAAAGTAAAGGTGCATTAAAAAAAAACTGACCTATATTTGATATACAAACGTATAGATTGGAGTGATAAGGAAATTATTTTTTGTGTAAAATTGTGTACGTTTCTGGTGTAATTGTTTTTGTTGCTCTTTTGTGCACTTTTGTTAACATTAAAGGAAAATTTATACAATTTGGCTAAACTTTCGTTAAACTCCAGCCCCCATGGTTACTCTTGCTAACTCAGACAAGCTTTACAGAACATCGAATAAGAATTAATGGAAATTCCCATAAACAGCATAATTCATTAACGTATTCTGCATAATATGTATGATATTTCTGGATATATTAATGGATAACTGCAAACAGTGTTATTTTAGCATCATTATAGTAGTTTATTAGCATAATTTTAGTAGTTTATCATCTTTTCATTTTATTTAAATTTTTAGTAGTTTTTTTAAGTGGTTATTTTATTTTTATCATGTTTCAGTTTATTTTTCCTATTTAGCTTTAGTTTATTTTCATTTCACTTTGAGTTTTAGTAATTTTAGTAGTTCAGATTAAACTTATTTTATTTCAGTTACGTTGCCAAGGCAAGTTTTTCATGCAATACTTATATTTTGTTTTATTTTAGCTTTATTTCAATTACAAAAATGATTTTTAATAGTTTTAGTTATAACAACACTGTTAGCTAAACACACAGACTCTCCATATACATACATTATCAAAGAGCAAAAGCTTGTCTGAGATGGCGGACAGCAACAGATGCTAAAGTAGGATTGGTCAGTAACATTTTTAGGGGGCGGGGCTTAACGAAGGTTAAATTAGCAAAGGTTCAATCTGTATACATCAGTATTGTTTATGAATCACAATCATTAAACTCTCACCTCCAGAGTCAAAGTTCACTCTCTCCTCAACACTGAACACTTGGCCACCAGAGTTGCGAGGTGGGACGTCCTTCACACGGTTCGGGTACACCTGCAGAATTGCGTGCTTTGGTAATGGCCGCTGGGGCTGGGTCACATCCTCCGGGGGGAGATTACGGGGATCCGGCTCAGGAAATTCGCCTGGACCAGACACTGAAGGCTGAAATGGAGATTTACCAAGAGGCGCCTCCTGGTTGAGACGCTCCAGTAGGGAGGAGTCCTGCTCTGGCTCAAGAAACTCCGTTGTGGTGGGATCCTGGAAGTCTGGATCGATGGGGTACTCCTCCTCATCTGTTTCTGTGTAGTCTTCATCAGGGAACAAAGCGTCCAGAACTGGGGGAGCTTTGGTTGAAACAGCCTCATGCTGTGCAGGAACGACATTCTGGAAGGAATATCCGTTTCCAACGTGGAAAAGCCAAACTCCAGGCTCTCTTATATTTCCCTTTCTGAGAAGAGATATAATATTAAATTACAATATTATCATTTTAATCATGGCAATTTAAATTTTAAATTAATCAGACTAAGAAAATATATTTAAATTAATGCTTCTGTTTTACTATATTAATATAATATAATATAATATATCTTTGATAATCATTTAATGTTTGTTCTGCTTTCCCTGTTTTATAACTTGGAGAAATACACACCATTCAAAAGTTTGAGGTCAGTATGGTTTTTGTTCCTTTTTTTAAAGAAATTAATAATTTTATTTAGCAAGGATGCATGAAATTGATCAAAAATGACTAAAATATTAAGCAGCACAACTGTTTTCAACACTGACAATAAGAAGAAATATTGACTGCTGTAATGGCTGCTGAAAATTCAACATTTTAAACATTAAAAAGAAAACAGTTATTTAATAATATTTTAAAATGATACTGTTTTTACTGTGTTCTACATAAATGCAGCCTTGGTGAGCATTAGAGACTTCTTTCAAAAACATAATGAAAAATATTACCAACCCCAAACTTTTGAAGAGTAGTGTATAAATAAATGTTATTATTTATGAACACTAATTATTAACAGTTTTCTGTATTAAATCTAAAAGAAAAAGTTATTTTATTTTAACATGATAATTGACACTTACTGGTAAAGGTTCTTGACAGACTGCTCGTTGCTGGTGACACTGTAGTAAGGCCCTTCAGTCCGAGAAAAGAAGAAGAAGGACAGCTCTCCTCTGGTAAAACCCACACGAGCTGGAAGCTCAATTTCAACATTGTAAGATTCTTTGGGCCGTGTCCCAAAAAACTGCAGGCCATCCTCAGGGTATAGGAAGAGCGCATAAGTATCCTTCTCATTGTAAGCAAGCACCACTTGAAACGTGTTTACCTAAAAGTAAGAAGAGAAGGCCATTACTCAGGGCTCCAGAATCCTGTGCAGCACTTTAGAAGGCAATAAAAAGACATTCAAAACATATCAGCAGTAAATATTCCATTATATACTGTAAATCTATCCAAAATATTTAACTTAAGAACTTATTTTTCCTTACTGTTGGACAAAGTGATCTCAAAGTGATTTGTTTTTTGTATACAAAAATCTCAACCATCTAGAACTTCAGCTGAAATCCAAATATGGTGTTTTAAACAGCTTCACTGATTTTACAAGCCTAGTAACCCACCAACTGTGCCCCGTACAAGGATTTCCCCACATCAGTACTATCTTTTGCCTCCTTTTGTTGTTTTTCACACCTAGTTTTACTGCACTTAACAGACCACTAAAAACGTTTTGAGAGTCTATTGTCACTCTTGGCCATGTCAACTATGGCAGATATGTGATTAAGAGGATCAGAGGTTATTACCCAGTGTTATTTTTGTACTATTTATATACTATCACGAGAATCACCATTTTTTTGTTTGTTTGTTTTAAACTGAGATCACAATTCTCCCACGATTCTGAACAGACAACTAAACCAAATAACGTAATTTACTAGAGGTTCTGACAAAATTGCTGCAGTCTATTTAAAATGTTCAATTTATCTGAATTATATATAAAAAAAAAACTTGGTTTGAATGAATGATTTAATGACTTACTCATAAATACTTCACTTTGTTTAATTACTGGATGAAACAGTATCTTTGAATGAATCTCTTGAATGAATGATTCAATGACAAATACATTTTTAACAGTCACTTGTAATGATACAATCGTTATTTGAAGCTCCGTCAAAAGGTGATTTGCTCTTTTTTGATCGCTTACATAGGCATCAGTGGTTTTATCCGAACTATAAACTTTTATCTCAATAGGCTACTTATGTGATAATATGAATATTTGTAACACAGAAATAATGATACTGTGTTTGAAAAGAATGCTGGTGAAGCTGTTTCATACCTATTCATGACAACTGCTCTCTCTGGATCAACGGCAGCTCCAACACAAATTTGAATGTTCCGGTGTTGCGCCAAATTTCGACCCCCTACCAGATTATTACTCCCCTAGTATTGTTAGGTTTAGGAATAGGTGTGGGGGAGGGGTTAGGATTAGGGGTGGGGTTAAGATTAGGCAATCAGGTAGTGACTTCAAATCTCTTGAATTGAGATTGCGATCTTTTAATGATTAATCGTGCAAATCGAGATTGCGATCTTTTAACAATTATCATGCAGCTCTATATACTATTATATTAAGTTTTTATTAATATATTGAATTAGCTTTAATACATTTATATATTTTAATTTTTTATTTTAATTTTCTATTTTATTTAACTGCCAAAGCAAAATTTCTCATTTTTTTCATCTAATATTTTTTATTTTATTCCAGCTTTAGTTCAATTAACAATTTTGAATTGTTTCAGTTTTAATAGTTTAAGTTCACAGCCCAACAAGCTTCACAATTGTGACTGCACCACTTACATGTAAAATCAAAATCAAAGGCTGTTTGCAATCCATTTAATATTCATAATGTAAGATAATTACAAACAAACCTTGATATATAAAAATAAGGAGGCTTGGTGCAGTTGCTGCAGAAATGGAGTAAGTTACGTTACATTTTGATCAAAGATTGCAAAAAGTGAGCATTTTTTCTTCTGAATAACTTGCAAAGATGAGCTGTTCCCAAGAAGGTAAAGAATGAGTATTATGAAAATAAATTGGGTCTATTTTTAAGTAAGCTTTTCTATCAAGACATCCTAATGATGTTTTAACCCAGATATTAAGATGCCCTTCCCCCTTTCCAGCCTGTCACGTACACACACAGAGGATGTGTGTGAAATTCCTCTCCTCTGTTTAGTAATCCAAGCTGTCCCCGAGTAGAGCTATCACCTCCACAAAACAACCCCCCAATTCCAGAGAGACAATGCTGCATCTGGCTTTCAGAGAGCCTCGGGCTGCCTCATTCCCCAGCATGCATCCCTCCTCGATCCCCTCACCCAACCCTGCAGCCTTCAGCTTCAAACTCTTAATTGCAGGACCACACTACCTCTAAGCAGTGCAGAAACACACCCATAAACCAGACTGTTTAAAGATGTTATGGTACGAAAAAAAAAATTAGACCCCCATAATGTAGCCTGAGATGGTACTACATCAATATTATCAATAATATCACAGTAATCATCATCACCATTATAACATCAATACTATTACAGTATTTTATCTTCATAATGTCTTAATAATAGTTATTTGTTATTGATATAATCTTTACTGTATTTCTTGTCATTACTTGTTTTGTGTATAAAGTCCAACATTTATGGAGTATCACCTCCATAAGCCCGTCCTTCTTCCATCCACAGGACGTCTGCAGTGACAGACATCTGGAGGGGGCACGAGACTAGATAAAGTGGTTTAAATCCCAAAGGAAAACAAGATATCATCCAGAGATTTCCACCGTTTAGACCCCCCGAGCTTCAGCAAACTCTCTGCGGAGAGACCCAACGGAAACGTAGTAAATCAACTCAAGGATGTGCTTTCTTCAAACAAGCCCAATGGCCTACAGCTATTCTATTGCAATCAAGTAAAATTTAGTAAGCAAACATTGCTTAAGATAGTAAACAGTTCTGAAAGCATGCAACCTTTTAGTCAGGAAAGATGACTACAGTTTGACTTTCCATCCAGTAACGCTGCAATGGGAGTAGAGCTGCACGATTATATTTAATTAAATAAAAACACATTTTAAAAATCAGTTTAAATGAATGATTCAACTACTTACACCGTGTCTACACCAGACGCAACTTTTGTCAAATTGCATTGTGACGCAACAGCTAAAAGCTGTCTACACTGAACACGGTGTTACTCATAAAAGGTGTGTTCAACTTGAAGAGGCGCTGCGCAGGCCGATCTGTGTATGACATCAAAGTTAGAGAGCAGACGGCTCCGTATGCTTTCGGATCTTTGATGTCACTGATTGGTCTGTGCAGCGCCACTTTAAAGGCAGTAACACACTAAGCCGAGGGTTGGCTCACGTCGGCAGCGTCTGGGTCCAAAGTTGCCCTGACACACCAAACCGACGCTCGACAGCCAACGGCCAAGTAGCACGTCTATTATGCGCCTGCGTAAGATGAAATGCCTTTCCGTACCAGCAGGTGGCAGAAGCTGAACAGCCAATCAGAATGATCAGATGGCCCGACGAGCTCCGACGCCGATTCAACATGTCGAATTGGCCGAAAAAAGCAGACGAGGACCAACTGCTACCGAAGACATCAGTGTTTATATTTGAACTATAAACATTTCCAATACATTTGTGATGAGTTTAATTATTGTCACACAGAAATAATGATACTGTGAGTTTGAAAAGACTGATTGTGAAGCTGTTTCATACCTATACATGACAACTGCTGTCTCTGGATCAGCGGCAGCGCCAACGCAGATCTGAATGTTTGCTGTGATCGTACTTGTCAAAGGTTTAATAAACACAGGAGAATCATTATCATTTAGGAATAAGATCGGGGAGTGTTTGAGTAGAGATCGCAATCTTTTATCAATTAAGCCGCGCACACACTTAACGATTGTAAGGCCGATTATGAATGTAAATTGATACTTATGACTGATCGCGCTCAAACGCGTCCAGTCGCGTTCAGTCTTACAGTCGGTGTTCAAATTCCATGTGTAAGTATTTAAATCTGCTTCAGTCGCAGGAAACAATCGGTATGTGTGTTCAGTTCAGTCTTAGAATGTTTCAGCTAATCGTTAGGTGTGTCCCCGGCTTTAATCGTGCAGCTCTAATTGGAAGGTTGATAGTATTGAGCCAATTTATCACAATTATTAAGATTCTAAATGTGGAATATCTATATTTATGACAGCCTAAATACCATACTAGAATTATTTGTGGCCTTTAGCTTTGACTGTCATGATATACCACATGTAAAAAGGACCCAGATTTTACTTCAGACATCATGTTCTGTCTCACCAGAATAGTTTTGTACAAATGTTAACTAAAATGTCAAATAATCATACATCGAAATCTGTTAATATTTCCATTAACTGCATAGGTGTGACAATATGCAAAATTTAATACACAATACACATCATGGCTGACACAAACCATGTATTTAATATAGTCTCAACCTGTCTATCATTTGTCTAGCTTCTACCAAGTGACAGATGAATCTGGGCCAAAAACCAGAGTTTGATTAGATGCAGTGCATTTTATGTCAATAACAAAAGATTTGGGATTGTTTTGGGATCTGTTATTAGATGTCAAACAGCCTATTTATTTTGCAATCCTTAATATGCTTAGTTGCATTTTGCATTGTTCTTTCTCTGCTGACCAGAATCCAGTGGAACTCCTGTTATTTACTCCGAGGATACAAACATGAACATGGCCTTGTGCAACCACAACAAGAGAAAAAATGTTGCTTCCGGCCAATGAATAACAAATGATAACATTTTATGAGCAGTGCAGCTGTTTGTGCTCAGCAGTCTGGACAAGAGAGCCAAACATGCATTAGAGGCTCAAAGAAGGACCCATTCATTAACACCCATTAGAATACACCAAAAACACACAAGAATTCAGTTTTGTTTCAGCTCTGAAATCACTCCACTTGCACATCAGAAGAGTGACCAACAGCTGTTACATTGCTGAATGGATGTAATAAATATTCTTGTTTGTGAAAATATGGTCTGAATGTGAAAGATCCATTTAGTATATGACCAGTCTACTGAAAAAATTCTCCTATAAATAATATAAAACTGTCTTTTGTGCCTGTTAATGTGGTTCAGCAGATACATTACTGTTTAAAATACTGGGGTTGGTAAAAAAAAATGTATGTTTTGGAAAGAAATCAAAACTATTTGATCAAAAAAGGCAGTAAAATATTAATATTGTGCAATGTTATTACAATAAAAAAAAGTTTCTTATTTTAATATATTATGTGATTTATTCCTGTGATGGCAAAGCTGAATTTTCAGCATCAATACTCCAGTCTTCAGTGTCACATGATTCTTCAGAAATCATTCTAAAACGCTGATTTGCTGCTCAAAAAAAATAATAATTTAAAAACTTTTGATTTTGTCAGGATTCTTTAATAAATATAAAGTTCAAAAGAACATCATTTTTTTAAATATAAATCTTTTGTAACTTTATAAATGTTTTTGCAGTCACTTTTGATCAATTTAATGTGCCCTTGCTGAATAAAAGTATTGATTTCTTATTAAAAAAAAATCAAAACTAAATGCAAAATACAACTTTCCATTTTTTGTATTTTTGGCATAGC
>RJVU01059333.1:3164792-3183840 GCA_003731715.1 Anabarilius grahami | reverse complement strand
TATGTGACAATATTTTATTAAGTTAATAGATTATTTATTCATTTCCATGTATGATTTTAACTGCATTTTTGTTTGCTTTTGTACAAACTATTCTGATACTGTGCTTGATGTCCAATGTAAAATTAGACCCCAGAACCAAAGTCAGTTGGGAACCACTGCAAACTTGATTGAATTCAACAAGCCCATCAGACACCTGAGAAACACTGTGGATAATCTAAAACCTTCCAAGTCATTACTCAGCTTTTCTGTGGTATGTGAGGGGTTGATAAGACCTAATCACTGCAGTGACAGGGACAATTAGGAGCAATTCTATCCCACCAATTGTTCCTGTGAATTGCAGGTCAAATTAAAGGCTGAAGGGCTCTGGGATAGATTAGCGGGTTCTGGGAGAAGCTATTGTCCTGAGATTAGCACAGATGACCAGCTTTGATAACCTCGGCCTAAAGGGAGCTCAGGTAAAGCCAGACCTTCAGGGTCACATTTAGTACCACTCTAAGCAGTTCTCTTACCCGATTGGATGGGCTAGAGCTGCGGGTGACCTCCTCATAGGCTGACACATTCTCCCAGGTGGCGATAAAGGCATGGGTAGGGATGAACGTGGCATCTGGAAAGCCTCTCTTGACATCCGCTTCCGCCCGCTTCAGCACGGTAGGAGACTCCGTCTGCCGGTAGAAGATGAATCCTTTTCCTTTGCTGGTGTCAATGTCAGCCAGGAAGGGGGCGATGACAGGGAAGTCGGTGGGGAAGCCGTCATCCACATACTGCTTCTCCATGGGAAGATCCTGAGTTGAGATGATTCCATTGGTGGCCACCTGGAACAAGATATATATAAGGAGAACTGTCCATAACGGCCTTATTCTAGGGTCATATTCTTATAATTTTTTTAGAGTAAAAACAGAGTTACAACCTATAATGATTTAAATCCACTTTGGATTTAAATTTAAAGGATTAGTTCACTTTCAAATTAACATTTCCTGATAATTTACTCACCCCCATGTCATCCAAGATGTTCATGTCTTTCTTTCTTCAGTCGAAAAGAAATGAAGGTTTTTGATGAAAACATTCCAGGATTTTTCTCCATATAGTGGACTTCAATGGACTCCAAACAGTTGAAGGTCAAAATTTCAGTTTCAGTGCAGCTTCAAAGGGATCTACACGATCCCAGACGAGGAATAAGGGTCTTATGTAATAGAAACCATCACTCATTTTCTAAAAAAAAAATTAAAAACTAATTTGTCATATACAATATGCTAGTGCAAGTATATAACAATTTAGTTCAAACTTTGACCTGTGGAGGGCAGTAACACACTTACCAGTGTCTACACTGCCGGAATTCTAATAGAGAAGAAGAAGAAGAAGAGACCTAGTTCAAGATGATCATTTATGGTTAAAACGTATATAATTTTTATTTTTTTTGTTTTTGTTTAGAAAATGAGCGATGTTTCACTAGATAAGACCCTTATTTCTTGTCTGGGATCGTGTAGAACGCTTTGAAGCTGCACTGAAACTGTAATTTTGACCTTCAACTGTTTGGAGTCCATTGAAGTCCACTATATGGAGAATAATCCTGGAATGTTTTCCTCAAAAACATTAATTTCTTTTCGACTGAAGAAAGAAGGACATGGACATCTTGGATGACATGGGGGTGAGTAAATTATCATAGAATTTTTATTTGAAAGTGAACTAATCCTTTAATAATAATGACAAAAACTTTTAAATTCTGAATACTATTAGAAAAATTAAAAACAATAAAACTGAGAAGAAATGACAAACATTATTGTGACACGTACAGACAGAAATAAACATTTCATATAACATAAGATTACAGTCTTATTTGGAGGGACATGCTCATCTCAAAATAACAACTATTTTTTATATTACAGTATAATATTTTCTTCTTTTTTTTCATTTTTCTTTTTTTAAATCTTAGACTTTGCTTAAGGTCTTTAACGATAAAACTAATTTCCAGAGATTAATCTAAATCAAAGCCTGATCCATTGAAAAATATATATATAATACAGTGAAGATATACTGTCACTACATGTTACAGTTCCCTAATTAGTGCGACAGTACGGCATACACTAATTCTTTAGGCAATACAACAAAACATTATCAGACGCTTCGTGTACTCACATATAAGTTGGTGAAGGACGCCTCATAGAAGTACATGGGTTTGGTTAGCGTGATCACTTCAGAAGTCTCATCGTCCCCCTCTTGCAGAGATACATCGCCGTATAACATCCCATATGGATAGATGTCATGTCTGTGAATGGCTGTGACACGGTGAACTGTCCATAAAAGTTGTAAAAATAACACCGCTATTTTGTCCCACGTCATTTTAATGACCAGCTGGTACACATACAGCGTGTATATGCGGCACACTCAGATTGAATGAGTTTGAGTGAGCGGCGATGATGTTGGGCATGAAGGTGGGAAGCTTGTGATCCAGACACTGAACGGGAGGGATTGTGGGAGGTCACGCGGACGTTGATTGGCTAACGGATGACACTCGGGAGACAGTCTGCATTTCATTACATTTACAAGAGAAGAGACTTTGGGGGGGAAGAGTCGCAATTTATTAATTTAATGGCGAAATTTATTTGAAATTATTTTAAAATGAATGCCTTTTATATAATTCTTATAAATAATAATAAAAAATGTATATATATATGTAAATTATATTAATTAACATTTAATAACGTTATTATTAATTAAATAGCTCTATTTTTGTTTGATTTTATAGTGAAATTATATATTAATATATTTTAATCTGTTAAATATCCTGCTTGCTTCGGCTTTTTCACAACCACTCATGATGTTTTCCCTGTTTTACCTGCCAGTTTAATGATAATTGCATTAAGACTGATTTAATCCAATCCAATTATGCAGTCTGAAAGAGACAGCCATTTTAGATAGCCTTTGATCAGCTTAGGGAGTGTAAACATAAATAACAAATGGATGAGTGTCACAAATCACTGCTGAGGCTCATCAGAGTCTCAATGTCCGTGATGTTCTGTCACTATCATGTTTATATTTGCATTGTGAGAATTTGCTTTTTGTGTATATTGCACATATTGTGTAAATCATTTATTATGTGTGACAAGGTACTGTATGTGTATTAGCATACATATTTCCTTGTATTTGTTTGTTGTTCGTTCATCTTGAGAACTGAACATGTCTTGCTTGTTTGTGATGCCATCTAGTGGACATTCCTATTCGAAGACTAGACACTAATGGAGTGGGGTCGCATCAAAGCTGGAAATGATACAAAAATAATAATAGTAAACCCTTTTCACATGTCCGAGTTTGTTGAAGCGGAAGTCGTCATAGTTGGGTAAAATTCTATGGCGGTGCAAAGAATATACACTAACATGAAGTGAAACTCAATAGAAAGTTCAACACCGGCGCCCAGCTGCAGCCCTGCGCTTCCGCCATTTTGGGGTGAAAGCGACTCGTCGCTCCACTAGTTTCTATGGCAATATCGGCTGCTTTGTTAAAAAAAAACGTACATTAAAGCTAAAATCCAACCTGAACGATGACAACACAGAATAAAATACTATCACTAGTGATCATCAAATCCTTTTTACAGTTTATTTGACACACTTTGTGTTTAAGTCTTCCACTTTTTTCACAAAACCTTTGCTCTCTAGAAACCCAGTCAGTTTGGGTTAAAATTCTTTAAAAGGCTTATAAACACTGAATTATTACCAACATATGAAATTAAATTAAGGACATGCATCAGAAAAAATGGGAATGTTGGACAATAAATATATAACAGAAAATAACAGCTTGTTTTTGCAGTGTTGTATGTTAAAGCAAAAGTGTCCAAAAGTGGGAATTATGCGAAAACGGACACAGCAATGCGTCATGTATTATAAGTAGCGTGATCCATTAAAACGTACAATATATATATTTCAATTCAGATAGTGGAGTGATATTATTATTACTCCACTAGGTCTGAAATGTTCGCTGCAATGATGATCTTAAATTTATTAATTATTAATTTACTATTAATAAATGTGTAAAGTTGCATAAAATGGAAATACTCAATAAAGTAGGCTACGTTACCTCAGATGGTTTGAATGGTTGGATTCCACAACTGGTAAAATTAAACATATATAAGACAATACAACATTTACTGTAAGTGCCATAAAATTTACTGATGACTTAATTTTAAAAATGTTCAATTGCACTTCTGATTTGACAGTGAAATTCGCCGATTTTGGGTGTGTAAGATGTGAAGGATTCTATGGTCCAGTTGGCATTTTCACCCCATAATGGCGGCCGCACTACCGTAGCGCCATCAAGTGGCTGTTGCCCAAAAAGGATAAGAGTGTCGCCTCTTGGGTTCTATCTTTGGGCGGTGAATTAAATATGTTTTTTTTGTGTGTCCCCATTTTCTCAAATTGCAAAAGAAAAACTCAACAACAATGTTTTCACAACTTTCAAAAAGAGAGAAAAAAATAGAGAGAGATTGATAGCGACAGTCAGAAGAGAGAAACTGTCAACTTTACCGTCACTCCCATAGATGCTGTATTATTAGAAACACCTTCACAGCAGCGTTAACTTTTCTTTTTTTTTTTGTAATTTGATGAAAGCGTAATACAATACTAAGAATAGTGTTATAAATGTACATACATAAAAAAAAAAAATGAAAATATAAAAAACTTTGCAAGATTTTTTTTTATTTTTTTATTGCAAAACAAGAACAATATACATACAGAGGATCACAATTGTGTATGTGATATTTTCCATACATAATTATTAAGTTAATCATCAAATTTTGCTCCAAAATCTTATTTTTATGTAACAAAAATATATCTTTACCAGATAATTTTGTTAATTTGAATATTAGATATTCAATATCAATCCAAAATGACTGGGCAAATACACATTCAAAAAATAATTGTTTTATCGATTCTTCTTCTGAATGACAAAAGACACATGTAATCTCCATGTCTCTGAAAAATCTTGAGACTACTTGTCTCGCTGGATAAATCAAATGAATAACCTTATATGTCATTTCTTGAACTTTATTGGTGAGGCAGTATTTACTAGGTAAACTCCAGACCTCTTTCCATTCAATCTGATTATATCGAGTTCCAAAAAGGTTTGCATTTAGGCAATAATGTACACCTACATCATTTTTTTATATAAAAGTTATTACATTTTTTATCTATAATTTTCACACCATTGATACTTAACTGATCTGTATATAATACTTTGCAAGATTTACGATGCTGATGACCGTTAAAACGCGTCATCACAGTCCGTGAAAACATCCGTAATAATATGAAAATAACTTTTGGCACAAACCAAATGTTTAGGACAAGATAATGTTTTTGACTTGTGTATAGTGGCGTGAACTGTTCTCTTATAACAAATTATTCTGTAACAAAGTATGTTTCCAATGCATGAACCGAGTCTGATATGTGATTCTTTGCTGCTTAGAGAAGTGATCACTCATTGGTAACATGGACTGTAAACAGAGCACAGGTCAGAGGTTAGACACAAGCTTGATTAACTAGCACTAACAATAGATGTTTAGTGTCTGACAGGGCAAAAGGCCCCTCAGGGTGAAGAGCCACAGCATTTTCCTAAACACTCGTGTGTTATTATAGAGAACTCATCCTGTTTCCCTTATTGCGAGCCCTGACAAAAGATTTAATATACACTACCAGGATCAGGATTCTTTGATGAACAGATAGTTCAAAAGAACAGTATCTATTTGAAATAGAAATCTTTTTTAACATTGTAAGTGTCTTTACTGTCACGTTTGATTAATTTGATTTGTCCTTGCTGATTAAAAGGATTAATTTTTTTTTTTAAAAAACAATCTTACTCACCCCAAACTTTATACACGTATATATTCTGCAACTGTGGAATAAATGAAAGTTAAATCCATTAAATGATATACTCGTTTATTTTAGTACTAGGAAACAAAAGTCACATTAGTGTGACAGCGATCAGTCATTGTGCCTTACCTTATTTGGCCTGTAGAGGGCGCAAGATAAAAACAAATAACACCAAACCTAAACTATAGACAGCCGTAGATTGGGTTGTAATCGGTAAACATTTAAAACGATTGTGTTGCAAATAAATATTTTGTTATCACTCCTCCACAACGCAAATTAATTGATTATTTTATTACATGACTTTTCTGCTTCATTTATTTATCCTACAATCATAAATTGTACAGTATAATGCTTCCTTTAGGCCTCTTTATTTCGTTAGTTAGTTTACGTGTTCTTTTGTCTTCTTAAAGTAAGTGAAATTTGACCGTCTTCTGATGTACGCGTTATGTTCCTCATCTCCAGAGAATCTGATCCAGACGTTTCAAGTTTCAGGACAGTTTGCTATGAACATAACCGTGTTTGGTCTGTCAACACGAACATAACCCGAGCTTTTTGAACTGTAACCCATGCAGTGTATTTACATACGTGTATTCACATCAGGCAATATGGTGGCCAGACCTGAGGAGAGCTCTGCAAATACAACCATCATTGCCATGTTAGGCCTAACACAATTGCAAAATTCATATTTAAGGTACTAAAAAAGTTTTGTTACTTGGATGGCAATGTGCCTACATAGCTAATATGAACAAAACACAGAACAGTATGCGTATTGTACATGTGTAAATGCTGTTTTATCATAACATAAAACATTTTTTAAAAGGACCAGGAAGGCCTAAAGTAAAAAGAGTACAAAAATCCCTTCTGGCAAGACAGTTAAACACGTAGCAGCACGTTGCGAGCTCAGATCTGTACAGCCCAACCTTAAAGCCATGGAAAATTATTTAACATCGCTCAGCATTCAGAAACGTTGGTTAATATTATTGTTGGAAAAGAAGCCAACTGAGCTGTTTGTGGGTATAAAGGTAAACGTTAGGGGGCCGTTTTAGATGGTTTAAGATCTAAAGAGCACTTGGCAAACAAAACTTTGCAGAACAAATGCATTTAGCCTTTTTGTTGTCATTAGATCTTTAACAAATCTGTAAAATGTATACAATTTAATTATAAAATCTCCATTTTTATTTTTAGGTCAGCAGTTATTTTAAGGATCCTTCTTTCCTTGTAGTCTTTGGTGGTATGATGGTCATTTTAAGTTTTAAATTGTCATTATTTAATCAGTGGTAATTTTGACAATCATTATTTCCTAAAGGCAAATTTAGGAAATCGCACATAACCCTGAAGAGACCCATTCAAGCCCATTTTAAACGTTTTTAGCATTACAATAGCTATTTGATTATTATTATTTGTACATATACAGTACGGGGCTCTTTGGGACCCCAAACAGTCAGGAAGTAGAATCTAGTCTCAACGGCACATGAGGTTTTAAGGAAGCTCGAATTTCTCAGTTCTGTGTCTGGATCAGTGTGCATATGTGTGTGTGTGTGTGTGTGTGTGAGGGTGGGGTCAAGACAATGACGTTGTTTCACCAGTCAACAGCTCTCTCAGCAGAGGAACTCATGGCTCACACTACATTCTCCCACCACTGCCTCTCTGCCTTCGAGAGCATGGGGCAGACAAAGAGGCAAGTCTGTCTGACTCCAGAGGCATTGAAATACTGGTATGGATCTGTAATGTGGTGCACACCATGCTTAGATTGATGAACTCCACACTTTTACTATGGTGAACCACCTCTAAGCATTTGAGATTCTGCACCTGGCAAGAAGAAAGGACCAACTGAATACAATTTTCTTAATGTAGAGTTGGGTTCTCTCAAACATGCCAACCTAAACTCATTCAAGGAATCTTTTTTACTTGAGGAGAAGTTCTGAGATGATCTTCAACAGGAGCTTTGGTATGTCCGCTGCAGAAATGAACACAGAGAAAGCTTGTAATGATAGTCGGATCGTGGAGAAGAACGGGGGCCCGGCCATCAGCGCGATGATGTTTGCAGCTGGAGTGCTCGGGAACCTGGTTGCGTTGATTCTCCTGGAGTTCCGTAGGAGGAAAGAGAAGAACCGGCAGAGGCAATCTTTGTTCCATTTGTTGGTGACCACGCTGGTCATTACGGATCTAATGGGAACCTGCTTGATCAGTCCCCTGGTGCAGATTGCATACTTCAAAAACATCACACTGGTTGGTATGAGCGAGTCTGCTGCTGCTCCTGTGTGTCAATATTTTGGATTTGCAATGACTTTCTTCAGTCTGGGGACACATTACATCCTCCTCGCCATGGCACTGGAGAGGTCCATCTCCATCGGGTACCCGTACCACTATGGGAGGCACGTCACCAAGCGCTGTGGATACATCACCATCCCTTGCATTTATCTAGCCTGCTTTCTATTCTGCTTGATGCCGTTTGCAGGCTTTGGGAAATATGAACAATACTGTCCTGGGACGTGGTGTTTTATTGCCATGAATCCAAAAGAACCTGAAGACAAGGCTTATGCCAACGTTTATGCCACCATGTTGCTGCTTATTATTATAGTTATAGTGGCGTGCAACTGTTTTGTAGTTTATCATCTGGTGTTAATGTACCGGAAGCGCAAAATGAACCGAGGATCGGTGCAGACCCGGAGTAAAAGAGACAGGAGGTACTTCTCATGGGCAGAGGAGGTGGAACATCTCATTCTTCTGGTCGTCATGACAGTCATATTTGTCATTTGTTCCCTGCCATTAATGGTAAGACTTACAGTATTTTATTAGGATGAAGGAAAGTGATTTGTAGTAAATTCACTCAAATGTTTTAAGCTTTTAAAATGTAATTTCCATATAAGTTGCATAAGAAGTCTCTCTTCAGGAATTAATAAACTATTTTATAAAGAGAAAAAATTAAAAACATGTTATTGTTAAAATATATGATGTAAAAAAAGAGGGTAAAACAGATTTTTAATATTTCACTACTTAATATTAATATTAATGAAATTGAAAACCTTATTGCTTGTCTATCCTAGAGAAAATATATTCATATTAACAACAATATCAGAATTTGCAAAAGATAAAAGATGAATAAGAAACAAAAATAGATATAAAAAGATAAAATAAAAAATATTTATATTAAAAATATAATATAATTTATAGTAGCTGCAAACTGTCTTGTTTATGTACTAGAGACATTCATTTGCAGTTACATTACACATCATGAATTTTAATTTATATATTTGTAGTTTGTAAATTAGAAATATTTTTTCTTGTCTTAAATTATAACTGGTATTTATATTCAATAAGTTTCTTTCACTTGATATGAGGTTATAGAAAAGAGACATAATTGCTTAAAGGATTAGTCCACTTTCAAATAAAATGTTCCTGATAATTTACTCACCCCCATGTCATCCAAGATGTTCATGTCTTTCTTTCTTCAGTCGAAAAGAAATTAAGGTTTTTGATGAAAACATTCCAGGATTATTCTCCTTATAGTGGACTTCAATAGCCTTCCCTATTCAACTTACGGAACGAACGCGGCGACAGTTCTGTTTTTTTCCGTAAGTAGAATAGGGAAGGCGTAGGACATACAGCATAAGCTTTTTGAGGAATACGGAAAGCGGAAGCATGTGCAAGGCGATCATCTGTTTATATAAAGCATAAACAGTTGTTGTTTTTTTCGAAAATGTCCCGATCGTTTCGCTAGATAAGACCCTTATTCCTCGTCTGGTATCGTTTAAAGCCCTTTGAAGCTGCACTGAAACTAATTTTGACCTTCAACAGTTTGGAGGCCATTGAAGTCAATTCAATTCAATTCATTTCTTTATTTGAAAGGGGACAATGTACATTAATAAACATTTTAACAATGTAAATGTACCCGAGTTAGCTCAAAAGTGCTAATTTTCATCGGTAGTCCCCCAGCCAGATTTAAACAAGGCAACCTTTAAAAATAATCACAAGTACAAAATCAAAAAAAAAAAAAAAAAAAGATATAATGTTTAAATACACACATAAAAGCATTAGTGCCCACAAGTTTGGCTCTCTACAAGCCATTTTTTTTGAATGAAAAGAATGACAAAGACTCTCTAATGGTTGCCGGCACTGTGTTCCATTGCTGAACTGCTCTTACGGAGAAAACGGAAAATTCAGGTTCTATATTTATATTATTTTTAGAAAAAAACATGGTAACTGTTTTAGATATATTCAATTGCAGACAGGATTGTTCAAGCCAGATTGAAATCGATGACATGGCCTCAGTTAGTTTAGAGGCAACTTCCTCTGCAGATTTTCCATAGGCCAAAATAACTGTGTCGTCTGCATACATCAAAGTGTCACAGTTCTTACACAAAGATGGTAACTCGTTAATGTATAAACTAAAAAGAATTGGACCTAAAATTGAACCCTGTGGAACACCAGTTGATAATAGTAAGGGGGTAGAAGTATATTGGTCAATTCTTACACTTTGTGAACGAGATAAAAGATATGAGTTAATAAGACTAATATATTTTGAAGAAAAATTAAATGCATGAAGTTTGTGCAGTAAAACTGAATGGTTGACTGTATCAAATGCTTTACGAAGATCTAAAAATATTCCTCCCACTATCCCTCCTTTGTCTATATTTGATTTAACCTTTTCCAGAAAATAACATGTTGCTGTCTCTGTAGAATGGTAAGCCCTAAATCCAAACTGCATTGAGTGCAAAGGAAAAGAACTGCAATTAAGATGATTGATGATTTGTTTAGCAACCAATTTTTCAAAAACTTTAGATACTGTTGGCAAAATGCTAATCGGTCGGTAATTAGATGTAAGAAGGGAGTTGCCACCTTTAAATATAGGAATGACACTAGCAATTTTCCATGCCTCAGGAAATTTCCCTTGATCTAGTGACACATTGATGATATGTGTTAATGGACCCTTAATTGACTGACCTATTTGTTTTAGCATAAGTGTATCCATCCCATACACATCTTTTGCTCTTGAAGACTTAAGCTCTATAATTGCCTTTTCCACGTCGGATATAGATACAGATTTTGGATATAGTGGGGGCTCAATTAACAAATCTGAAGTAATGACAGGTAGGTTGTTATATTTCACAGGGAAACTTTTAGCTATGGTATCCACAGAATCAACAAAATACTCATTTAGTGTCTGTACCACAGCAGATGGATCCTGCAAAAGCATGCCATTATTCTTTAGCTGTATTGAATTATTACTAAAAGAAGTTTTACCTGTTAATTTATTAATCTGATCCCAAGTCGCTTTTGAGTTTCCATGACAATTTTTAATAATTGTGATAAAAAAGTCTGCCTTTGCTTTTCGTAGTTGTCTTATCACTCTATTTCGTAATGAAGCAAATTTTTGTCTCTCACACGATAGTTTTGATTTTATGGCTTTTTTAAGAGCATTGTCTCTGTCTTTCATTAACTGTTTAATATCATCACTGAGCCAGGGAAGTGTACACTTTCTGTTTTTATGTTTAACTGTCACTGCAAATTCCTTAATTTTTGTTTGTAAGCATTGTAAGCATTTTGTTTGTAAGTCCACTATAAGGAGAAAAATCCTGGAATGTTTTCATTAAAAACCTTAATTTCTTTTCGACTGAAGAAAGAAAGACATGAACATCTTGGATGACATGAGGGTGAGTAAATTATCAGGAACATTTTATTTGAAAGTGAACTAATCCTTTAACAAGCTTTTTCAGACTAAGTCTAATTAAAAAACAACCAGCTGGTTAGATTTGGACAAAGTAATTTTAAAGCAAACAACAGCATGGATGCTTCCATATTATAGTTCATGTTACTGGGCATGGGGATGTTATGGTTTCTAAGTAACCACATACTTTCTTGCTGATTTATTGATAGAAAGGAATGGTTCTATGAGTAAGTTTTGACCTGTCTTGGAGAAGCTGGTATTCACAAAATATGCCACGGAAACATCATTATCAATGCATGAAAGCATTTAGCATTTTGAAAAGGACAGTTGTGTTCTTGTGGATCAAACCCAAGATCATAATATGGAGCTGCTTTCATAATCATTCCAACTCCTCAGAGCTTCTGCACCAACAATAACTGTCAGTATGAGGTTTAGATAGCTGGAGTGTATTTATTTTTCTTGGAGTGTATTATTGATGCTTCAGAAAAGTGATTAGATTGTAGTAGTAACACACACTCTTTAGTCTAGCTGAAACCAGACTCAAACGCCCCTCACTCGCCCTTCAGTCACCTGAAACAATGCCAGGCATGTTAATTATTTAGAAATTATATTAAAAGCAGGTGAAAGGACATTAAAGTATTACAGTTCATATTTTTGCCTCCTTCTGGCTCATTGCAAAAGTATTGCTGATTCACTGGTTTAAATTGAGTTTAATAAGGACAACTGAATTTCAGCATGAATTACAAGTAATATGATTTCAGATTCCAGCAACCCGCTGACTAAATTTATGGGACGGGCTACTACGTAAATGTAATGATGGAAGGCTCGTGTCTGGTGAAATGTCAGGCATAATCAGAATCATTAGATTTCATAACAATATATTCAATTCTTTCAGATTTGATAGTCTGTGAGAAATCATTTTCTTGATCAAAAAGAAATGTTTAGTCAATTTTGATTTTTAAATGTATATTATATCTTCAAACCATTAGTGTCATCACCAAAAACAAGGAATTTTATTTTCAAGCATCAGTGTTCACACTTTTATAATTAACCAACAAATGGCTGATTTACAGTGGTTTCTAAAATGGGATAGGAGAAAATATTTGAACATACAAAGAGATTATTTATTTTAAGACTCCGGTTTGATGAAATACAGTGCATGAGAATTTCATAATACTTTCATCATACTTGATGGTCTGTGAAAAAATTATTCTCCTGCCCAAACAATACTAGGCAAAAGAGAACTTCTTACAGTATATATATCTGCGCTTTTTTTGTGAGATAAAGGAAAAACAAAACAAAGGCTTATGTAATAAAGCCCTATGAGGAAAAGTAAACAAACTTAGGAAAATAATCTGAATCATTTGTCTGTTATGTGTCTGTTTAGGAGAACGAACTGTGAAATTATCTAAAGTTTTTAAAGTGCACTTATGAGTCATTGATGGGAACTCCATTATGAAGACATCTAGAAAGCTGATTATATATTACTGCTTCCATGGGTGACTGAGCAGTGGTTACATATGTTTATGTTTTTGAGGTTTTATTTTTATTTTTTATGCACACCCAAAATCTTATGAGACCACATAAGTGTGTCATTCTGTAACAGCTGAAATCTTAGTCAAAGCGAATGCTCTTTAAATTAGAATCGATGGGAAAAATGACTAATAAGTCTCTTGCCATTTAAATTCATTATAGAGTAATAACTCGCTGATGAAAGTAATGCGATTTATCTTGTGCGTGAGATGAAACACATCCATGTTGTCGTCATTAATATTGATAAATGAGCTGGTGTCTTCTAGAAGCTTGTCAACAACGATAATGGTTTCTCCTGATTACATATGATTTGTGGGATGTGGAAAAGAAACATGAATTATTAAAATCATAAAATGCAAAACTATACTTTGGACCAGACAGTGTATACATAGGCTCCATATCTCACCACAGTGCTTTCATTACAACTGGCGATTACATGGTGATACGTAACCAGCTGTGATTAATTATTGATAAATCTAATTATCAAATTTTAATCTTTTCAAATTCTATCTATCTATCTATGGCCTAAAAAAACAAAGTCTACTTTGACCAGAAATAAGATCTGCAATTGTTGATACTCTTCTAAAAATATATATAAATCAATGTCTTTCCTGCTTGACATTAGATACAGTATTTTTGAAAATAGATATGTGTCTTCATGCTTCTCTGATTTCCTTGGTAAGTCTACCAGTGGTGCTCGGAATAAATAATCGTTGCCTATGACGTAATCATTTGTCAAAGTGCCATCTGTGGTCAATGTTGTGTGACACCTCTGAATTATCTTCTCTCTAGATCCGCGTGTACATCAATTCCTTGGTAAAGCCTGGAAACTACAAGACTGATCTAATAGCTCTGCGGTTCCTCTCGGTCAACTCCATCATTGACCCCTGGGTGTTCATCATCCTCAGCCCCTCGGTTCTGCGCTTCCTTTGGGGGGCGCTGTGTAAGACCACCTTAATGCCCTCCAGGAACTCCTTGTTTAAAACGTCCATTTCCAAGAACCCAGCAGACCAAATCGAGCTGTACCAAACCAGTTCCACCTATGTGGAGACCACACATCTCAAGTCTGTTCAGATGATCTGACAATGAAGACAGATGAAGACAATGATGATGTACTGGATGGATCCATCTAAAAATCTATACGCTTTGGAAGGCAAGGCTCATTGAGGTTTAAAGGTTTAGTTCACCCACAAATGAAAAGTGTGTCATTAATTACTCACCCTCATGTCGTTCCACACCCGTAAGACCTTCGTTCATCTTCAGAACACAAATTAAGATATTCTTGATCTCTGAGAGGTATATGACTCGTCCATAGACAGCAATTTAACCAACACTTTCAAGGTCCAGAAAAGTAGTAAAGACATCATTAGAATATTCCATGTGACTACAGTGGTTCAACCTTAATTTTATGAAGCGACGAGAATACTTTTTGCAAAAACAAAACAAAAATAACGATTTTATTCAACCATCTCTTCTCTTCCCTGTCAGTCTCCTACGCTGTTTACATAGTAAACACAGTGCAGTGCTTCTGTGTTCTACGTCAGAACGTTTTATTTTTTGCGCACAAAAAGTATTTTTGTCACTTCATAAAATTAAGGTGGAACCACTGTAGTCACATGGACTATTTTAACAAAGTCTTTAGTACCTTTCTGGGCCTTGACAGTGGTAATTAAATTGCTGTCTATTGAGGATTCAGAGAGCTCTTGGATTTCATCAAAAATATTTTAATTTGTGTTCTGAAGATGAACGAAGGTCTTACGGGTGTGGAACAACATGAGGGTGATTAATTAATGACAGAAATTTCATTTTTGGGTGAACTAACCCTTTAAAGTTCTTTAATAGTATTTCAATCAATCAATCAGTCAATCAGTATCTATCTATCTATCACCAACCCATCCATCCATCCATCCATCCATCTATATTTGAACTTCTTAACGGATTCGTCAGCCATTCCAATGGCGATCTGGTTTGCTTGTTGATCTAAAAATGGATTCAGAAACCCCCTGGGGTTGTTTAACTGAGATAAAGCCAACTGTGAGGTCAAAGGGATACATTATGTTCCCTCGACCACTATTGCTTTAAGACCAGGGGCCCTGTCAACTGCGATCGCCAGAAGAACTTCGAAAAATGTTTAGTGTTCAGTGGGCGTTCAATCATGGAGGATTTTCCAGTTTTGTAGGAGATATTCTGTGATTGGACTGTCTTAAAACAGAGAAACTGTCCTGAAGCTATCATTCCATGATCATTGCTCATCCATGTTTCCAATTTTACCAGGTAAAAATGGCACATTCTCTTACGCAGTCTGTCACTTTGGACTCCTTTTGTTATCAAGTGTATTATGTGACATGGTTTCCTGTACTTCATGTCAAGCAGTTCTTCAAATGTTACACATGAAAGGTGTCTGCTTGTATTTATAATTCCAACATATTTATTGTGCTTTAATTTATGTTGATACAACTAAGTCAATGACATATATGTGTCTTCATATGTATGTAGGCTGATTCAGTAGTAATCAGTCATTTCTTTCATGTGAGAGATTCCGATTGTACATAATGATAGTATAAGCATATAAGCATGACGACATGCGTGGTGCCGTTCAGTAGCTACAGACCTGTTCTTTGTGTCAAGAGATTTGTTTTTTCTGTGCCTTTGAAGGTCTTGAATGTATTTGTGAAATAATGTGACTCTTGTGTTATATATGCATGTAATTTATGTTTAAGTGTTGTGAAATTGTCTGTTAAATGTAACATTGTAATCAAGTCATAGCCATCCAGATCCACTGCAAAAATGAGCAAATCAATAGGAGATTGGAGTCTGGAGCAGGATTTTTAATTTCCAATTCAATTCATGCATTTTGAATTTCAATGTTTATTGTTTACTAGAAAAGACTGTCAAGACAAAATCTTGTGTGTGGTTCGACAAAGTCTTTAAGTTTGAAGGTTTATAGGCCTTATGGACAGAGAAACAAAATATTTCCAATTCAAATTCCAACCCATGAATAAAAAGTGAGCCAATTTTTTCAATTCTGAATTTTGCACAAACCTGCTCAGGACTCATGTCTCTTGATAAAGAAAGAAATAAAGCATGCATACTTCCCCTGAGGCCATAAATAAGTATGCAAACACTCAAATGCTTGTCAAGCGCATTGCACATCTTCCTGTTGTACATACATAATGTTCTTGCATTACAGTGCTGTGATAAACCACAGGACTCAAAGGGGTGATAGCTACCTTATCATGTGTTTTATTCAAGTTACTAGTTCCTCTACATGTTTAACAAACTTTAACTAACTTGCTTAGCAAATTTTTTCTTCAAACTGTTGTTCTGCCATGGCAGTAACTGACCTGCGACCTTAGAAAAAAAAAACTGCTGATCGTAATGACACATTTCTGAATGCTATTATGTTCGAAAGTATGTGAAGTTTGCCTTTTGAGCCTTGGACCTACATACGTAATTTCTGACAGACAGGAATGTCTAACGTGTTTGAGGGTGTGAAAGGAGCCATGCCAGTTTGACATTAAATCCACTAACTTGTCTGAATTTTCCATTGATGAACAGATGCCTATCCGTCAGATTCAAACTCTTCATAATGTTTCCCAAACCAGGGGTCACAAACCATTGTAGGTTTGTGATGAAACTGCAGAGAGTGAAAAGCTAATAATACTGTGCATTAAATCAGAAAAATGTAAACTTAAAATAAATAAATTTAAAAAAACAATTACTAAAAAGTTTAAATATTTCATTTGTTTGATTGTATGTATGTCATGTGACCATTAACCAACAACCGAGAACATGAAAATGAAAATAGAGTACATCAGGGAGGACGTGTTTTTGTAGGCCAACTCGAAAGTTAGCGCCGCACGGGTTCCCTCGATTGAAAGCCTATGCATTTTTCCCATAGGCTTTTGGAAAATAAGCTCTGTGTTTAACAAAGGGTTATGACACTTACACGTTTTGTCTATCAAGATAATCTTTACAATTTAACACAACATTTATACATTTTGAAGCCTAAATAAAGTCGTCAGATATAAAAAGCTAACAGTATGCTATAAATGGACTACAGCACACCATGGTCGCGGATCAACGTCACCACCACCAAGCTTCCTCAAACTTGATTTAAAAAACAACTTTATTTAAAAACATGTTCACTGATTATGATCTGCTCTGTGTATGAATACTTATCCACTTTTTCATGAGAAATGCTGTCCAAATGTCCTGTTTTTCATGATGACGTCTAAAGTCCCCAACAAAGGAAGTATTCCCTTTTAGCAACTTGTTAGCAACCGCCGTTTTTAAGACACAATAAAGGTTTAAAAAAAAAAAATCACAAGCGGGTTATAACTGGTGTGTTTTATGTCAAAGATCAAAACGTGAAAATATTTCGAGGCTTTGTTAACCACAGACCTTATTTCAGGGGATTTAGCAAAAACCCGTTCAAAAAACCCATAGACTTTGGGGCGATGGAACCGGAAGTCCTAAAATGCTAACTCGCTTCCGGGTTTTGCCTACAAAAACACGTCATCCCTGAGGTACTCTATTATCCCATAATTTACTCACCCTCAGGCCATCCTAGGTATCTATTTTCTTTCAGACAAACACAATCGTAGATATATTTAAACATATCCTGGCTCTACCAAGCTTTATAATGGTAGTGACTACTTTGAACCCCAAAAAATGCATCCATCCATCATAAATATAATCCATACGGCTCCAGTGGGTTAATAAATGCCTTCTGTAAGAAAAATATCCATATTTAAAACTTAGTTTATAATAACTAGCTTCAGGCGGATGAACTTTATTAACCCCCTGGAGCCGTGTGGATTATTTTTATGATGGATGGATGCATTTTTTTTGGGGGGGGGGCTTTAAAACATATAATAAGTCTAATTTACATAGAAATGGGGCACTGAAAAGACAATTACTTAATTTAAATAATCATGGTGCAGCACTGTAGACGCTTGGTTAAACTAGACTGCAGGTTAAGTAGATTAGTGAATTCACTCCTAGCATGTAGGCATCTCCAGTCTACATCAGTTTGCCATATGGCATGCGGGTTTCTCAAGGGAAAGCACACTGGATTTATACACATCTGATAAGCGGAACAGAACTCCCCTTAAGTCTATTAACCATTTGACAGATATGAGGTTAACAACCTCACAAAAATACTCTGTTCATCTTATCTGAAAGATCATTGCAGTTACTAAAAGTTGAAATCACTTAGCTTCAGCATGGTTGTGGGAAATTGTTTTGCACAAGGCAAATCAAAATATGCGAATATTTAGATAACAGTGCGGGGTCCGATTCTCGTAATATGGTGCACCCTCAGGGAGTGCGAGAAGCAGGACAGATTTTGATCTCTTTCTTCAGCTCAAGCAAACCTCAGACGTCATGGTAACGCATCTATATCAAACCGCAGCTTATAGTCAAGCTCAGGTGCCTGCGGCAGTCTTGAGATCTAGAATTTCCTGTGGTTCATTCGGAGATACACACTGAGAATTCATATAAGAGTTCAGAACATTTACTGCATCACTGATGAGATAAAATCAGATTTAGAAGCCTCGGCTTAAATTGTCACCATCAGTCCTCAACCTCTTTTTATTTCTCTAAATAGAGAGACAATGAGGTGTCAAAGTGATTTGTTGTAAAGTACCTTTAAGTATTTCCCATGATGCCTGCTGCTTTGTCTCTTGCCTCTGCAGTGTCTTTACACCGTTGTGTGTAGAAAGTCTATTGATTCAGCTCATTGATTCTGAATGATATATTCACACTTGATCTCCGTTTCGGCTTCTATACTCGTTTATTACCTGATTGTCTAGTCAATCTTTTTACATAACCATATGCATAAATGTCTGGTCATGATCAATTGTCCATTATTTCAAGATAATAGCATGTTAAACATCAGTTTCCATATGGCACTGTAATAAACTAGTATGACTGAAATTAATATGCTGTCTTAATTGTATACATTTCATTAAAACCTGTCAAAAATCTG
>RJVU01059333.1:3094295-3158368 GCA_003731715.1 Anabarilius grahami | reverse complement strand
GGGGGGGGGGTTGCTTCAACCCGCAGACTAATACAACAACCTGCGGTGTAACAGTGTAAATATAACCCAATTCCGTGGAAAAAACACAGACTTGGCAACACTGACTGCAGAATTAATTCTTCTTCTTTTTTCTTTTCTTTTTGTCTGGGAGGCAAGTGATCTTCATTTTTCAAGTTCATGTCATAGCCACAATCTCCTCCACCAAAGAAAGAGTGCTTTCCATTATGAAGAAAACTCTCAGAACAGGCAATTATTAACTAGCTCATACATTTGGATGATTTTCATTTGCCTTTCTGCTTTTTATTAGTAGAACTGAGGTAGGACTAATTAGGCCTAACATTCATGTCCTGTCTATGGTGGATGCCAGGGGTAGGGTATACGGGAAAACACATCATCTCATAGTGCTGGTCATGCTCACTTCCGAATGGCTCGGCAAGCATGTAACCGATGGTGTGGACTTTCCAGCCCAAAAATAATTCAGATGGGCCATATGACAAGCAGAATCCTCAGGAGAGAACAGCTAAGCCTCGATGTTCATGAGAACTTCTGCTGAGATGCGACTGGCGGAGAACTATGAACTACATGACAGAATGATGCTGAAAAATGATTGTACTTAGAATCATGTTCTTATGAGAGGCCTGGCAGCCACCTAAAAACGAGGGTTTCTATCAACAGTTGCATGTTAAATAATTTACAGCCAACCTCTGCTTGAGTAATCATTTACTCCAGAGGACTAGAGAACTACTAGCAAAGGTAATGAAAACAATAAACCTAATAGCACTGTTGTTAATTCAAGATGGAAGCACTTTAAGTCTGCTTGGACAGATTAACTTGATTTGTTTGTACAGTCTGAAGCACCAGGAGTGGAGCTGAAATGACGTCCTCTTCGTGTGCAGTGCATTCCAACATAGCTAAGAAGATCACTACCTACAGCGAACAACATTGATGGACCTTAGATTTAGAAATAAAAAGAAAAAAGAATTCTAAAAAAAAAAAAATCACATGAACCAAATCAACAAACACCAAGATGAATCACAACATTATAAACTCCAATCTGAAGCTAAAAACTTCAAAATTGGATAAAAAAGTGCAAAATTGTTTAACGAAATCCTTCATGATGGAATGAACTAAATTTGTATGAGGTATTGTAAATATATATATGTTTATAAAACGGTTAGTTCCTGTCCTTGATTCTGATTGGTCAATAGCTGTGTTTTATTCATGATAACACATGGCTATGACCGCTTCACCCAACGGTTCTGTGTATCACTACACAACACCCTTAGCAACCACTCTTAGCAACATAAACAGATGTTTGTTCTCATATTGATATTGTTCATTGAAGCTTACTGTATTATGTAGAACTAGAAGAGTATTGTGAGAAAGAGATTGAGTGAGCGAGTTTATTACCTGCAATCAGATTTAGCATTTTCCTTCAGGTCAGTCCTATGTTCATAATAAAAAATCAGTTTAAATGTCCGATGTATTATCTTGTCCTTTTAACAGTTAAGGGGTTTTCCCGTGACTGACAGCGCTAGTCAAAGCATTTGTCTTGTTCCGTGTTCACAATAATTCAGTCTTTTCAATGTAAAAGTCTTCGCTACTGACTGACACACTCATAAAGACAGTCTTTGTCACCATCTAATGGCGTAATAATGTAACTTCTGTTGCTGTTCACGGTCAGGGACTAGTTTTTCCGACGGAAGGAAGGCTTTTAGTGATACTAGGGGCTAGTGCTGTATGGTGAATATTCACGATACAGCACAGCCTCTCATACCTTATTGCTTACATATGGTAGATTTTATAATCTTTTTTTATGTTTTTTTAATTAATCTCTCTTCTGCTCACTAAGGCTGCATTTTATTTGATCAAAAATACAGTAAAAACAGTAACATTGTAAAATATTCAATATAACTGTTTGAAATCTTTTGTAATCTTTTTTTTTTTTGATAAATTTAAAGCACCCTTGCTGAATAAAAGTATTAATTTCTTTAAAAAAAAATAAAATCTGACCCCAAATCTTTTAAATGGAAGTCTATACAAATATATATAATTTATTTGATATAATATTATTATATTATAAAAAAGAGTCCAATACTTTTTGACACCACTGTATATTCCCAAAAGGGGTATTTTGCACATTGTTATGGAATGAATATTATGTCATTTTAGTTTTTCCTAGGCTTGTTTAACTATAATCATTCTCATATGCAAGAGAGACAGGTCCTTTTAGCTCACTTAATATCACAGATGTGAGAAAATTAACCAACTTACACTTAATTTCCTCTGGGCATGTCAACAACTGTCTGTATAGTGTTTCCACATGGAGATCTAAACATTGTTGTCACTGTCATTACTCATGTCTTGTTACTGTAAAGGATGCTAAACAATACATCAAGACTCTTACTGTTGCTATGTACAACATATATAGGATGACCCTTCCTCTGTCCCTATGGGTGTTGTGTGTCTGGTAATAATACACAACCCACTGTTATTTTTAACAGTCTCTGACCTTTGTGCAGTAAGATGGAACTGGACTAATAGCTAAAACTCTGAAAGGCCTGATGGCACACTGGCCTCTGTACACTATTGGCTTAAAGTCTGAATCGTCTATCAGCCACTGAATGAAATTTAACCTCCTGGATGAACGGGGAATGTCTTTACACATCCTGAAAAAGAAAAGCATCCAATTTCCTGAGCGGTCAACAACAGTTAACCACTTAAAGGGATAGTTCACCCAAAAATGAAAATTCTGACATCAATTACTTAATTACTCATCAGTTTGTTCCAAACCCATAAGACTTTAGTTCATCTTCGAAACACAAATGAAGATTTTTTTTTTAGGGTTGGAACGTAATTGATTACATCAACATGTTGTTCCAGCCCGTTTAATGAAATTTGACAGATATCTGTCCTTCCACTGAAGGTCTGTTTACCCAAAACTCTTGACGGGTTGAAAATGTGCATAAAGAGAATAAACCTCATTGGTTCTTGTGGAAGCTCAAACATGCTTGTGTTGTGTGATTTCATTGGTTCTCACGAGTCAAGCAAGCATGCTTTAGGTTCCATGACCAAATTTAAGTGCTCTATGTATGTGTCACGTATAGTTTTGGTTTTGTGTTCATGTTTCATGTCTTTATTTTGTAGTTTCATGTTCATGTCTTATTGCTATGTTTATGTTTTGCCATGTGCTCCCTTTTTGCCATGTGTTTCCCTTGTTTGTGTCATGTGATAATGTCTTGTGCTTCCCTAGTCTCATGTGTTGTGTTGTCATTGGTTCATTGTGCACAGGTTTTCCTTGTTTGTGATTTAGTCCTTGTGTATTTAAGCCCTCATGTTTGCACTGTCCCTTGTCATGCATTGTCCCTGTACAACTGTGGGTAAGTTCGTGTTCGTGTTCGTGTTCGTGTTCGTGTTCGTGTTCGTGTTCAGCCAAGCCATGAAAAGCCAAGTTTATGTTTGATCATGTTTGGTCATTGTAAATAAAACTGCACATGGGTTCTCTAAGACTTCCCTGCAGTGGACTCTCTGTTACAGAATGCTTAACCTTCAACAATGAACCCAGCAGTCGCCTTGCTCGTTTGCGCCAGGGAAACCAGCCCATTGAGGATTATGTGGCAGACTTTTGTAAGTTATGTCACATTATGGACTTAAATGATGTTGCCCTCAAGGGCATATTTTGTAATGGACGTAATGACATTTTAAGTTACCTTATACCTGCGACCAATTTCCCAGGGACTCTGGCTGAGTATATAGACCATGGTCTTCTGTTGAGCGGCTTACCATTCACTGTGGATTTTGTGGACACAGAGCTACACAATTACACAGTACCCACCACACTAGAAAGTATCCACGGCTCGACCGTCATGTCTGGAATTATCCACGCCACGACTGTTACGCCAGCCAGGTCAGTGCCTGTTCACGTCATGCCTGCCCAGCCACAGACTGTTCACGTCATGCCTGCCCAGATGGCCGCCACGCCTGAGCCCTCAGCCGAGATGGCCGCCACACCAGAGCCTCTCCACATCATGGCCGCCACGCCAAAGTCAGCTCTTGATAATGCAGCGCTGACCATTATGGCCACGGTCATTTTATGTGTGTGGGCTGCACACGTATAGTTTTGGTTTTGTGTTCATATTCATGTCATGTCTTTATTTTGTAGGTTCATGTCTTGTTGCTATGTTTGTTTTGCCATGTGTTCCCTTTTTGCCATGTTTCCCTTGTTTGTGTCATGTGCTTCCCTAGTCTCATGTGTTGTGTTGTCGTTGGTTGGTTCATTGATTCATTGTGCACAGGTTTTCCTTGTTTGTTATTTAGTCCTTATGCATTTAAGCCCTCATGTTTGTGCTGTCCCTTGTCATGCATTGTCCCTGTTCCACTGAGGGTAAGATTGTTCATGCTCATGTTTTTTGTTTTGCCAAGCCATGAAAAGCCAAGTTTATGTTTGATCATGTTTGCATTGTAAATGAAACTGCACATGGGTTCTCTGCCTGCAGTGAACTCTGTTACAGTATGCATGTTGATCAATGTTTATATGTGAATAAAAGCCTAAATTAAATTATGTTTGACATTTAAAGCGATCGTGTCTCTTCAGAAGACTTGGATTAAACCATTAGATTAATATAGATTTATTTTATTTTGAAGCGTCAAGGTTTGGGTTTTGAAGGTGAGGGTAAGTAAGTGATGACAGAATTTTCATTTTTGGTTGAGCTTACCCTTCAAAGGTGAATTTGTTTTATTTTTATTTTTTTATTAATGCACAGATATATAAAGTACCTACAAACCACTTAGCAATGCACTAAAAACACTCAGAACAACTTAGCAAAAGTAAAGCAACATCAAAATGCGAACCTATTTAGTATGACAAATGTGTTTCCTAACAAATGTTCATGCCTAACAAATATAGACAGTGATTGACATTTATTAGTAGCCTCATCTGCTTTTTTGGTTAAAGTTAATCGTAAATATCAGTCTTTTATATTGTTAGCTTTGGAAAGTCACAACACATTTCCCATGCGAAATGGGTTCACATTTGACTTAGACATCAGGGACAGGTCTCTCAGGCCTTGTAAATTCCTCCCTTATGTCCTTCATATGTCTCTAGGGATGGCAGAGCAGAAACAGCCAGTTCTGTGCACGTGGAGGAAGTGTTGCAGGGCCCATGCTTTTGTTTTGTTTTATTCTTTGAAAATTGCTTTTCCTTTTCCCGAGGGGTCTCCGAAAGAGGATGTCACTCTTCACCCAGTACTCCAAAAATGGGCCAGACAATGTTTTTTGGGAAGAAAGACCTACCACCTGAAGCCTGCTTATGCCAGATAGACATAAAGGTTAGGAATCACTCCCTTAACACATACATTTGCTAAAAGGATTTGGTGCTTGATTCAGAAAAGGGTTCATACAATTTTAACTTGTGTATATGTTTAATTAAATGCATTCACTACCATTCAATGGTTTGGGGTCAGATTGTTTTCTAAAAGAAATTAATACTTTCATTCAGCTAGGACACGTTAAATTGGTTAACAGTGGCAGTAAAAAAAAAAGACAATTCCAAAAAGACCAATTTTTATATTATTATTTTTTTTTAATATAATGTATAAAGAAACAGTACAGTGAAGGAAATTCTAGGTCTAATTCTAGTAATCATTTTGGAACTATTTGCAAATAATATTTGCATTACATTGAGAAGTCATCTATTTCTGTACTACAATATATTGTTAGTCTGGAGATTCTTCACATTAGTGAATAAATACATATATCCATTATGAACATTCAAATTCCCTAATGATCTGGTGGTAGAACTTTTGTTAACCGTGTCAAAGGTTCTGGGTTCTAATCCTCTCTCATATAGGTTTTATTTTCCTCATTAAAATCAAAGATGTTAATCAATGATTGTATATCAAGAGCAGGGACACGTTTGTGTGGATTTTGTTTTGTGATTTCACCATAAAGAATAGGGTCTCCGCAACGGCATTAAGTCATAGATTGACGCACTCATCTGTGTGAAGACGAGCCAAAAGAGAACGTAAACTCCACCTATTTTGATTTGATCTCATTTTGACATTGACGAGCGCTGTTGGGGTGTTGAGGTAGACCAGACAAAAAATGTAACTTTTAAACCTTTTTGTCATCCTAACAACATACAAAGTGCTGCATAATGAAGTCCAGTTTGACCATTTTTAATTATTCAGGGGACTTGTCCCCCTTGATGTCTATGGTGGTTATGGTCCTGTCCCAAATGGCACCCTAAACACTCTGCAGAGCTCGCATCAGTGCAGGCTCAGCAAAAGTGCGCATCAAGGGCGCATATTGACCACAACTGAAAATGACAAATGAGACACCCTCTCATGGACTTAAAGGAATAGTTCACTTTCAAATTAAAATTTCCTGATAATTTACTCACCCCAATGTCATCCAAGATGTTCATGTCTTTCTTTCTTCAGTCGAAAAGAAATGAAGGTTTTTGATAAACATTCCAGGATTTTTCTCCTTATAGTGGACTTCAGTGGACCCCAAACGGTTGAAGGTCAAAATTACAGTTTCAGTGCAGCTTCAAAGGGCTTTAAACGATACCAGACGAGGAATAAGGGTCTTATCTAGCGAAACGATCTGTCATTTAAAAAAAAAATACAAATGTATATGCTTTATATAAACAAATGATCGCCTTGAACATACTTCCGCTTTCTGCATTTTTCAAAACGCTTGCGCTGTATGTCCTATGCCTTTCCTATTATACTTATGGAACGAACGCGCCGCCAGTTTAATTTCTTTCCGTATGTAGAATAGGGAAGGCGTAGGACATACAGCGTAAGCGTTTTGAAGAATGCGGAAAGTAGAAGCACGTTCTAGGTGATATTTTGTGTCTATAAAAATGACCGATCGTTTCGCTAGATAAGACCCTTATTCCTCGTCTGGTATCGTTTAAAGCCCTTTGAAGCTGCACTGAAACTGTCATTTTGACCTTCAACCATCTGGAGGCCATTGAAGTCCACTATAAGGAGAATAATCCTGGAATGTTTTCATCAAAAACCTTAATTTCTTTTCGACTGATGAAAGAAAGACATGAACATCTCGGATGACATGGGGGTGAGTAAATTATCAGGAAAAGTTTATTTAAAAGTGGACTAATCCTTTAACAGACACGTACATGTGGCAGCCATTGTAAGTCCACAAGATCGAAAGTGCATATGAAGTGCCATTTGGGACAGGGCCCTAAACATTTATTTGTCTCTCACCCACTGATAGTGATTGGAAGTCAATTTAACTTCCGCAAAAGGTTCTTTCGGAGAGTTCGTTTTAATGAAAAAAAAAGAATTCAGTGGTTCTTTTGCATCATCGTGTCACTATTTCATACGTATTTATTGTTTGCCACACTGAAACATTCAAATAAAGCCAAAGTCACCTCCGATTCCAATGTTGACAAGCATTCTCTGTAAAGCTGCTTTGAAACGATATGTATCGTGAAAAGCGCTATACAAATAAATGTGAATTGAATTGAATATGTGAATGCAAGTTAATAGTGTTTGTTGTCATTGTTTCCTTCTGTGATCCAACATCTTAGACAAGTTTACTACATTTTGCAACCAAAAAACACAATACATTGATGCACAAATGCGGATATGTTCTACGTGTCTAAAGTCTATAAAATAGTCTTATAAACTCCCTGATTTAGCTTAAATTATGAAACTGTCATTTTGTCCACAATGGTAGGTTTTGAGCGCTGCTTGGTCTACCATAACAGATGTTTCCTTTCTAAAATCCAATGATAATTCTGAAAGAAACTGCGACGAGAGTACTATTGTTAATGAACGCAACTTCCTCACACATCTGATTGACAAATAAGCCGCGCACTCTTATTTGTGTTGTTGTTAATATTGTGGTTATTTCAGATATGAATTAAAATAGTATGAACCTGATTCTGAATATATTAACACATTTTAAGCAAATAAATATTCCTTACTACTAAATAGTTTTAGTGACTTAGAAAGATATATTGAGCTCAAAATCAACTACTAGGTGATAAACAGAACATCCTAACTTTTTGTGACCTAAGAAATCACTATAGTTACTTGAATGTCATCCACTTAACAAGAAGTGGATCTTGCTGAGGCTTGTGCTGCAAACAAAACACACACAGCCAAGCATAAAGTATGTAAATGGCGAGTCGAATTCAACTGCTCATTCTGACAAAGGTCTGGAGATGAATGCCTACCATCACCTGCGGTGCTGCATATCGGGCCTGTATTTCATCTGTGATGGATGTGGGCTAACGTTCAGCAGAAGATACAATCAAAAGCATCAAGCACTGGGCCAAGTTAATTTATCCACCGGCTGATTTATAGGATTTCATCTGCCAGCCAAAGGGTTTTGCTCAAGGACATACGTGCAGTTTATGACTGAGATGTGGGGATGTTTATTCCAGGCAAAAGTGATGCAAATATCAGTATTTCTCTCCAATAAATTTATTCAGTGGCTGCACAGTGAGCACACTTTTTACATTAAGTTTTTTTTAACATTTTCTGAAGAAAAGAAAAATGAGTTTGCCCATGCAAGACTCTCGAAGCCATTCTTAATGGTTTTTATCTGTATAGCAACTAATCACAAAGATTACATAACAGAAGCTAACCATAATTACTGTTATTGATTAGCACATCTGCATTTTCCTGCACGCATTTATATTTATTGTGAAGTGATTATGGCATTCTGTTACTCATCTGTTGTGCACCCTTCCTCTCTGATCATATTAGTGCAAAGTATCATTATTTAATATCATCAACACGCAAATTGCATTAGTGAATATCAGTTTAATATTGAAGACAAGCTTAATGTTTTGTAATGAGATGTGGATAAAAGATTAAGGGTTTTACTGTAGCAGACACACCTGGCTGTAATCTAAGTAAAGATCTCTCTTCAGCCTGCGTTTGTTTGTAATGTCACAGAAAAGTCCATCTGACATGTTTTTACTTGCGTCCACATAGAAATCATGCATGAATCCTGTCCTTGTTTCATTAAACCTGGCAGTTTCAGAAATGGCTTGTTGCTGTAAAAAATAATGTGACTTTCACATGATTTGGCAGTTTGATACATGCTCCAAACCACTGATTTGAAACAAAAGATTTGTAAAGCTTCGAAGCTTCATGAAGGAGTGTTTTGAAATCGCCCATCACTAGATATTGTTGAATAAAGTCGTTATTTAGTTTTTTTGGAGCACAAAAAGTGCTCTCGTCGCTTTATAACATTAAGGTTGAACCACTGTAGCCACTTGAACTGTTTTAAATATGTCTTTAGTAGCTTTCTGGGCATCTGAAAGTGTTAATTATCTTGTTGTCAATGCAGGCCTCGCTGAGCCATCGTATTTTGTCAAAAATATCTTAATTTGTGTTCTGAAGATGAACGAAGGTCTCAAGGGTGTGAAACGACATGAGGGTGAGTAATTAATGACACAATTTTCATTTTGGGGTGAACTAACCCTTTAAGTCATTGTGTTGATCTTTTGTTTCTCAACAACCTCAGTCTCCATTCACTTTCATTATATGGAAAAAAAAAACATTTTGGATATTCTTAGGAAATTCGTCTTCTGTGTTCCAAAAGAAAGTTACAGAGGTTTGGAACAAAATAATGGTGAGTAACTAATAAGGATTAATTTTTGGGTGAATTAATTTTTTCTAATTTCTGAAACTGCCAGGTTTAATCATACATAGTGATTTCTAAGAATGGCCATAATTTTTGTGTTCTACAGAAGAAAGAAAATCATTCAGGTTTAGACATGAGGGTGAGTAAATAACAGACATTAAAGGGATAGTTCACCCAAAAATGAAAATTTGATGTTTATCTGCTTACCCCCAGCGCATCCAAGATGTAGGTGACTTTGTTTCTTCAGGGGAACACAAATGATGATTTTTAACTCCAACCGTTGCGGTCTGTCAGTCGTATAATGCATGTCAATGGGAACTTCATCTATAAGAGTCAAAAAAGCATCCACAGACAAATCCAAATTAAACCCTGCGGCTTGTGACGACACATTGATGTCCTAAGACACGAAACGATTGGTTTGTGCGAGAAACCGAACAGTATTTATATAATTTACCTCTAAAACACCACTATATCCAACTGTCTTAAGCATCCGGTTAGTGAGGTCTGAACGCGCTCTGACAATGGAAGTGATCTCTCGCACTCATTGAAGCAAAGTGCGAGAGATCACTTCCATCATCAGAACGCGTTTTCTGACCTCACTAACCGGATGATCAAGGCAGTTGGATATAGTGGTGTTTTAGAGGTAAAAAATTATATAAATACTGTTCGGTTTCTCGCACAAACCGATCGTTTCGTGTCTTAGGACATCAATGTGTCGTCACGAGCCGCAGGGTTTAATTTGGATTTGTCTGTGCATGTTTATTTGACTCTTATAGATGGAGTTCCCATTGCCATGCATTATACGACTGACAGACCGCAACGGTTGGAGTTAAAAATCATCATTTGATTTCTACTGAAGAAACAAAGTCACCTACATCTTGGATGCTCTGGGGGTAAGCAGATAAACATCAAATTTTCATTTTTGGGTGAACTATTCCTTTAAAAGACAGGGGTGAACTGTCCCTTTAAATCTTACTTTTAAATCACAACGCTCACTGAAATCACAGTATTGCACATGAATCCTGTTGCAAGAATGAACATCCTCATTCTGTTGTGACACATCAAAAAACATGATTTTCACACTTGACATCTAAACATGAAGTACTTTCCTGTACCTTATCAAATAATACCCTTATATTTCATTTATACTCTTTATACAGAAAGGGAAGGTAAATAAATGTCTGTCTTTATAGTTTAGTAGTTGCATCTGTATATACTGTACTTTTCTTTTTCCTTTTAAACACATGTTCAAGAAAGAGAAACCTTCTTGGCCTTTCAGTACTAAAACAGTATTTGTCTGAAGTTTAAATGATCGCTTAAACTGGTCTATCAGGTTTTCTTGTAGCAGCTTGTACATTTTATAACCTTTTGCAATCCACTGACTTGACTTGTGCCAGAAATGAAATGAAAGAAAAATCAACTTCTGCTTCAGGCTTTCCCCTGAAACAAGCCATACACATGACAACCCACAACTGCATATAGCTGTCATCAGTTTCACCTTTAATAGGCCACATTATCAGAGCTTTAACCCATGAGAACAGAGGAAATTGCATTCTGTGGTGGAACTTCCAGCTAAAAATGTTGTTGAAAACGTGACAACAATCACATATCTTATGTTAAACAAATTTGCTGCTTGAGGCAGAAGTGCTGAGAGTTAATTACAAAATGTTAAATGTCAAATTCATTATAAAGACTTAGAGGGGTTTTTTTTGTCAATAAAATGTCTGTGTCTGTCCTTCAGCCTTCAGAACAGTCATACTTTATTTCTTCAGAGCCCAAAGGCACCTGGAAAAACAGAAGTGGCTTGTCTAGTCTCGGAAACGGCATTTTATTAATTGGACTAATGTCCTGTTTGATTACTAAATCATGAAAACAGACAGGAACCTAAACATAATGCTTACTCAACAAAATATATTTTTTATTATTAGACTGCACAGCTACATACAATAAGTTTGGAATCAGTATGATTTTTTTTTAATGCCCTTTTTGGAGTATCTATTTTCACTAAGTGCAAATAGCATCCCTTGTTTGCAAACGCTATTTACACTAGCTCCGCCCATCAATATCTCATTGGGCCNAAACCACACCAAACCAGACACACTGAGTTCAATGTCTTCAGTGGTGCAGCAGTAGTGAGTAAGGCTAGTAGTTCTGGCTTTTACAGTGATCGGCGTAGGTTCGAATCCGCCTTTTATTTACTTCTTGCAAAGAACAGCTTCTTGTACATGGTGTAAATAGAATATATCGCTATTAGTGTTAATAGCATCTAAATTCTATTTACACTTAGTGTAAATAGCGTCTATCGCTATTTTCATGTAACAAAAGATTTCTGTTTCTATTAAATGCTGCTCTTTTATTCATCAAAGTATCCTGAAAAAAGGATTCATGGTTTCTGTGAAAATATTAAGCAGCACAACTGTTTTCACATTGATAATGATATGAAATGTTTCTTGAGCAGCAAATCAGCATATTAGAATGATTTCTGAAGGATCGTGTGACACTGAAGACTGGAGTAATGATGCTGAAAATTAAGCTTTGCCGTCACAGGAATGCATTACATTTTAAAATATATTCAAATAAAAAGTGTGTATATAAATATGCTATATGATGTGCAAAATATGTTGCAGCTCAAAACTCTGAAACTCTCAAAACTCTGTTTTCTTGTTAAAACTAACTGTCACTCATCAATTTCCTGTGTCCTTGAAACGGTGCCATATTCTCCCCAGAATTCACTGCAGAACTATTGTTTGTGTTTGATTTGGGGGAGAAAAACAGGTTTACTGGAAGAAGAGCTGTTCTTATAACACTCACAAGATCAGAAACTGCCCTGTAAACCTGCAATTCTCAACAAACTGATAGAATGATAAGCAGTCATTCTGAAACTCTACCTACTTTGTGGCCTTATGTGGGTAGAAATGAATCTGTTGCAACAACTTTCTAAACTGAGAGATTGCAACCTTTTGGGGTCAGATGTTATGATAAGACTAATGTAAATGTCTGAGAATAATTTACTTGGCCTGTGAAAAGACAGAAATTGAGCAGCATCACCTTGAAGGTCAAGGTTTGGCTGATCTGATTAGCTTTGGCATTTAACTCCTGCCACTCCTACTATATCATTATACAGGCATGTGAACCATGGAGCAGTCAGATTCAAGAATTAAAAAAAATAAAAAATAGTAGGTACCAAGTAAGTTGTTCCTCATGATTAAATTGTACTTGTTGCATATTGTTAGCGAACATCTTGACGCCACCTACTCTGCTGAGAGCAACGATTCAATGAATATGTCAAAATATGTGCTGTGCGCTTTCCTCTCTATAACAAAATAGACACGCAACAAAAATGATAGCGGTGAGAAAACAGCTGTTTAGAAAGCATCTGATCATAGCGATATGTTTGCCCAAGCTCTACAATTCAGCACTCCAGTCAAGTCACGTCACGTCACATTTATTTATATAGCACTTTATACAATGTATTGCTTTAAAGCTTTACAGTATTAACCCTTATGCTGTGTTGAAAACCCTGTAACACCTTTTGTGTTACCAGGCAAAATTGACCGACCTTTTAAAAAATGCTTGTAAATCTCCTGTTATGCCATATTATCACCAAAATTGGATTTAATCTTTTTGTCAACTTGTTTTCTTTCAATTAAGACAGGGTTTGTATTTCTTTTTGGAACTGATTTATTATACGCCTCTCACTAGTCGGGTTTCCATTACAGATTTGCGCAAAACTTTAGAGATATTTTTTAAATGTCGATAAAAAACAATCATGAAATGATGCCGTATCCATTAACATGTTATGCGACTAAAAAAATTATATTTTTTCCTCTCGCGATAACTCATTCCAAAAATCACGGCAACTGATGTTAGTAGGTTTAAGTATATCGCAGCCACTGCACTAGCCATTATTTTTAATCGAAGGAGACGCAGGCATGTTATCCAAGCATTTATGGCAATGAAAGCTCCTTATACTTGGGAGCGGCCATGTTTGAGGTGTTTCTGGGTGTTTCTCCCTCCTATCTGCTTCGAGGTCTTGATGTGGCATTTCTTTGTTGTTTAGAATCCAGTATTCCAGTAATTATTTTGTCTTTTGAGTTTAATAAAGAACTCTGTCTTGTCTTCTGTCCAAACATACCGCGCCATCTTTAAAGAATGATCGATTTTTACATATGCCAGGTGACATGTAAATGTGAAAAACTGTTTTCATTGCAGTTCTGTGAAATACTTTTTCGAATTGCCTTTTTTGCGATATATGGGAGTTTTTGCGAAATTGACGTGTTTCCATTGGGCGCATTTTCAATTTGCAGTTTCAATTTGCGCAATTTGAAGGGTAAAGGAAACTTATTCTCGTCACTTTTTAATATTAAGATTGAACCACTGTACTCACATGAACTGTTTTAAATACATCTTTAGTAGCTTTCTGGATCTTGAGAGGTTCAGTGCCATTGCTGGCAATGCAGGCCTCACTAAGCCATTGGATTTCATCAAAAATATCTTAATTTGTGGTCTGAAGGTCTTATGGGACTTGAGGGTGAGTAATAAATTACATAATTTACATTTTTGGGTGAACTAACCCTTTAAAGTGCCACCAATGGCCTGATGTCCATAAAAGTTTTCATGCTTCTTTAGAATCGTATGTGACCCATATGCACACCCGATTTTGTAAAGTTGTATGCAAATCAGGCAGGAAGGTTTCGAACCCCTGAAACAAACTCCAAACAAATTTTATTTTGTCCTGATTTTGTTTGAAATGACACTGACTGCACCAGTTCGTTCTTCGATTTCTCTTTAAGTACTTTATATCGGGGCCTTTGCGATTTCAGGCAGAGCAAATCTCTGTGCTAAATGTCAGCTAAAATCCCCAGATATAAACATGCAAATACTATAGGCATAAAATCTGACCAATACTATTCCTAGGCATCTCAAGTCAGAATCCCAGACAAAAAGCATCAATTTCAAAAAGCAAAATGTACTCTTCAAAACTAACCACCTGCTTCATAATTTATTGTGCAAACCACAGAAGAACCATTACAGAGCCACTACTCTGTATTATGAGGAAATTCAGTACACCCTTTAATATTTTTCGATCTAAAAAAACATGCTTTTTGTACACATTTTCTCTCAGGTGGTCAGAGGGTTAAAAGAAGAGATGCATCACAGCCTCCAGACTGTTTAAAATGGACATGTGATCTAGACAAAAGTAAATGAATAAAACATAAACCCTCCATGTCATAACCAACAGCTTTACCTCAGAAACCTCCATGAAGTCCATTAAAGCTTGATTTTTAAAATCAAAATTACGCTCAGACCATGGGACTATCTGGAAATCTAATAATAAGTTGGTTAGTGTGGATTTCATCTAAGTTCCCAAGAATTTTTCTAAAGATCGATAGGACAATAAAAGCTTCAAGTCAAAATCAATAAAATAATATGATCGGTCCCTAGTGCTTTTCCTCAGTAACTGCACTACCAGCTATAGTCTGAAGTCATTTCTTACCAGACGTTGCAAAACAATTCCACCTAATGGCCATCATTATGTCATGATGAGTAGGTCAACTTTTAAGAATTTACCATAATTGGACTGCCAGAAATGAGCACAACCAAAACAGTTATTTTAATTAAATAATTATTTTAAATTGCAATATCATTTCACATTATTGCTGTTTTTACCATATTTTTGATCAAACAAATACAGGCTTGGTAAGTATACGAGACTTCTTTCAAAAACATTAAAACAATTACTGACCCCAGATTTTCAACAGTAGTGTATATATTACACAGAAAGAGCAGTGGGTTATTATAAGTTTACAAAATTCTGAAGGTTTTTCTTTAAATAGTCATATTTAACACCAAGATTTGGCCCTTTCAGAACCTCCCTGTCATTTAAACACAAAGTCTGTCTGGACCTTCAGTCACAGTTACCGCTCTCTATAGGGGTGGAACAGGGTGCACCATTTTTAGTTCATTTAACTGTGGATAAACTTATGAGCTCAGATCCAAAACCTGACATAGACAGGATTTTAAAGGGTTAGTTCACCCAAAAAGGAAAATTCTGTCATTAATTACTCATTCCACATTCCTCATACGGGTGTCGTTTCACACCCGTAACACCTTCGTTTATCTTCAGAACACAAATTAAGATGTTTTTTGATCAAAATCCAAGAGGTTTTTTTTTTATCCTCAATAGAAAGCAACTAAATAACCACATTCAAGGTCTAGAAAAGTAGTAAAAAAATTGTTAAAATAGACAACATGACTAACATAACATTAAGTTTGAACCAATGTAGTCACATGGACTATTTTAACAATATTTTTACTACCTTTCTGGACCTTGAATGATGGTAATTATGTTGCATTCTATGGGGGATAAAAAAAAAACTTTAAAAATATCTTAATTTGTGTTCTGAAGATGAACGAAGGTCTTACGGGTGTGGAACGACATGAGGGTGAGTAATTAATGACAGAATTTTTATTTTTGGGTGAACTAACCCTTTAATTGCCTTAAATGATCCACAATGCAATGTTAAATATTCGCTCTGGTCTCTAATGTTCATGCAAATTTTTGCTAGATAATATGGTGCCTCGATATGGTACAAAAACGCTGCTTGTGAAGACATGATTTCCTGTTAAAAACAATCATATAATGCATTCTGACAAGTTAAGAGCAAAATTTAATCCACGATGGTTGAATTCAAGGAAAATTTTATTCAAAAGGTAGTTTTTGTTTGTATGGACTTTCAGTTTCAATGGACTTTCAGTTTGTTTTCATTTGTCACATATTCCTTTGTTCAGTTTCCCGCCACTCGTCTGTCTCCCTGGTTACCATCATTATTAGTTCATTTGTATCAGCTGTGTTCCATTCATTATCCTCATCTGTGTTTGCCTTATAAGTTGAGCCCTCACATTCATTCCCTGTCCGTTCACCGTTATGCTTATTGCTTGATCATCTGCCTGTTGGAGTTATCATTAAAAACTGTATTTTGGATTTATTATCTTCGTCTGTGTCTGCCTACCTGCAACCACCATGAGAAATACGTGTAACTTTTGGCCATCTAGCAATTAAAAAAAAAAAAACTGCATACATTTTGCGGAAGAGCATTGTTGTGGGTGTGCTTCGGCTCTGCGTGACTGTGCAGATGAATATGGTTCGCAGCACATGTGGACTCATGGGAATCCAAAAAAGATTTAATCTGAGCATGTAAGTGCAATACATGCTATATGGTTTACCTTTTGAGTTTTACAGAGTTTTTTGGGAAGATATTAGAGTTTATTTTAAATGTTTAATGAGTGTTCAGCAAATGGAGAACTTGCATAATCTATGAAACAGTAATTACACTACTTAAACCAAATAAAGACATTTTGCACTTACAGGTGCTGGTCATATAATGAGAATATCATCAAAAAGTTGATTCATTTCACATTCCATTCAAAAAGTGAAACTTGTATATTATATTCATTCATTACACACAGACTGATATATTTCAAATGTTTGTTTCTTTTAATTGATTATTATAACTGACAACTAAGGAAAATCCCAAATTCAGTATCTCAGAAAATTAGAATATTACTTAAGACCAATACAAAGAAAGGATTTTTAGAAATCTTGGCCAACTGAAAAGTATGAACATGTACAGCACTCAATACTTAGTTGGGGCTCCTTTTGCCTGAATTACTGCAGCAATGCGGCGTGGCATGGAGTCGATCAGTCTGTGGCACTGCTCAGGTGTTATGAGAGCCCAGGTTGCTCTGATAGTGGCCTTCAGCTCTTCTGCATTGTTGGGTCTGGCATATCGCATCTTACTCTTCACAATACCCCATAGATTTTCTATGGGGTTAAGGTCAGGCGAGTTTGCTGGCCAATTAAGAACAGGGATACTATGGTCCTTAAACCAGGTACTGGTAGCTTTGGCACTGTGTGCAGGTGAAAATGAAATCTGCATCTCCATAAAGTTGGTCAGCAGCAGGAAGTGCTCTAAAACTTCCTGGTATACGGCTGCGTTGACCTTAGACCTCAGAAAACACAGTGGACCAACACCAGCAGATGACATGGCACCCCAAACCATCACTGACTGTGGAAACTTTACACTGGACCTCAAGCAATGTGGATTGTGTGCCTCTCCTCTCTTCCTCTAGACTCTGGGACCCTGATTTCCAAAGGAAATGCAAAATTTACTTTCATCTGAGAACATAACTTTGGACCACTCAGCAGCAGTCCAGTCCTTTTTGTCTTTAGCCGCTTCTGACGCTGTCTGTTGTTCAAGAGTGGCTTGACACAAGGAACAGCTGAAACCCATGTCTTGCATACGTGTGTGCGTAGTGGTTCTTGAAGCACTGACTCCAGCTGCAGTCCACTCTTTGTGAGTCTCCCCCACATTTTTGAATGGGTTTTGTTTCACAATCCTCTCCAGGGTGCGGTTATCCCTATTGCTTATACACTTTTTTTTTTCTACCACATCTTTTCCTTCCCTTCGCCTCTCTATTAATGTGCTTGGACACAGAGCTCTGTGAACAGCCAGCCTCTTTTGCAATGACCTTTTGTGTCTTGCCCTCCTTGTGCAAGGTGTCAATGGTCGTCTTTTGGACAACTGTCAAGTCAGCAGTTTTCCCCATGATTGTGTAGCCTACAGAACTAGACTGCGAGACCATTTAAAGGTCTTTGCAGGTGTTTTGAGTTAATTAGCTGATTAGAGTGTGGCACCAGGTGTCTTCAATATTGAACCTTTTCACAATATTCTAATTTTCTGAGATACTGAATTGGGGATTTTTCCTTAGTTGTCAATTATTATCATCAAAATTAAAAGAAATAAACATTTGAAATGTATCAGTCTGTGTGTAATGAATATAATATACAAGTTTCACTTTTTGAATGGAATTCGTGAAATCAACTTTTTGATATTCTAATTATATGACCAGCACCTGTATAACTGGCACCCAGTTACACTGCTTACCTCGGATTACAAATGATTAGCGTCTCTATATGCCAATGTAAGGCTTGATTTTCCTGTTGAACGAAAACTGAGATCAAGCATCCTGCAATAAAGCAATAAAATTTGCATAGAGAAGAAAATCTCAAAGGAGTGGCAATTGACAACACCTTGCCCTAACCCAAAAAGGACAATGCCTCCCCCCCCCACACACACACACACAAACACACCTTCCCTTCCCCCTGACGTAAGTCACTGAAAGTTTATATTCTATGTATAATGTAACTTGTATATATATTGTTTTTCCCTTTCATGTTTGGTATCATTTTAAAGGTCTCAGTGCGATTGGTAAAATGGTCTCAATTTCACAGCAGTCACTGGTATTATGAAGAAGATTGAAAACTAAGGAAAATTCTGTCCTATATTTGGGTGGTGCCTTTTGTGAAAACCCACTCCTCTCCCCAAAACAGGTGTTGGTGTAATAAACATTTACGATCCTTTTGTTCTGGTCCTGGTATAAAAGGTAAAGAGCAAAGCAGTAAGGGGGGATCTTCTGTAGTCAGAGGCCCCCACAGAGATGGGTGAATGTCTGAAGACATTCACCCATGTCTGTGTGTATATGCATTTCAACTGATGTTATGCATTCACTATTTCTGAATTGGCTTCTAATTGTCTAACTGTAACGTAAATGGCATGATACATTTTTACTTGACGAATAAAATGGTTTATTCTGTATAATTCTTAATTCATTATTTCTAGTAGATCAAAGCAAAGGTATTACCTCAAATCTGTGTTCAGGATTGTTCATACGAAAGGTTCATTGATGGAGCATAAGGGCACATCAATTGAGTCCATTTCGATTTCTGACAATCACTGTCTTAAATAAGTTGCAGTTTTCGTAAATATATGATAACTATGCTTTTTGTTACGAGTAAGCAGAGCGCGACCGACTTAAAGGTAGATATTTACCCTGCATCCAATGTTTAAGATCAGAACTGACGAGTTTGTGTCCGGGAAGAGCCTTTAATCGGCCGAAGTGACTCTTCTAAAGCGATACCGGGTCTACGGCGAACGAAATAATTGAAACTATAAGGTAATCAGAATAATCAAAAATCTAAATTGAGTCATAACTGATTAATTTCGAATTGGAAGCACAACCTAAGAATAAGAATCATTTGAAAATGGAGTCAGATTAAACGAGTGAAATTAAGTAAACTTCACAGTGACGCTGAAAAGGCATACACGCGTTAACCTTCGCCCAACGCCGTCGGACTCCGTTTTTGGGCCGATGGGGGGTTCCTTACACCAATAGGTTAAAACCATGTTTGGAGGAAATCATGTCACCCAGTCTAGATTTATGAAGGGAAGAAATATTTCAAACAATATTAGACTGGTGGTAGACCTTTTTTGATTATTCAGATCTGGTACATGAGGAAGTTCTTTTGTTTTTAGACTTTTATAAGGCTTTTGATACCGTTGAGCACGATTTCATGTATCAGGCCCTTAGTCCCTTTGGTTTTGGCCCAACCTTTACAAATATGATGCATACATTTTTTAATATCTAAAGTAGTGTTTCTTTATCAGGCAGTACGTCTTCTTTTTTTCTCTCTCTCTCTCGTAGAGGCATTAGACATGAATGCCCTATTATTTATTTATTTTTATTAGTAGCTGAAACTTTTTAAATCTTTGCACTGTACATTGCTCCCAAATTAAAGATACCGAGATAGGATATTTCACTTTAACAATTAATCAACTTGCCGATGACACTAGTTTATTTCTGAAGAAGGTCAGATTCCTGTTATTCTGGAGGCACTTAAATTGCTCATTGATGCCTCAGGTCTATCAGTGAATCAGTCTAGTGAGATTATGGCTGTACACCAACTAGATGATTCATAGATATCTGGAATACAGGTTAAACAAGTAGTTAGATACTTGGGTTATTGTAATTTGCCTCAGAATTACAGAGAACTTTTCACAAAGATCACAAAAAACAAGAAATATTTTTAATTGTTTGCTCCAAAGAAATGTATCATAGATAGATAGATAGATAGATAGATAGATGTTTATTTCATTCATGGATTTTTTTTTTCTTTTTTTTTCCCCAACANAGATAGATAGATAGATAGATAGATAGATAGATAGATAGATAGATAGATAGATAGATAGATAGATAGATAGATAGATAGATAGATAGATAGATAGATAGATAGATAGATGTTTATTTCATTCATGGATTTTTTTTTTCCTTTTTTTTCCCCCAACAAATCATATATATAATTTATAAAACCATGATGAAAAGGAGGCAGTACTTCAAGGCCATGTACTGATTTCCAAGGCTGAAGGGATCTCCAGACTTGTATATCCTGCATTAAGTTTGTAACTTTAACTGATGTAATGGTCTCGTTTATGGATTGTGATACCGTTTTATTGGAAATAGATAATACAATTAAACTACGTATTTTATTTGGGAAATATACATAAAGCAAAGCGTATGTCGGCTGTACCAAATGGTAGACTCTTTTCCACTGACTTTTATGACTCTCTAACTTCAATACTGAACCATCGAAAAGCTAAGACATCTCAGCTGTTGAGAAGGATACTTGATGTATTAGAAGCATGATTGCTTTTTTATATAATGTAAGATGCAGAATTTTGATTTGTTTTATAGATTTAAATCTGTGTATTCCCCTATTGTTTCAATAATAAAATGCAATATATGCTGTTGTTTGACTTATTGAAACACTTTTTTTTTTATTTTTTAGTAATGACATGACAAAAGTTGTTATAATGACAGTTGCCTGATGTCTGGATATGGTCAAACATTGCAATAAGTTTTTGCAATAATAACTAATCTTCTGGCCAGAGAGAGAGAGATTATCCCACTGCTCAAACATTCACTATTAGGTTGAAGAGAGAGAACCAGTTCAGATGGAAAAATCTCAAGATGACTAGCTGAAGACGGCACTGTAGCAAAAACCCATTAAAAGACATCTTGAAAATAAATCAAATGAAATGACCCTTCACAGCAGATAATGGTTTACAAAGAACTCTGTTAGAGATACAAATGGCAATGTATCTATTTAATAAAATACCTTACCTGTTGAGTAATAACACCATCTCCGTGTTGCTTTTACATATCAAATCCTTCGGTTCTCGCCATCTCAGAAAAGACAAACCAATGCTGATGTTTTATTACAATCTCTGTCAAAGAAAATCTTCTTTGTGTGTGTCTCGTCATATCCATAAATAGACGAGTGACATATGTTCCCAATTTCCTGCAAAAACCCTTCTGACAGGTCTAAAATATAAACACTTTATAATAGGCTTACCATAGTGAATCAGGGTAAGACAAACATGTTTTGGAAAAAGGATTAATGATGTATTGACTGTTCAAAATTAACAAAAATTTAAACAAAAGTCACAATATACCATTAAAATATTTCATTCAATAACCCATTATTTGTGGATACTACTCGTTTTTGTTTATTACTAGTAGGCCTATCACATTTGTTATACAGCAAGGCAGCTCTATAGGTTTTGGAACAAAGATAAATAAGTGAGAGACAACTTAATTGTTGAAACAATGTCCATTAGAGAAGTCAGAGAGCTCATAGTAGTACAGACAAACAGAGGTCTAAATGACTGTGTGCTTATGGAGTTTCCATGCAGGCTTACTGTATAATGACCTTCACATGGCTATTTGTACAGTATATATGAACGTCACGAGTGCATGCAACCACACACTGGGATCACATTGCATTTCCAAAAAATGGCATTTAAGATGTTCCCAAAAACATCTGCATTAGGGTTTAAATACTGGACTGAGATTCCAGGAACATACAAAAAAGATGGGAGGCTTGTTTGGTAACTTTGGTTTGAATTAAAAAGCAGTTATTCCCTTGTTAAATGTGACGCTAATTAACTTTAACAATGCAATCAACCAAAGACTCACCCACTTTCCGGTTTGACGTTAGTCTTTCCATCATGGAAGAAGCACGGTATGGTTAAAAAAAAAAAGTTGCTGTTCTTCCGTGACTAAAACAATGTGCAGTGTACGAATTGCAAATGTCATCCACATGTGAAGCTCTTTATTTGTATAAAAGCATGATCAAACAGGAACATACTGTAAGAATATGTTCTTCCGAAGATAAATGCTGTGGATAAATAAATAAATGGCTAGATTTCTTTTCAGAGATTAAATACCTCATTCTGTATATAAAGTTATAGCACTAAAATGTAAACTATCTTGCGAGTTCTTGATTTAATTTCTGGAAAATTCCATTTGATTTGGGAAAAAGTTGGATAATGTGCGATACTGATATATAAGCATTTCTGCAAATAGTACTGAATACATTAACAGCACACGTAATGTGAAATATGGCAGATGTCAAGCAGTCATGTGAAATGCTTGCATAACCCTCAGTGCCATGAGAGGACTTGACTTTATAGTTCAGAGTGCTGACGAGGAGCTTGGGGGTTTGGTGATGGATGTGGAGTTTGCTTTTGGTTAGGGGCCTCATGCTTCTGCTCTCTGTTGCTTTCCCTGCCCCCATTCTTCATTTTAGGACCCCTCTGAGTTGCGTAAGTTGGTGCTTCTTGGTCCATTATTGCCAAAAAGTCAAAGAACGGCACAGGAGGGCCCCGTTTCCCATCTGGGATCAAGCCTAAAGATCAATGGAGAATAAAACAGAGAGTGTTGTTATTGGTGATGGCTGTCAAACTCATTGCTTCACGAATGTTGATGAAGAACAGCTAGCGTAACTCGAGTAAACTGCGTACATGCTACTTATGACAATAAAACAACACTCAGGGAGTAAATGATGCTTGATACCTGGAAATCTTAAGTAGAGGAGTTTACTAATGGAGAGTGACAACTCTTTCCAGATGTCTTGGTGTGGAAACTATGTAAATGTAAACTGATCTACTGCAATGTGAAAACACTGCTGCGTGCTATAACAGACTGAAATAAAACAATTTATAAATGAATGCAAATATTTCTCACTAAACGCTGGAGGTTAGCCATTGTATTGTTTGTATTGGTGAAATTAACTCATCTAAATTTACACCGTCCAAGGAAAGCCAAATAGTTAAAAATATAATACTGTTTGAAAGTTTGGGTTCAGTAAGAACGGCACAGGAGGGCCCAATTTCCCATCTGGGATCAAGCCTAAAAGAACAAGAACAATGGAGAAAAAACAGAGTGTTGTTGTTAGTGATGTCTTTCAAACTCATTGTTTCATGAATGTTGATAAAGAACAGCTAACGTAACTTGAGTAAACACTTGTGTATTTTTATTAATCATATATTCTGTTTTAGTTTGAGTTGTAACATTCTGTCCAGGGACAACAGATAAAAAAAAATAGCTTCTTGCTAAGTCTGGCACATTTACTGAAATGTTTATTAATGTGAGGTGTCCCTGAAAAAATTAATAAAATAAAAAAAGAAATTAATACTTTTATTCAGCAAGTATGGATTAGCACAATTGTTTTAAACATTGATAAGAAATGTTTTTTGAGCAGCAAATCAGCATATTAGAATGATTTCTGAAGGATCATGTGACAATGATGCTAAAAATTCAGTTAAACATCATTTAAAAAAACCTTACAGACCCCAAACTTTTGAACAGTACTGTAAATTTCAACAGAAAAAGGTTCCTTGAATTACAATAAATCATGTCTCCGCAGATAATTCAAATTCATAGTTTTAGAGTGTATCATGTTGGAGATGCTACAACAATCTGACACACAAACTGGTAGGCCAAATATTTCCTCTGCAGTCTCCACTGAAATGGGCGCATAGACAACACTGAAGATGTGGAAAATATGTGAAGACCTTCTTTTGTAACATTAGAAATGTCTTTACACTTTTGATCAATCAAAAGAGGTCATAAACTGCTTTAAAAAAAAAAAAATTTCATAATGTTCTCTGAAGTCAACTTATAATGTTAAGATTTTTACATAAAAAAACATCCTAATTTAGAAGTAATAAGCTATTTTCTATCCTCCGTTTTGATGGGCGTGCCACATTCAAGATTTGGAAGTAAACGCCCACTCCTATGATTGCGTAACTGTTTTGTATATTAAAATAAGTAAGTACTTGGAGTTTCCACAGTTATAATTAAAAAAAGGACTTGCAGTGTTTTGTGTAAACAGAATTATAAATGAATGTACCATTACCAAAAAGTACAAGTACCAAAAATGTAAAACGCAGGAAATGTCGTGTTTTAAATGAATGAGCTGTAAAATAAAAAAATGAAAAAAAGTGTAATGAAAAGATAAAATGAAAAGAGTTGTAATGTCTTACTGATGACAAAACAGAAGATCGCTCAATGAAGCTTTAAAGGGTTAGTTCACCCAAAAATGAAATTTCTGTCATACTCACCCTCATGTCATTCCACACCCGTAAGACCTTCGTTCATCTTTGGAACACAAATTAAGATATTTTTGATGAAATCCGAGAGGGAAAAACCTTGGATTTCATCAAAAATATCTTAATTTGTGTTCTGAAGGTCTTAAGGGTGTGGAACGACATGAGGTTGAATAATTAATGACATTATTTTCATTTTTGGGTGAACTAACCCTTTAATCCTGGATTACAGCGAATGGCTTAGATCGAAACAATAACAAATAACAATGTTTTCTACATTCTTTCTTCCGTATCCGATAATAATCCAACACATTAATGATGCCTTTACGTGCTATCGGAAATTTGATAATTCCCACTTCTGAAGTCTTGATTAAAAACTCGAAATGGGAGGGGGCATTCATGTGCAATTTTTACCTAGAAAACTCGTATTTATGATAATTCAGAGAGCATGTGAAGGCAGCATAACCCCATAAATGCAGAAGCAAAGGAAAGAACAGCAAATCACAACTATTTAGTTTGACTGCGGCTCTACAGTATAAATACTCACAATCTGTAACAGACAAAGCAATAGTGACACGTGGTAAAACACTGTTTCTCACACATTTGTGTGTGACATTACGGTCAGATCCAGTGTAGTTGGCATTGCATCATCTTTTATTTTTAGTCTCTGTGAAAAGCCTGCATCTAACTGTGTCTTGTTTAAAAACTAATCTGCAGTAAAATGAAGCAAACAACAAAACGAACAGTGTTTTACAGACACAATCTGACTGTAACTTCATTAAAAATAAAGTTCATCCATGCTTTCTTAATGTTAGGATCACAAGGATGGCAATGCAAAGACTGTTTTTCCACAACTTGGCACTTCAAAACGTCTTTTAATCGTCGCACTATGAGAAAAAATGACAAAATACAAAACGAGTCGTTTTCTAAGCTTGGTTTCAATGAAAACTATTTTTGGACAAACCACGAAGTTTTGAGTTATGAATCTTACAGGATATTTTTAATAGTACAATGACCTCTTATATGTCGAACGTTCAAGGAAAATGTGATTTCTCAATTCATGATCCCCTTGAACTGGAAGGTTTTTGAGCCAGAACATCAGCAGTTATCCCACTCTGGGGACGTGGATCAACAGATGTGGTGGTTTCTAGCATGAAATTCTGGACGACCGTCACGCTTTTACATATCAGGAGATTGATGGACTATCACTAGCACTCCTCTCATGAGCCACTGTTGCAGAGTCACTAATGTCTGTGGTGTGCTGGGATTAATCAGACTGCTCAAATGTTTTGCCGCTCTGGCGAAATGCATAGTAACCGACCAAACATTGCTGGTTGCTCAAATTACAGGAAAAACGGACATCTGGGCCCTTGAAGTTATTTTGTAAATGAGAATGATATTGATTCCAAACACATTTTTAGTGGTGTTTGCTAAGACAAGCGTCACTATTATTATTAGTTATTAGAGGTTTTCCTATACCTCAAATCATGCAGTTTGTTGAGAAAAATTATATTACTTTATCCTTTGAATCTGACTGATTTGGCTGGTGGACTATAAAACAGTCAAAACATCATAGACTTAACCCTCTACAGCACAGCGTTGCCCTCAGGCAATGGAAAGTTTTCTTAATCCCTATGTTTAGTCAATTTTTCTTTAAATGATTACAAGCAATTTGAAATGTCGGGAAAGTACCAAAGAACAGTCCAGTAAGGTGTGGGACTCACTATCAAGCACCATTTAAAGGTGGGACGTCCTGTTCTGACACATGGTCACAGGAGCACATGGTGTGAGAAGAAGGCAAGATTATTTGATTTAGTAATCTTATTTAAAATGACATGAACTGTACATAAAAAATATGTGTGTGTGTGTGTATGAAGGTGTAGAGAGCTTTTTGCCAGGTTTTATGAAGTTTTTTTTATTTTGCATGTTCAGAAATTCAGTTTTTCAGGGCAACGTTGTGCGATAAGGGGTACTTTTTTGGACAATACCTCACATTGGCCATAATGTGTTATCCGAAGGGACGATGCAGGGTTCCTGGGTGTGCAGGAACACCCAAAGTGATGTGCAAAAATTGTAACATACACCTCTATTTCACAGCAGAGTAGAACTGCTTTTTGAAGTTTCATACAGAGTGAAATCTTATTACATGAAGTAACATTATATGACATGACACACTACATGATACAGACCTATGTATGTATCAAATTCAATATATCAATGTCTTTCAAGTGTTTTTCCCTTTTTACTTAATGATTTCTTGACTTTTTTTTTTAAATTGTGATTTTGATGATAATTTTCTCTATGATTCTGTGCCATTGTTGCACAACGTTGCCCTGAGGCAAGGGTAGGCAAGTTCGGTCCTAGTGAGCCGCTGTCCTGCAGGGTTTAGCTCCAACCCTGAAAAAAACACCTTCACCTGCCCTTAGCCTTAGTAATCCTGAAGAGCCTGATTAGCTTGTTCAGGTGTGTTTGATTAAGGTTGGAGCTAAACTCTGCAGGACAGCGGCTCTCTAGGACCGAACTTGCCTACCCCTGCCCTGAGGCAATGACATTTTTTTGGGGTGGGCTAAAAAAACATATCAATAAAATGTTCCTAAATGAACCAAAAAATGATGTGGAATATTTTTTTTTCATGTGCCATCAACGTGTGCAGTAGAGGTTTAAAATGAAGTGGGACACGGGTCATATCTAGAGACCAGAATAACATACTTTTTTGACTTGGGCCAATAAATAACCATCTAGTAGTCACCCTAGTTACACCCTAGCAACCACTCAGAATACCCAGGAAAGTTTGGAATAAGCAATATAATGCATACTTGTTTAGGTGAGCATAAGAGACTTTAAAAATTAATATATCATACATAATCTAATATTTAAAATGATAAGAAATTATGAAGAAAATAAGAGAAAACAGGAAACGGAAATGTTGCAAGCAGGATTCAAACTCTCGATGCTCCCATGGGCGCAATGGTGGAAAGTCTTGCCGCATCTAAACTAGTGCATGTTTAAAATGGTGAGAATACATAAGGACACTGCCACTCACTCACTGAGAAAGTTTCTTGTGCAGAGAGACTGTATCCTTTCTCTGGTCAGACCGAAAAGAGAAGGACAAACCCATGAATGTGTAATGGGAAAGATTACACTACCACCCAGACACACATGCATTTTAAGAAGTTAAACCTCTTACATTACAGTCATACGACAGTGAGACAATATACAAACAACCTAATAAAATCTATGGGGCCATTGAGCAGAAAGGAAACAACTATTGTGTTTTTCCCCACTACCAAGAGTCATAAAACAGCCGTGTATAGTATACTGTGGCTCTTTTAACAGCAATACAAAGGACATTTCATTATAATTACACTAATGCTTCAAGGATGAAATTCAGATTATGTGTAGACAATTGTATTTGCTCTGCATCTCACTGGCACATGAAATTGAATAAATATCTTCCGATGGATAAAGTGCTTCATCCATCCTCATAAAACACACATTTTAATCGACAGACGGATGAAGCCGAGTGCAAAAAGCTGCCAAAAAAGTCCCCAGGCCCCAGGAGTCCGGCAGAAGGTTTCAGGGAAATAACTTGTAACAATCAGACACAATTAAGGGATACAGTTTCCATAAGCTTTGTAGGAAGCAGATGGGAGATGCTGAGGTTTTGACGCTGAAAAAAGCAAGACCCGCTCGGAGACCATCAGCAGAATGGAGTGGCGTGTCTTTGGGGACATCCGAGTGAGAGCGCATTTTGGAAGGGCATCAACAGAGCTGAGTGCTGGAGTGACTGGGTTTGTTTTTTACCACAGACAACAATAGTGATTGTATTAGGGGAAAAGTGTTGATGAGGTTCTGAATGGACAGGGTATGATCTCATAAACTTTGGTGAGTGTCTGAGTACTTTGTGCCAGCCTTTTCAGGGGTGTGCAATGACTGATTCCTGGAACTGTGGGCATGGAACAGACATTGCTAACCAATACAAGGACACACATTTGAGGACATCAAATATGAAGTAATGTGAACAGCAGCTAAAGAGGAGGTGTTAAAGGCATTCATATTTGATGCTTTCGCTGTTTTCTAGAGTTCTCAAAAGTACATTTTAAAAATGTGACGCTTTGAGAGCTGTTGAGTGGATTCGTAAACACCTCTGATTGGATCCCATCGGATGTGTCTGGGAATGGCTTCAATGATCAGCGCTTTAAAAACATGTTGTAAATAGTCATCAGTGATGCTCTTCACCGAGCGCTTACACAGATACAAACGGGAACATTTGAAAGCAGCCGTCTATCCGCTGATAGATGCCTGCTTTCAAACGCTCCCACTCACTTTTTAAAAAACGCTTTCAAATTCAAACGCTCCCATGCGTTGATCATTGTAGCCAATCACAGACATATCTGATGAGTGCGTGAACACAATGGCCAATCAGGTGTTTACGAATCCTCTCAACAGCGCTCAAAGTGTCACATTTTTTAAATTTCAGTACCGACTTGGTATCGAAGTCAACTCTACTGTTTTCACACTAATATTCTAGTGAAATTCAAGCAAAATCTCATCAATTTGGCCAAAAAAGGCAAAGCCAATTACGAGTAATTTTTCTATCATGAATGAAAGTGAACTACTGAAAAAGTCACAGACAGTGTAAATATAGATGTCATCAAGATAAAAATTATATATACATATATATATTAACATAATGATAAAATAAAAAATGTATAAATATTTTACCAAAATNGTATAAATATGTTACTAAAATTTAATATATTTTAACATCAATATTTTTTTAATTGAACATTTTTAACTTTAAAATAAAAATTTATATTTTTTATAATTAACATGCTAAAATAAAATAAAACATTCCTGATGAATAGGTAAATGGTTCTTATCCATCAAAAAGGTCACTGACAAAATGTTCTGAGTGGTTGTCAGTGGGTTGCTATACAGTTGCTAAGTGGTTACTGGCCTAAAGATGGGTTCACGCTGTACGATTTTGGCTATGATTGGGCCATCTGAGATCCTAAAAGATTCCTCGGATTCTAGGCCAAAATCTGAAGTCTTTGATCGTTAGTTGGACATGTTTACCATCAGCCAATGAATGACCATGGAGATCAAATTATACCTCTGACGAAATTCTGCCAGTGTCAGAAGATTTGACGACACATTCCTCTAGTGTGGCTTCTCCTACAATAGCCTACAAATCAAAAACCAACAGGACCACCTAACCTGATGACGCAATTAGTGAGACAACAACAAAACACCAACAAACCAAACACATCATCTTCATTTATTCAGTTTTCTTTTCAAGAGAAGCCATTATCAAAATTAACACTAGAGATTGCTTTTGTTTACCAACCACCATTTCTATCCCGCATGTAAATGCAGCTCACGTCACTGAACGTGTCACGGATTTATGATGTAAAACTCCAGACGTGTCTTCTTGCGTGCATCTGTTTTTAATGTGTCTTGACTGCTGTACAATCTGACATTAATTCTCAGATCCCACAGTGTGACATGGCTTACAGCAGGGATCATTTTCGTACAGTCTGACAAGCAACAGTATCATAAATCGTACAGTGTGCACCCGGCTTAAGTCAAAAGAGCCATCACCAAATATCAAAAAAAACAAAAAAACTTGTCTATAACATATGGCTTCAAGTCTGTGGGATTTTTTTCTTTGCCCGTTTTATCGCCACCAGGCAAATGCTGAACATTGTGCTTATCGTTCACAAAAAATGACGTGCCAGAAANTAATGTGTCTTGACTGCTGTACAATCTGACATTAATTCTCAGATCCCACAGTGTGACATGGCTTACAGCAGGGATCATTTTCGTACAGTCTGACAAGCAACAGTATCATAAATCGTACAGTGTGCACCCGGCTTAAGTCAAAAGAGCCATCACCAAATATCAAAAAAAAAAAAAAAACTTGTCTATAACATATGGCTTCAAGTCTGTGGTATTTTTTTCTTTGCCCGTTTTATCGCCACCAGGCAAATGACAGATCGAAATATAACAGCACACTTCTTCTCAACAAGCTGAACATTGTGCTTATCGTTCACAAAAAATGACGTGCCAGAAATGGTAATTGTGTTGACCGCCTTGGTCTGTTTAATTAAACCTCTAATTTAAAGCTACAGGGACTCACCTGCTGGTTGCTCCTGTCCATGTTCCACATCATAAATCCACTGCAGGATGTTCTTAGCCATTAGGGGGCGCTCTGGAGGGAAAAGAAACACCTCTCCTCCAGTTCTTAACTTTGAAATCACTAAAGCCGGAAGTGGAGGTACAAAGCCAAGATACTTCTCCAGGATAGACCTCCCAACAGGTGTCCGACCCCTAGAACAATGAAACCCCATTGTTGACAACTAACAATGTGATTGCTTAAAGGGAATGAATTTTTATTAATGTGTCTAACAGATCATGTTCCTCACAGATGGATCCAACATGGCAGGAAGGAATCCAGCTGTCCAGAGCTCAGTGGACGCTTTATCTCTGCTAAAGACTTATTGCTCTCTGTACTGTCCTCCTTTCTGATAAAAAGCAGTAGCAAAGGTTTCCCAAGCTCCAAATACCAAGGGAGATTCTCCACGGTCAGTTCAGGCTTCAATGCAAAACAAAACATATTTTCATCTTGTTAGTGAGTTTTTGGCAGATTACCCAGGCAATATTTCAACGTTTTTTTCTAGTTTTCATTGATTATTTATATTTTATTTCAGCTTTATTTTAATTACCAAAATCAGTTTTTAACTACTGTTAACTACATCAATGGGAAAAGCCAGTCAATTCATGTTACGGAAATCCCAATAAAAAGCATGTGATTCCAATATAACGTACCATTGAGCAACTGTGTTTAGAGAATAGAGTGAATTTGCAACTATGTTCCCAAAACAACTTACAAAATGATCCAGTTCCACATGTTTTATGAGTGAGACATGGTCCGTTGGTGAGGAGGATGATGGGATAGAATAGACTTTATAAGGAACTCCAGGACCGTGGGATACCAGTAAAGCAGGCAGGTTCACTGACAGTCCCTCCACCCTGATCAAATACAGAGCAGTAAGCTGGAACGTTTTTTTTTTGTTTTTTTACACTACACTGAAAAGTCCACACATGTATTATCTTGTTAAGGTGCTAAAAATCTTTTTGAATGAAAGATTAAAACTAAAGTTGATTACATCATCAAAATAGTTGCGGTAAACCTGTCAGATACCATTGCTCTGCCTCTTTGTGGGCAAATAGCCCAAGAATCGTCTCTCCTCTGAGGAGTCTTGCAGCTTCCACAAATGAGGTTACACCTAAAACATAAAGAGCACATGATTGTCATCATGTCAAGTTATGCAAAACATGCTACACCCATAAAATACATTTTGGTTGCCATAATCTGAAATGAATAAACATACACATGGAATAACATTTTAAAAGGTCATTCAGTAGACCAAAACCAATAGTTATTTAGTTTTTCATGTCCATTTGCCATCATCTCTCTGACCATTACAATTTCATAACAGTCTGCTCTGCCTTTAAAGAGATAGTTCACCAAAAATTAAAATTCTGTTATCATTTACTCACCTTACGTCATTCCAAACCGTAACATAAAAGAAGATATTTAGAAAACTATTGGTAAACCAAACAATTTTGGTAACCATTAACTTCCATATGGACAAAGAATAAAACAACAACAAAACATTTCTCCAAATATCTTCTGTGTTCCACAGTAAAAAAGAAAGCCATACAGGTTTGGAATGAAATGAGGGTGAGTAAATGATGACAGAATTTTAAGTCTTTACTGTCACTTTTGATCTATTTTAAGCATCATTGCTTAAAGCTAGGGTAGGTAATGTTTTTTATAAACACTTATTTTATAGTGGTTGAAACTCTCCTTACATCATGATAGCAATGAATAATAGAAGCGGTCTAATTATTTTAAAAAATTTACCTTTATCTTCTGTGAAAATCTCAGGACCAAAAAATGTTCGTCCAATCATTGCATTAGGTCTAAATGCAATGAAACAATGTCCTATCTACCTGTCAACATATGTATTTCCATACCTCCGCCTCTGTGCACCCTGCTCGTGCAGACTATACACGTCATCAGAGCGTTACGTAAGACTATACAGAGTTGTAGACAGACAGACAGTAACTTATGCTGCTTTCACGAATCATGCCATGTCGTAATTATCTTAACTCTTGCCCTTCTACTCTGAGCTGCTTCTGTCCTCAGACTCAGATTTATGCGTTTATATGACAGCACTTTCAACATCGAAATGAATCTTCAGCAGTCAGGTGGTACAAGTAAGAGCTCTGTAAGTTGTTTACATTCATTATTATTGAAATGTTATGTATTTTGAGACATGAGGTAATTTAACGCCGTCTCTCGTGTCTGACGCTTTGCAGACTCTACTCTGGCTGTGCGCAGCTCAAGTGTTTTGAAGGAGGCGTGGCTTTGGAGACGCTTTGAATGGAGATGGTCCTCACAGCAGAACATGAGATCCAGGTGGCCGGGTTGGATCTAGATCCAACTCCTCCCACTTTACATATCCCTAAAAGTACCCGTCTCCACCCCCTGGATCTAAACCTACCCATCTCCACCCCCTGGATCTGGATCCAGCTCCCCCCACTTTACATATCCCTTAACCTACCCGTCTCCGCCCCCTGGATCTAAACCTACCCATCTCCACCCCCTGATCCGATCCGTATCCAACTCCTCACACTTTACATATCCCTAAACCTACCCGTCTCCACCCCTTGGATCTAAACCTACCCATCTCCACCCCCTGGATCTGGATCCAACTCCCCCTACTTTACATATCCCTTAACCTACCCCTCTCCGCCCCCTGGATCTAAACCTACCCATCTCCACCCCCTGGATCTGGATCCAACTCCCCCTACTTTACATATCCCTTAACCTACCCCTCTCCGCCCCCTGGATCTAAACCTACCCATCTCCACCCCCTGGATCCGTATCCAACTCCTCACACTTTACATATCCCTAAACCTACCCGTCTCCGCCCCCTGGATCTGGATCCAACTCCTCACACTTTACATGTTTCTAAACCTACCCGTCTCCGCCCCCTGGATCTCGTGTGTTCTGCAGTGAGGTACTACTGTTTGAATGGAGGGTGGGATCTCATGCTTTCAAAGCTAGTTTGCTATTGCTAGCCTACAAACAACTTAATAACAACATGATGATGAATTTTTTTTTTTAATTAAATAATTTTTCACTTTTCATTGTGTTACATCAAATTATACAAAGAAAGATAAGGATATACAGGATTGTAACATGGAGGTTGCGGGTTCCATTCTCAATACAGGCAGGAAATGACTGAGACGCCCTTGAGCAAGGCACCTAACACCCAATCATTCCATGGGTGCCACAGCAAAATGGCTGCCCAATGCTCTGGGTGTGTGTGTGTTCACTACTTAATACTCCTAATGTGTGTGCNAACCTACCCGTCTCCGCCCCCTGGATCTAAACCTACCCATCTCCACCCCCTGGATCCGTATCCAACTCCTCACACTTTTACATATCCCTAAACCTACCCGTCTCCGCCCCCTGGATCTAAACCTACCCATCTCCACCCCCTGGATCTGGATCCAACTCCCCCCACTTTACATATCCCTTAACCTACCCGTCTCCACCCCTTGGATCTTAACCTACCCATCTCCAACCCCTGGATCTGAATCCAACTCCTCACACTTTACATATCCCTAAACCTACCCGTCTCTGCCCCCTGGATCTGGATCCAACTCCTCACACTTTACATATTTCTAAACCTACCCGTCTCCGCCCCCTGGATCTCGTGTGTTCTGCAGCGAGGTACTACTGTTTGAATGTAGGGTGGGATCTCATGCTTTCAAAGCTAGTTTGCTATTGCTAGCCTACAAACAACTTAATAACAACATGATGATGAAATTTTTTTTAAATTAAATAATTTTTCACTTTTCATTGTGTTACATCAAATTATACAAAGAAAGATAAGGATATAAAGGATTGTAACATGGAGGTTGGGGGTTCCATTCTCAATACTGGCAGGAAATGACTGAGACGCCCTTGAGCAAGGCACCTAACACCCAATCATTCCATGGGTGCCACAGCAAAATGGCTGCCCAATGCTCTGGGTGTGTGTGTCCACAGTTTGCAGTGTGTGTGTGTTCACTACTTAATACTCCTAATGTGTGTGCACGAACGAGGATAAATGCAGAGGTCAAATTCTGAGTATGGGTTACCATACCTGGCCTTCACATATCACTTTCACATCAACTAAAAATGTTTAGAAAAGGGATGTTGGTTTTGAGGAAAAGGTCCTATATCATTTGTTTGCAGATTCTACTTTGTTATTTTATTTTCTAATGCAATGACTTAAATGTCTAAATACTTACTGTAAAAGCAAAACAATTTATTATGTAGAGATCAGAGAATGATTTTTCTTTAATATTGGCTAGACTTTTTGGGTGAACTATTTCTTTTAAGGATTCTCCATCTACAGCTGGGATGGGCAACTTCGGTCCAGGAGGATCACTGTCCTTCAGAGTTCACCTACAACTCTAATCAAACACACCTAAACAAGCTAATCAAGTTCATCAGGATTACTAGAGGAAGTTGAGTTTTTATCAGGAGCTGAACTACACAGTATATCTATCCTGCATCTAGCAGTGATTCCTGGGAAAAGGGAGCTTACCAGTGTCTTGCGTTGAACTGAACAGGCCCAGCACTCTGACAGCGGACAAATATACATGCTTATTGTACAAATCTCCCTCTAAGAATGACATCACCTCAGCAGAGGAGGATAGATGGGAAGGACTGGAGACCAGACTCCTGCAAGAACAAAATTAACTCATTAATAAACATTACTGAGGTGTGGAATGTTCAACTGCGATGTCTTGATTGAAGACTATTGGCTTTCTGGGAGGGAATGTAGGCAGAGAATTTACTATAACTGCACTGTTGTCTTGGGAAGAACTATTAATTGATTTTTGATGGTGGTCTACAGATAAGACACCACAATTGCCATTATCAGCACATATCAAGCCATATGAGAACATAGAAGGCAAACTGCAAATGCACACTGTAGCACTCGACTCCTGCACTCTTCAATCATCTGGCCACTAATTTAAAAAAGACGCACGCTTTCAGGTTAATCCTGAGGGACGCAGACTAAATCACACCCAGAGGATCGGACTTTGTGTGAGAAAGAGGATGTGAAACTCACAGTAGTATGAAACTGTGTAGGCTCTTGGTTCCCAGCATGCCTCTGTACGGCTGAGCAGCAGCCATGGGACGGTAGATCATAACGGTGGGGAAGGAAGTGACATTCTGATCACCGCAAATATCAGTCCATTCCCCACAGTCTACTGCTGCCAACTCCACCCCACTCACACCTCAACATGATAAAGAAAGTGACAGAGAGAGCGAAAACAGTGCATTTAGTAAATGCTGATAATTATTACAGAAGTCTTTGCCGCCATGACTAACAGTTGTGCAAATTTTTAGCATTGCATGTGGTGTTATTTGATAAAGTGGACACAAAAGTGGTGCATCTTTAATTTCTTTGACGTTTTAATTATACAATCTTCAGGTGTGAATTATAAGTTTGATTAATTGCGATTAATCGCATCTAAAATAAACATTTGTAGATAATTAGTGCTGTCAAATCGATTAATTGAATCTAATAAGTTTATAATAGTAATATAGTAATATACAAGTACACACACAGCTAAAAATTTGTTAGATTAATCGCAATTAATCGATTTGACAGCACTCTCTCACTATATGAGTGGTCAAATCGATTCATCGCATCTAACATAAATGTGTGTATATATATTTTTATTATATTACAAATTTGTATGTTAAATGTGATTAATCGATTTGACAGCACTCTCTTTTTGTATATGAGTGCTGTCAAATTATGTATATAAATATACACAAACGCGATTAATCGGTTTGTGTTAGATGCGATTAATCGATTTGATAGTACTTTTTTCACAGTACTGTATTTATGTCGATCCAAACCTGTATGTCTTTTTGTGGAACACCGAAGGTGATATTTTGAAAAATATTTTTGTCTATACAATAATACAATACAATTAGAATCAATGGGATTATAATATTGTTTGGACCCCAAAATGTTTCAAAATATATTCTTTTGCATTCCACAGAGGAGAGAAAGTCATACAGGTATGAAATTACATAGGTGAGTAGATAATGACATATTTTTATTATTTAATTTTATTTAATTGTGTCAAAATTATTTAAAGAAAGATGAGGAAATAAAGGATAGAGGAAATGACTGCATAGACAAAAATCACAGACCAGTCGGTTAAAAATCATTACAAAAATGTTTAGAAAAGGGATGTTGTTATTTTTTATTATTATTATGTAATGCAATGACTTAAATGTCCAAATACATTTTTGAGGCCACTGTAAAAGCAAAACAATTTATTATGTGGAGATCAGAGATTGATTTTTCTTTAATATTGGTTGAAAATGGATTCCATCAAAAGAATCAAACAAAGACACAACTCGATTTACAGCATTTCTACATTATGCTACTCTGGCAATTTTGTTCATCATTGAAATGCTTTTACCTTCAAGTGCATCTGCCACCTCTATATATGACTGAATGAAAGCCATACAGACAGCATCCCCTAGAGGACAAAAGTGGATATATCAGGGTAGATTCCACTAATACAGCTAATATAGTGAGACAAATATTAAAACTTACATTTAAAATAGAACAGCACCACCGTGATATCATTCTGTGTGACTGTAGATTGAAAAGTGTCTGATGTGAGTTCAGTAACAGACTCCAAGTCCTGCATATGATCACGGTCTCTGTACACAGACTCCGACACCTCGTCATCAAGGATATCTGGATAAAGCCAACAAGATCTTTAGAATAAGTTTAAAACCATTCTAAAACCTGGAACTAGTTAGCAATGATTGAATAGGCAACCAACCAAGATCTGACCAATGTTCCTCATCTCCCTCTTCATCTTCAATCTTGTGTTCTTGCACAAGTTCTTCTTTGAAAAGTTTCATAACCTCTTCTGCACTATTCAGGGTAAAATATTTCACATCCTGTTGACAAAAGTTCTTGTTAGAAACAGTTTTTTCAGATAATCACAGCCACATTCAAAGGTTAAACTGACCTCCTGTGGGAGTCTGTAAGCAGCGTTGTATTTTAGTGGAGTTTTCACATTAGGACTGTCCCTGAAAAACGAAAAGAAAGAAACTAATCAAGATACTGTGTTGACTGAAAAATAAGACCTGTGGAAGGCAATTTGGAGATGTGCATTAGATGCTGTATGATATAGCAAAACTGACCCCATTTCCTTTAACTCTTATTGTGCATGATTAATTAGTACATCCAATGTCAAGAAAAGTTTGTTTTCATAATATTCACTAAAATCTAAGAACGTTCTATACTTCCAACTTTTATTTTTAGCTGATGGGAAAATAAATATTACCAATAATAGCAATTTCCTCTCCTCCAAATAAAATCTGAACAGATAAAATCTTATTTGGCAACATTCTACAATTAGGTGTATACAACATTAATGTTGTTGGGTCATTCACAAATAAAGCTTCAACAAAGTTTTTAAAAAATATTTTTAAAACTGATGTAATGCAAATTTTTTAGTCATGAACAATCTGTTTGAACAAGTTTTAGTTGTTAAATAACATTTGTGATTAAATTAATTTTATCTCAGACGGTACAGCCAAATAGTTGTATGTATATACTGTAGTTGTACCACCTGACATGGAAAGTGTACCAACCTACCCACACTTGAAATGAGCAGTTTTTACCAGTATTTGAGAGATCTACAAACCTTTTCACTCTGCCACAAGGATCAGTTGGGGTCCTCTGGATGATGCATTATCATGTTTACTATTATTACCTTGTCGATTCATAATAAAAGTCCCATGTTTGCAGTTGTGCCACCCTGACATTTGAGAATATACAAATTGCTGCACAAATGTTTTTCAATTATCTCTACAGCTTTAAAACTACTGATTTTTATAAAATAAGATTTATAATGTAAGATAACAAAACATAAAATAACATGTATTATTTAAATGTACTAAAAATGAATTCAAACTAATTAGGTTTTATAGAATAAAGTGATATGTGTCATGAATTTATCAAATTATTTATAAAAATGCACTTAGACACAAAAATATGCACGTCATGTCATTGACCCAGTTATTTAATGTGACAGTTAACATGACTAACAATAAATAATACTTTTATTTTTATTAATCTTGGATAATGCTTATCATTTTTGTGTACACTAATGCATTGTTAACATAGAAATTAGTAAATGTTAACATTAATGCCCTTTGAATTAAACCAATTTATCAATTATTTGGCGATTATTTTATAATTACACATACTAACGTTGAATGTTTGTGGTCAGTAAGATTATTTCTGGACAGAAATGAATACTTTTATTCAGCAAAGACGCATTCAATTGTTCAAAAGTGACAGTAAGGACATTTACATTGTTACAAAACATTTCTATATTTCAAATAAATGCTGTTGTTTTGAACTTTCTATTCAGTAAAGAATCCTTAAAAAAAAATGGTTTCAAATAAAACATAAAACCAATAAAAATGGTAGCAAAAATATCAAGCAGCACAATGGTTTTCAACATTGCTAATAAGAAAAGTTTCTTGAGCAGCAAATCAGCATATTAGAATGATTTCTGAAGGATCATGTGACACTGAAGACTGGAGTAATGATGCTGAAGATACAGCTTTGCCATGACAGGAATAAATTACATTTTGAAACATAAGATTATAAGATATTATAAGATGTCTATAAACTTATAAACTTAAATAATATATACAATTTTAAAATTTATAAACATTAACCAAGACTATATTAAAACACTGTCAAATTATTTTTAGTTCATGATACTTAATGCATTAATTAATTGCATATTGTAAAGTGCTGACCATTATTTCCCATGGAATCTTGTTATATAAACATTGAACTTTTATGAATTACGGTGTTGTTTTCATTGTCATCATCAGTACCTGTGAATGAGCACTACGCCAGCCTCCCCGTGGAGCTGCAGGGCGAGAGTTTGAGCGGTGGCCCGGTCCAGGTGCTGGGTTTGGGGCTGAGAGAACAGATACAGCACTGGTACACTGAGGTGGATATGAACCACATCTACCTCAGAGGGGTCCACCACTGCCTCCGTCTGCCAGAAAAGTCCAGAATTGGATCAAAACATAATGGATATGGAACTTATGCAAGAGACTTGAGAATCAGAATAACACTTTTATCTGGCATATCATATCTGGCATAAATGTCAGGAAGTAGAAGATGTTTACTCACCACTAGAGGTGCCTCCATCAGCTGGAGGAAAGAGTGTATGTTGATGGTTTTAAGTGGTTTTCTCATGGGAATGCTGGGGCATGGGTCAGACTGCCTGGACACACCTTTACAGTGCAAAAACCACAGTCGTGCTTGTGAGGAAGAGGAATCGACGACCCTGTGATAGATAACAGAACAAGATACATATGAGAAACACAGAAGTAGAAGAATTTGTTATAATTTAAGACAAAACTGAATAATATTTATTAAAGTGCCCCTATTATGCTATTTTAAAGGGGACCTATAATGCCCCTTTTACAAGATGTAATATAAGTCTCTGGTGTCCCCAGAATGTGTCTGTGAAGTTTCAGCTCAAAATACCCTACAGATCATTTATTATAGCTTGTCAAATTTGCCCCTATTTGGGTGTGAGCAAAAACACACCGTTTTTGTGTGTGTCCCTTTAAATGCAAATGAGCTGCTGCTCAGGCCCCCTTTCCAGAAGAGGGCGGAGCTTTAACAGCTCACACTTCAGTTGCTCAACAACAACAATGCCGGAGAATCTCACGCAGCCAAAATGATGATTGTCGGTAACGGTGTTCAGCCTTACATTGTTCAAATCGGAGTCGGACACTAATGGAGAGACTCAGGAAGAAGTTACAACTTTTAGAATGAATCTGGACGTTTCTGAATGGTTAGTGGATACATTTAGTTGCTGTGGAGTTGACTGAACTCATAGACCAGCATGTGCCGTCATGTTAATCTTTTGTGCAAATCTAGCGATGAATTGACCCTCGTTTGTGAAGCAGTCCAGCGTAAAATGACGGCATGTCAGCAACACTCTACTACAACAACTCTTCCTCTTCTCTAATGCAGCCCAACATGGCCTCACCCCCTTTTTTGCAGGTACTCTGGGGCAGGGTTTATGAAAACTTTAGGGTTTGTTATGTCACCACCCCCGGTAAGAAGCTCATTTGTAGTCCCGACTAGCCATTTGTTGTAGTCCTTAAAAAGCGATTTCTGTAAAAGTAATTATCTCCCTTTAGATTGAACTTTGGGTGTCGTAACTTAGCAGATGTTGTTTATGCTCAAACAGCAACATTACACACTAACTAAAGTTAAATAATAATCAAGGACCCCTTTGAATGTTTCTAATTTTTTTTGGTCTCCTACAATAGGTTTACAAGCATCCAAGGTAAAAAACACTTTGATTTTCTCATAATACACTTTGCACATCACCTCATTTCTCACAGTGTCTGAAACAGTTCGATAAAGGATTCAGTCACTCTAAACCCCTCCTTTTCGAGAAATTACTCTGCTCTGATTGGTCAGACGGCCCAGTCTGTTGTGATTGGTAAACTGCTTACATCACATGCCAAAAACTAAATGAAGTGAAGTGAAGTGACATGTGGCCAAGTATGGTGACCCATACTCGGAATTTGTGCTCTGCATTTAACCCATCCAAGTGCACACACACAGCAGTGAACACACACACCGTGAACACACACCCGGAGCAGTGGGCAGCCATTGCTGCGGCGCCCGGGGAGCAATTGGGGGTACGGTGCCTTGCTCAAGGGTCTCACCTCAGTCGTGGTATTGAGGGTGGGGAGAGCGCTGGACATTCACTCCCCTCAGAGACAATCCCTGCCGGACCTGAGACTCGAACCCATGACCTTTGGGTTACAAGTCCGACTCTCTATCCATTAGGCCACGACTGCCCCCAGAAAATGAATGGCCATTGCTATATCTGAATTTCACATCTGGAGGCTTCCTCAACACTTGTATGTGATACGAACAGAAACAATGGTGTTGGTTTTACCATATTAATTCAAGTCTGAGTCCTCATCTTTCCGAAGTGCATGGAAGGTGGATTTGCTTTTGCATCGCAGAAAACAGCATCTTTTCGACATGTCGATAACATGAATTCAACTTTTCCAGGCCTCAGCTACAACTACAGTGTTTGTGAGCGGGTCAAAATAGGCGTTGTTTGTGGTTTAGACCATATAAGTTAGCATTATGCAAATTTGTTACAAACCTACATAGGTTCGTGCAGGAAGTAAGACTGGAATTACTAACGACTCGTTTCAGGCAGTTCACAATTGGTTCTTTCTTTTGGGAGACAGCAACTCCATTTAATGTGCACTTTGATCTTTGAAACTTTGCTGACCTTTTCCATTCACAAACAGCTGTATTCCAAACGGCATGATAGGTAAAATGCAAAAAAGCATTATAGGGGCACTTTAATGAAATGTTAGCTGAAAATATTGTGGTTGTTGGATATGCAAATGAGTGATGAGAGCTTTCGTACAACATTGGGAACACTTTGTGGCCATGTATATCACTCTTTAGAGTAATGTGTGAAGCTCACCCCATGTGTCTCAGCACTAGAGAGCCAGTTGTCTGGACAAACTGGTACTTGGTTCCATACACAAATGCTGCCTCCATCAAAGCTCGGTGCTCTGTTCAGACAAAAAAACAAGAGATGATATTGCTTCGTTCCAACCAAGAAACCGGACTCTAGAAGCAAAATACATGAAGAGAATAGAGATTGTACCTGGAAGGCCGAGCACCGGTATGTGACCGACCACAATGTCACTGTTTTGTTTGGCCGCATTCTCGACACGCAGCAGCTCAGCAGGTGTGTGCACATAACGGACTTCATTGAAGAGGACAGAGCTGAATAGAGAATAAAAGGTCACGTTCAAAGGTCATGGTCGTCACTGTAGCTCCATCAGGCAAAATATGAAGATCTTTAAATGTTGTTGCTACTGTAAGTTTTAAATAAGAAGAACTCACAAAAGGACATGAGAAACAATTGCGTTGACGTCAAATACAGTATCGATGTCAAAACTCCTCAGGACCTCAGAGCCTCTGGAATGATAAAAGACAAAAAAAACTGTTGTATGGATTCATATGGACCATTTTTATGGCACTTTCTTATCATTTTTGATGCTGACCTCATTCACATTCACAGTATGGCAAACATATGCTTTTGTGTTCGATGGATGAAAGAAAATCATATGGGTGTATACACTACCGTTCAAAAGTTTGGGGTCAGTAATATTTTTTTTGAAAAGAAGTCTCTTATGTTTACCAAGGCTACATTTGATCAAAAATACAGTAAAAACAGTAATATTGTGACATTTTATGGATTTTAATATATATTTAAAATGTAATTTATTCCTGTGATGGCAATGTTGAATTTTCAGCATCATTACTCCAGTCTTCAGTGTCACATGATCCTTCAGAAATCATTCTAATATGCTCATTTACTGCTCAAGAAACATTTATTATTATTATCAGTGTTGAAAACAATTATGCTGCTTAATAATTTTTTGGAACAGTGATATATTTTTTTCAGGATTTGTTGTTAGTCAGAAAGGTTATTAGAGCAGCATTTATTTAAAATAAATCTTTTGTAACATTATAAATAGGGATGCACCGATATGAAAATTTTGACTGATACCGATCATTCTTTATATTTGAAAGCCGATAACTGATATTTTGGCTGATAAATCTAAATCCAAATTTTTATAAAGTTTTGGAGAGCCTGATTATAAAAACAAAAGTCTAACCGTCCGAAGCACACAATTATAAATGTTCTCATTATAATTTTATGTAGCCTATATGACAAACTTGCACTGTACATTGCACTTAACTGTATTTTCCTTTTTGAAGTGATTCCAATCATATTTCAAGCAATTAATAACCATCATGGCGAACAGTGCGCATCTGAAGTGTCTCAGCTGAAAGAAATAATCCATTATTTATCGTCTTTAATATATCGGCCAAATATTCTTATCAGGCCGATAATGATAACATAAAAAATGAATATATGTCGGCTGATACCGATATGGCGGCCGATATATCGTGCGTCCCTAATTATAAAATGTCTTTATTTTCACTTTTCTGTTAATATAATGAATCCTTGCTGAATAATTTCTTTCAAAAATCCTTCAAAAATCCCCAAACTTTTAAACAGAAGTGTTTATATAATTACATGAGGCCAAATTATATAAACCATACCTGAACAAGTGTGCCTTAGTCATTAGCTTTTCTCCTGTGCAGTAATTTGCTATAGGATCTTTTGAACAGTTCACCTGTGAAAACAGTCAGTTATTCAAGCTTTATTATAGCATAGTCAACTTCATGTACTAAGTTGGAAAACTAACATAACATAACTTGAAACCAAAGCTTCATATGTTTGCATTCTAATGCAGCTCTTTGGTGAGATCTGAAGTGAGATTTTGCTCACCTTTACAACAGATATTCCATAGTCCTCTAGGGCATCAGCTGACCTCTCGAGCTGCTCCATGAACAGTTCGATGGTTGGATTGACTGCAAGTAAAAACAAAGCTTATGTAATGGCCAATGGAGTTTTAAACTTTAAAAATTTTGTTTTTGACGCTGATGTGCTGACGAATGACTCTTGCTTAAGTCTGTAAATTATGATAAAGGCTCTGCAATCATTTGTAACACATGTAACAAAGTCTCACCATGATTTCCAAAGTATACAAAGGATGTCTTCCCTGTGTTCATCCTCTCCATGAAGCTCTGGCTGGAATCTTCTATCAGTTCTGAGGAACATTGCTCTGCTGTCAGGCCAAATAGAAACGCAACCAAATAGACGATGCTCATGGTGCCCTTTTCCACTTTATGGACCTCCAACTTACATTCATGTACATTAGTTCATAATATTAAGAATGAGCCTGTCAATAACTGGTACTCAGTTATATATCCATATCCAATCAAAACAACTCGACTGTGCTGTGCAACTGAATGCATCATTCATAGCTTAGCATATTGCACGTTTAAGGTCAACCTATAAAAACAAACTATATGACACTTTTGCAAATCCATTAGGTTAATGACTACGGGACATTGTTACAAAAGTAGCCACTGCCTTCGTACATCCTCAACAACAACACGCGCAAATATTGTCCAATCAAATGTGTGGGGAGGGTTTAACGGCGTGTTGAACACCTTTCAGAAAGCTCAAAAAAACAATGAGAAACCCAATGAGAATAAAGTAGGCGGAGGGATCGGCGAAACGCATTTGAAAAGCCTGTCATTTTGGCTCAAACTAACAGCATTTCAAATTCACCACTATTTTAAATGAGATCCAACATGGCGACTGAAGCGCGTCAGTTTCCAGCTTCTTCCTATTGGCCGGAAGATGGGGCCCGAGCGTAATCGCTCCCTACATTTGATAATCGTTTTTTTTTTTTACAGAGTTGTTTTTCTTTGGTTGAAGGGAGCTGTCTTGCAGAGATTTCTCTTTTTTAAGCGTATACTTATTTTTCCATACCATGCAGACAAAACGTCCAAAAATCTATTGCATGCATAAGCCACAGCTTAATAGATTGCACACCCATCAATTTATAAAAAATAAATGATGCAATTATTTTTCACACTATATTATGTTAACGAATACAATCCAGTCTTACAAATGAACTACCGCAGGCTTACATTAAAAACAACATGCCTAAACGTCCAAGCAAATAGATGGTACTGAAAATAATAACGCCGATACTTAAAAAAAAAAATTAAAAACGTAGAGGACCAGAGGCAGGGCACTTAAAAAGACAAACGATTGGTGTCTCAAAAAAAGTAGGCGGAGTGCTGATAGCTCTTCGGCCAACGTACTTGAAAAGTCAAGTCATTTCGGCTCGAATGCGACAGAAATTTTCCATCCAGCCCTATTCAACTGAGAGCCAACATGGCGACACAAGCGCGTCAGATTCTAGCCTTTTCCCATTGGTCAGTAGGCGGGGATCGAGCTGCAACGCTAGCCAGCTGATCGCTTTTTTCTAGCTCTAGAGTTTGCTTTTCTTAGCTCGGAGGGAGCTGCTTTGCAGAGATTGGGGGACTCTGTGTTTTTTTTTTAATTATTTGTTTTCCACATCTCGCTTATAAACATCCAAGAATTTGCGTTAAAGTTTATTTCATATGATAACAACTTAGGGCAGCCTGTAGTTTGTCAGTTTCAGCTCATATGTCATTTGTAATTAAGTTTGACGTTTTTCAATTTTTCATAATTTCAAAACATCTGCATGAAAAGTTTCATGGAAACGGAAAACGGTAGAACGTTTTGGATAAGTCGGCGCGATAGCGAGCATCCTGGCGATATGTTGTTTTTACTAGAAAACCAGGTCAGTGTCAGTGTTTGGACGGACTCATCCTCCTCCTCCTCCTCTTCATCATCCTCCTCAGCCGAACTGATCCAGGCTGCGGTTCCCCCGTCCGTGCAGCTCGGTCTCACGGTTCTTTACACGGTTTTGTATTCGCTCCTTTTCGTGTTTGTTTACCTGCAGCTCTGGTTGATTCTGCACTACGGACACAAGCGCTTCAGCTACCAGAGTGTTTTTCTCTTTCTGTGTTTGCTCTGGTCGGCGTTGAGGACGACACTCTTCTCTTTCTACTTTAAAAATGTTGTTCTAGCAAACCAGCTTCAGCCTTTGCCGTTCTGGCTCCTGTATTGTTTTCCAGTTTGCCTGCAGTTCTTCACATTGTGTCTGCTCAACCTTTATTTTGCTCAGGTAAGTCCTACTTTGCTGTTTTCCATTGAACTGAATTTGTTTTTATTTTTCAATGTATCTAAATGCATCTTTATGTGGGCTGTTGATCTAATTAGCATTCAAATCAATGTAATCTGTTATATAGAGAGAATATGAATCATTTCGCATTCATGTAGAATGAAATTTTCATGCAACTCACATCTAAGTGGGTCCCTCCCACCAAACGTGTTTACTTCATCTGACTGACTTGGAACTTAATGCTGCAGTTGCGATTAAAAGCAAAGTTATACTGTCATTCAGGCAAATTATGTTGTTTAAAACATTCAGAGACATTTATCATGTCCATGATACTGGGGCAAGAGCACAGCTGGAGGTCATCAGTTTCGGTTCAAGCTCCTCTGCTTGGCCACAACGGAGCAGTTCACAGGACAGTTTGAATGAGGTCTATTATTACCACTTTGGGTCCATCCTTCCACCCTTTGTGAAGTCTTGGCCGCCTCTGAATGCATAACCTTATCATGCAGGAGATGAAATATCGTTCATCTACTCTCCAAAGCTTTGTGCATTGGAGGACAGAACATTACATGTACACTATTTTCATCATTTACACATCTTTGTGTCAGTCCAAAGCTGTTTGATTTTCTTTATTCTGTAGACCACAAAAAGAGATGTTTAGAAGTGTGTCTGCGCTGCTCTTTTCAGTGAAAGCGAATGGTTACTAGGGGCTGTCAAGCTCCAAAAAAAAAAAAGCACCATAAAAGTAACACAATAGTAGTCAGTATGACTACAGCGTGCTATAGCCCAAGTCTTCTGATGGCTTTATGATAGAAACAGACCAAAATGGTTGACCTACAGGCATTCCTGTAGCTTACATAGCATGCCGTTTGCAACGTCATGGGTTAGATTCCCAGGGTCCCAATGTTGGATAAAAGCATCTGCCAAATGCATAAATATAAATACAAAATTTAAGTCGCTTTATACAAAAAAAAGAGAGAAAAAGTCTAAAATCTCATTTGCGATTTGAATATTTGCATGTATTCAAAATCGGACATAAGATGTCTTGATGCACCTGCACCATATTTGAATAGGTGCAGATATGCCTGAAACTTGCATACAAGTTGTATTAAAGGTTTAGTTCACCCAAAAATTAAAATTATCCCATTACTCACCCTCAAGAAGTCATCCTAGGTGTATATGACTTTCTTCTTTCAGTCAAACACAATTGAAGTTATATAAAAAAATTATTCTGTCTCTTCTAAGATTTATAATGGGAGTAAATAGTAACCAAGATTTTGAAGACCAAAAAAGCACATCCATCCATCATAAAAGTAATCCATACGGCTCCAGGGGCTTAATAAAGGCCTTCTGAGGTAAAGCGATATTTTTTCTTGCAAAAATGCATTCATATTTATAACTTTTCAGACTAGAATCACTAGCTTCTGGTAATGTCTGTCCACGTGTTCACGAGAGAGTCAAGATCCGGCGTATGACGTAGGATGTAGGAGTAGCGGAAGCTTACTGTAGGTGTGAGTAGACGCCTCTCGCGGGTCAAACAAATAGGGCTGAACAACAAACTCAAGCTCCTCTGACATTTCTGTTTAAAAATTCTCAATTTAGGCTTCTAATTCGTCTAACTTCTAGTTCGTCAATGCATCATGCGTCAGGTCAAAGTTCACTCTTCTGCCGGAAATAACTCGCGTACAGAAGCCAGTGATTCTAGTTTATAAAGTTATAAATATGAATATTTTTCTAACAAAAATGCATTGCTTTGCTTCAGAAGGCCTATGGATTGCTTTAATGATGGATGGATGTGCTTTTTGGGGATTCAATATCTCAGTTACTATTCACTACCGTTATAAAGCTTGGAAGAGCCTGAATATTTTTTAATATAACTATAACTCTGATTGTGTTTGACTGAAAGAAGAAAGTCATATACGGTTTGAGGGTAAGTAAATTATGGGAATTTTTTTTTTTGGGTGAACTATCACTTTAAATACATTTATGGTGCTTTTATTGTTTTTTTCCCATCATTTTGGAGGCTTGATTTTCCCCCTTGTCACCATTTATTTTCATTTTACAAAAAAGAGAAGTGGCATTCTGCTAAACTTCTCCTTTTTTTGTTTCTCGTAAGCAAGAAACAGGTTTAGAATTACTTGAAGGTGAACTATTCCTGTAAAATACAGTTAGTTAAAATCTCATAAAGAAGAATTTATAGTGGAGGATTTATAATGTACTGTTGCTCTGGAGGTCTTGTTTCACTTTAAAAGATCAAGGCTGAAAAGATTCTTAAGTCTGAGAATGTTATTAATACGCACTTGGAGGGAATCAAATCACCCTCTATTTTTTTTTTCTGTTTAAGTCAAAAGTCTGGTAAGCATTCTTTGACACAAACAGCACTGTTATGGTGNTTTTTTTTTTTTTTTTACTCTAATTTGCAAGAATAGAAGTGTATATGAGATTCTCATTATTATTCATGTCCCAAACTCAACAAATGTGTGCTTTGCCCTTTCCGTTCTCGCCGACATGACCCCAGCTGATATTAATCTAACCTTGCTTATATTGCATTTTATTTCACGCGTAGTCAGCACAAAGAGCTGTGGCACAATCAAACCTGACTGACAAGCCCCGCAGTCCTGTTAGATTTATTGACAGCTTTGTTTTATGCAGCCACCATTTATGCATGTCTGCAGCCTCTACCCTTACACCCACATTAAGTTGCAGAAGGTTGCTTGAGAGAGCTGGTCTTTGTTTGTGCGTGTTTTCCTCGGGAGCTATTTGAGATGTGGGCATCGTACAGACACTGCCTGAACAGTGCGAGTTGGCATTTGAAGGTGCGAGCCAATCAGAGGCACCTGCTGCAAGAGCATTACATCACCCTGCTCAATCCTGTGCTATTCCAGGCACAACAAAAGGGGTGTGCAGCATTCTGCTCTGAGAACAGCCACCGCACAGACAAAGACGGCAAGCACCCCGACTTCGAAATGTCAGTCAAAAACAAAATCCCATTGGTGGCTTACTGTACCCGCATGGGGTACATATTCGAATGGGTTGTTTTTGTGACCGTGCATGGTATGTTGTGTTCTAGTACCCTGGTGACACAGTAATGACCTTATGACCACTATTAGTGGTCACTTTAGTGTGATTTATGGTAGTTGCTGCAAAAACAATCACCTCATTCAATCACTAGCTAGCTTGGAAGAGGAAATGCAGCAATATATAAATAAATAAATAAATATATATATATAATACATACACTACCGTTCAAAAGTTTGGGGTCAGTAAGATTTTTTTTTTTATGTTTTAAAAGAAGTATCTTCTGCTCACCAAGCCTGCATTTATTTGATTAAAAACAAAAACAGTAATATTGTGAAATATTATTCCAATTTAAAACAGCTGTTTTCTATGTCAATATACAGTAAAGTGTAATTTATTCCTGTGATCAAAGCTGAATTTTCAGCATCATTACTTCAGTCTTCAGTGTCACATGATCCTTCAGAAATCAATCTAATATGATGATTTGATGCTCAAGAAACATTCATTATTATTATCAATGTTGAAAACAGTTGTGTACAAATTTTTTTCAAAATTCTTCGATGAATAGAAAGTTCAAAAGAACAGCATTTATTTAAAATAGAATATTTTCTAACATTATAATTGTCTTTACTGTAACTTTTGATTAGTTTAACTCATCCTTGATGAATAAAAGTATTGATTAATTTTATTTCTATCCCCCAAAAATAAAATTAAAATTCTTACTGACCCCAAACTTTTGAACGGTAGTGTTTAATGTTACAAAAGATTTAGATTTCAGACAAATGCTGTTCTTTTGAACTTTCTATTCATCATAGCATCATGAAATAAAAATGTAAATAACTGTTTTCAACATTGATAATGATCATAAATGTTTCTTGAGCATCAAATCATCATATTAGATTGATTTCTGAAGGATCATGTGACACTGAAGACTGGAGTAATGATGCTGAAAATTCAGCTTTGATCACAGGAATAAATTACACTTTACTGTATATTGACATAGAAAACAGCTGTTTTAAATTGGAATAATATTTCACAATATTACTGTTTTTGTTTGTATTTTTAATCAAATAAATACAGGCTTGGTGAGCAGAAGATACTTCTTTTAAAACATTAAAAAAATCTTACTGACCCCAAACCTATGAACGGTAGTGTATATATATATATATCTGTGCTGTAAAAAACCCAACAGTCATTTCATACAGTCATCTTGATTTTGCCAAGTAAGACATGTTCTTGGATCAACATCTTTTGTTGGTCCTGGAACAACATTTCTGTCTAAAAACATAGTCCTAACCCTATCCCTGCCTCTAAAGCTAACACTACCCATAACTTGTCTCTAAAATCAGAGGGAAATGAAAGGTGAATAAGAATGGTGTAGAAGCCCCTAAGTTAACCATATGTCTATATACTGTATATTTGTCAAAAACGTGTGCTGGCTGGAACTCAAAATGTCTGTTGATGTTTACTGCCTGAATACAGAATGCGAGCTCTTTAGGGGACTGAAATTGTAACACTGTAAATAATGCATTTTATCCTTTGGAAGTTTTGTCATATTTCACAGGTTTAATTTCTGTTCTTCCTCTGTTATCCAGTTCCTTGAGGTGGCACCAAAGTGATGACAAATAAATTTTTCAAATGACTCTTTCAGCAACTCTCGTGCATTTAGGAAACACATTAAAGGCGTGTGTACTGTCAACGCCAACTGTTTACTTGAAGCAGAAACTCCCTCGTGAAAAGCATGTGTGATTTCTGCATGTAGGTGTGTGAGAGTAATGGATCACATGAGACCTCATCAGCAAAGCTCTGCAAAGAGATGAGATGGGCCATTTTTTTACTCTTGTATGTTTTTTGCTGTTGATGCAGTTGGTGGCACACTGTCGGCAGTTTTTGGTGCTGCCCGGGGGTTATTTTCAACAGAATTTCACAAGAATGTTCCAGGTTCAGAACAAGCAAAAAATGAGATCTGTTACATGCTGTTACATAAGACAATAATTTTGACTTGGTTCTCAGTTTGTAAAAATGACCAAAATCCTGTTTAGGGTAATGCACTTGAGAGACAATGAAAGTCTATGGTGCAAGGCATCCTGGAGGCTTTAAAAGCAGAAATGTGCAGCTTGTAGTTTTAAGCACTTACCTTAATTTTTCTAGTTAACACTTCAGAACACTGATTTTTTTTTTAATATGCAATCAGTCCCTTTCTTGTATGCTTGTGCTTATCATGCAAGTTGCAGGTTTTCAGCTCTACACGGTTAAAAAAATTGTATATAACTTGGCACAGATAAGTTTAGTAAGTGATTTATTTTAACACAGAACCTGTCAATTTTGGGCTCAGTAAGATTTTTTTATTTAAGTTTTTGGTTTTTGAAAGAAGTATTTTATGCTGGAAAGAGATGGATGGATGGATGGATAAGCTGGAAAGGGATGGATGGATGGATAGAATGGATAAGATGGAAAGATGGATGGATGGATAGATGGATGGATGGAAATGGATGGATGGATGAGCTGGAAAGGGATGGATGGATGGATGGATGATGGATAAATAAGATGGAAAGGGATGGTTGGATAGAATGGATAATATTGGATGGATGGATGGATGGAAAGAAATGGATGGATGGATTGATAGAATTGAAAAGATGGAAAGAGATGGATGGATGGATGGAATGGATGGTATGTATAGAATGGAAAGAGATGGATAGAATGGAAAGAGATGGATAGAATGGAAAGAGATGGATGGATGTTGGATGGATGGATGGAAAGAAATGGATGGATGAATAGAATGGATAAGATGGAAAGTGATGGATGGATAGAACAGAAAGATGGATGGATGGAATGGATAAGATGGAAAGGGAGGGATGGATGGAATGGATAAGATGGAAAGGGACGGATGATAGAATGGATAAGATTGAAGGGATGGATGGATGGATAGAATGGATAAGATGGAAGGAAACGAATGAATGGATGACTGGATGGATGGAAAGAAATGGATGGATAAAACGGAAAGAGATGGATGGATGGACGGATGGAATGGATAAGATGGAAAGGGAGGGATGGATAAAATAGAAAGGGATGGATGGATAGAATGGATAAGATGGATGGATGGATGGATGGATGGATGAAATGGATAGAACGGAAAGAGTTAGATGATGGGTGGATGGATGGAATGGATAAGATGGAAAGGGATGGATGGATAGAATGGATAATATTGGATGGATGGATGGATGGATGAAATGGATGGATAGATAGATTTTTTTTCCCTTTAACAACAGGGTATATTTCAGTCACAACTAAAAAAAGTTATGAAGTTTTGCTGTAATACAGTTGCATAATTTCACTTATTTAATCAAATTTCCTCTATTATTCAATACAGTTTTGAAAGAATGACATGTGCTTGACGTTGCTAATGTCAGACCTAACTCAATTTCTGTCATCTCTTGACCATAAAAGTTGTTGAGCATGACATTTTCTTCACATTTATCACGCCAAACCACATATTCAATGCCTGTTTCTGCAGCCGTATTATCCCAGAGTCTTATTAATTCAGTTTGCTAAGGAATCTTTATAATGGCCAGCCAAACGGCGGCATCACCCCCACGCAGCTCCATTACAGCTTACTGGAATGTTGTTTTCTTATTCCACACTCCACCCTCTGAGCGTCTTTGTCTTTGTAAACCATCTATAGATATGCGAGTTTGGTATAGACTGTTATGATATTCGATTGACGTCTGTTCCTCACTGCTGTTTACACTCCTCCAGTGCTTCTTTAAACTCATATTTAGGACTTAGTCACATGATCGGGATCAGTAACTGAATCGTGCCACATAATTTGTTTAACAAACTTTTAAGCACCTGTTTGAGTTGTTCATTGGCTGTTCCTTATTGAAATGAACCACAATTTGCCCTTTGACAGCTGACTTGGAGAGGTTTATGCTGGAATTTGTTTTCCCCTAATGTTTTTAGCAGGTGTGCTGTTGTGTCAGGAGAGGTTTAGGACGGCTGTTGTTAATCTGTAACTAGGCCGCAGTTTCTTTGGCAGGGATCTCTAGGTTCTGTAGACCTGCTTGTCTTGTAAAGGGAAGATGTGGATAACAAGGACAGTCCACAAGAGCATTGAAGGAAAACAGCCGTTTAATCCTCCTGCTTCCTAAATTAGGCGCTTGTTTGTTCCTGGTAAATACAGTTGTTGTTTCACGACATAAGTGGACTGAATTTGATTCATTTTATGTCATTATCTTAAAGGGGCCATGTTATACTACTTTTTAAGTTTTTCCCTGACACACACTATAGCCAAGGTGTCTTGTTCCAAAAATTGTTGATTTCTTTTTGCATAACAATTTATGTGCACTACTGTTCAAAAGTTTGGGTTTGGTAAGATTTTTGAAAGAAGTCTCTTATGCCTACCAGTGCTGCTTTCTTTGATCAAAAATACAGTAAAAAATAGTGAAATTTTGAAATTTTGATAGTTTTTAAAAAGGTGTCACATGATCCTTCAGAAATCATTCTAACATGCTGATTTGGCGCTCAAGAAACTTTTCTTATGTTAAAGTGGACCATTTATGCCCCTTTTAACAAGATGTAAAATAAGTCTCTGATGTCCCCAGAGTGTGTATGTGAAGTTTTACCTCAAAATACCCCCACAGATAATTTTTTTAGCATGTTAAAATTGACAGTTTTTGGGAGTGAGCAAAGACACGCCGTTTTTGTCTGTTTCTTTAAATGCAAATGAGCTGCTGCTCCCATCTCTCTTTCAAGGAGAAGGCGGTGCTTCAAGAGCTTATGCTCTGGCATACCGGCAACAACAAAACAGGACAATCTCATGCACTGAAAATGTCAGACTTCAAAGAGCATTCATGTTTTTAACTAGGAAACTCGTATTTACGATAATTCTGATAGCACATGAGGGCATCAGTGGAAGCAAGCAATGGTAGCTTTAGCAACATTAGCCTTACAGAGTGTCAACGTGCGCTTTCAGAAAGGCAATTTGGAAGGACTCACAACATATGACATGTGATACTTTGTCTGGATCTTTAGTTTGTGCACAAAGCGTTGGTATTGACCCATTGTGAAAATCCAGTGTTGACCCTTAGTTGTGAATCAGTCCGGCGCAAAATGATTGGCCCGAACATATAAGACTTTACTGGTTTTCTTTGGGAAATTTCCTTTTAAAAATGAAATTTCACCATGATGTCCTCAATGACTCAGATAGCGGGAGTCTATGGAGACTCTTATGTGCATTGGTACATCCCAAAACACAACACTTGTAATGCCGCTTTGGCGCAGACATTGTGAAACTCCAGCTGCTACAGCAAGGATACAGAAATGGTGAACACTGTGCTTCTCACTCAGGGCTATGTCTATGCTGATAGGACAGGTCGTCACGGCTGTGGGCGGGGCTACGATGTCATCGTAGGGGGGAATCTGAATCGGCTCATTTGAAGAGACTGCTTTTGATTCATGGGAATTATAAAAAAATTATCGTGTTTTTAAAAAAATATATTTTTTATAACCATTACAGGCTGGTTGTTCTCAGACACTGCGGACACACATCAATGTTCAAACACCTTTATACACCATAATAGGTCCCCTTTAAAAACAGTTGTGCGGCTTAATATATTTGTGAAAATGGTGATGCATTTTTTCATTCTTTGATGAATAGAAAGTTAAAAAGCAGCATTTATTTAAAAAAAAAAAAATATATATATATATATATTTGTATCGAGAACGTTTATAATTTCATCAATTTGATCAATTTAATACGTCCTTACAGAATTATTATTTTTTTAAAATACATGATCACCAGGGTCTGCTAAATGAAAAAATTTAAATAAAAATGTACATTTTAGGACTACATTAGCATATTAAAAAGACTCAAAGCTATTCAAGGACTATAAGGCACAAAACTCCTATTTTGATTTCATGTGGTGTTATAAGTATAAGTAGTATCATGTTATTCAGAATGTTTTATATACACAATTTTTTTTTTGTGTGTGTGTGCGTGTGTTGACAAAGCTAGCGTGACATCATGTAAAAAGTGTAACCATTGTGATTTCAGTTACCACAGCCTGTTTGTTCACACTTTTGTCAATGTTTCTCATCAGTCGCATGTTCACATTCCTGTGGAAGTGTGTGTTTGCTGGCTACAGATGTTATACAAGTGTTTGTGTCATGGACATGTAAAGTATGACTCACTTGGCATGGGCTTCAAACTCGCATAATTTCTGCTCCCCAAACATACACTTCCTCGCTTGAATGATTGCAAGCTAATCAGAATCAAATAGATAGTGGGAATGATTGTCCCAAGCGTTGCCAGACAGGTTTCTGTAAGACTGGTTATGAAGGTCTATAGAGTGTTTTTTATTTTATTGTCTGGGCTTAAGTGTAGCGGTCATACTGTCCAATAGTCCAGTAGTTTGGTGCTGCTTTTATTGTGGTATTGGGTGTGAACTGGTAAAGCATGCAATGTGGGCATGAAGTTGGCGTGCCTTAACCTGAAAGTTGTTTGCTCTCCTCCTGTTGTCCTGTGTAGCCTGAAATTTGACTGTTGGTGTAGTCTGGTCCCACTTAAAGGCTATCTGACATTTAAAGTGACCAGCTACAGTTCGCCATTACAGATGGGTAAAAAAAAAACCATGCATTGCTAAATCATGATTATGACATTAAAAAGTCACATTTATCACAAAAAGTAATTATGAATTTTATTAAGAATTTTAATGTCATAGTTATTAATTGGTATCTTAGAATTTCGTCTTTTTGTCATAATCGTGACTTTCTCATAATTGACACTGACAGTATCTCCTTTTGTCTTTGTGATAATTTCAACTATTTGTCTCATAATTAGTAATCTCTAAGATACTAGTTATCTCATAATTATGACTTCGTATCTCATAATTCCAACTTTTTATCTCATCATGACTTATTGCATAATTTTGACTATTTTGACCTTTTATGTCATAATTATGATGTACTACCAAGGCATTTTATTCCTTAGAAATTGAACATAACTAGCAACTCTTGTTGCTAAATGTCTCAAATAAAGCTTTTGAATATATTTTAATAATTTTTGATAAAAATGAGGATGATAGTTATTTTTCGGAAGCACTCCTTGACTTGTAGCAGCATAAAAACCTACTTTTTCCTGATATGATCCTGAACTTCTCCAGCCTGACTCAGAAATTGTTGGAACTGAATGGAATAGTTTGGTTGGATATTAACCATCCCAATGAGTCTTACTGAGTGTGTAGGCCTATTTATTTTTTGACCTGCTTTGGCTTCACACAGGATACCCAACCTCCATCACTTTCGCAGTATTATAAACCAATGAAACAGGGTGTGGGTCGAGTAACACGTGCCGCCCCACCCCATCGTCCAGACTGCACTCTGGAGTACTAGCTCAGATGTGTTCAGTGAGGGCTCTTCGTATCAATCTTGTACAAAAACAAGTATTAAAGCGTTCCAGATTTGTTTCCCAGTGTAGGTAGATGAATCACTGGTTTTAAACCTCCTCAAGGCCCTCTTGAGATGAGGCACTGAAGGGGAAAGTGTGTGTTTGCAAGGTTGTGTTCTGATTACCGAAGAGGAAAACAGGAAATGATGTGTTCAAACATGTAAACATGTCAGAAGGTCTCAGTGTCCATTCAGATGAAAGCTTTACTTCTCTTTGGTTTGGTAAGTCAGTCATATGCACTGAGCAGTTGTTTTTGTAGGGGCAAATTATATATAACAATATATCGTAACAATATATCGCAATAAAAAATGCAACAATATGTATCATAGATAGTGACAATTTGTATTGTGTATAGTTCACCCAAAATGAGAATTAATGTGAGGAAAAAAATCATGTTTACAGAGTTTTAGTGTCAGTTACATTAAACTACTATATATAATGTTGAATATAATGTATAATAATACAATGGGGGAATATTTGTGGGTCCTGATAATGCCAAATGTCTTGTGTTATCAGTAAAAAGTGGCCTACAATATTTTAAATATATCTAGTCAGAGTGCAAGCAAACTTGTCTAAAATAATTTTGTATTTTTAGCTTCAGAATTATGAATATTTTTATTCTGGTGTCACCATTGCCCTGCACTGTTAGCATAACAAAACATTAATCACTACTAAATCTCCCACTTAACATTAATCTTGAACAAAAAAACATATCACACTTAAGCATATTTTAGCATGTACTCTCCCTTTCACATGCCATGGGCAAAGCATGCTGGGAAATAGAAATTCCAGCCTGGTTTGTTAAACTTAAGTTTGCCTAAATTAAACGAAATAGGTTCATAAAACTCAAAACAATGAAACATTTCAGTTTACTTAAAATATATCAGTTCTGTGAAAAGTGCTAAAAACTCATAAAAGTTAATTTGACTGAACTAATTTGTTTAATTTAAGTTTGTCCTACTCAAACCAATTAATTTTGAGCGTTAGGGTTTACAGTATGTGCAATGGGTCAAAATTAAATATGAAAATGTATAAAATACAAAAGCACATTAATATTACTCTTAAAACAAGCTATTTGTCTTGGTAGATTAATTATATATTAGATAATTTATTAAACATCTTACAAACGGTAAATTAAACGGTCTCACAAGAAAACAACGGATTTATGGCTGTTACATTTTTTTGCTTAATCGTTGAATTAATCTTCTTGCTTGAGTTTAAGTGTCATGAGTAGCGATAGCATTTCACACCATCAGTAAAAGAGGAAGAGGTCTTAGTCTCACAAAGTCTCATGACACTGAACCGCAGCATTATGCTTTTTCAAAAGCATGACTCAGTGTGATTTGGACATCTTATGATGAAAATACGTTTAAGGAACTGAGACAGATGTCTGCATGTGGGTCACAGAAAGGGCTTAAATCAGTCCTCTGAGAACACTGCCGTCTGCTTCCTTTTTTTTGTCCTTTTTCTGTGACTGGCAGAAAGTAGCTGCTGTGTGTTTGTGTTTGTGTGTGTGTGTTTGCGCACATGCTTATAGAAGTCATGAGTTCACATTTTATACCAAACAAAACTTGTCTGTCTTAGTTCAGAATACAGGCCTGTCCTTTCTCTTTTTCTTTTTTCAAATTTTTTTTTTTTTTGGTTGACTTTTTTCACCTTAAATAAATAAATAATAGAAATTATTAAAAAATAATCTTTTACATTTGAACTCTAAAAACAGTAAAAAGTACAAAAGCTTTCACTGAAGTGCACTGGAAAAATGGCTTTTTTAATTTTACTCAATTTAAGTGGTTCCACTAATTTAATTTACCTTCATTTTAAACATATATTTTTAGTTAAACTTAAATCAACGTTTTTTTAGTTATTTCCGTTCAAATATATTGAGAAGATTCCAATATATTCAAGTCTGTTGAGTTGAGTAAATGGAAAAGACCAGTTTGTATTTGACATTAAGTTGTACAGCTAAAAGACTGTCTGCAACCAGCACAACACAAGTAGAAAGATACTTGTTACTGCTCTGGCATTAGCAAAGCTATTGCTCATTGGACGTAGCATCTTTGTATATGCAGCCATCCACAACCTAACAATAAGCTATACTCTCAAGCACAGTGGTAACCATAAAAACTTAGACATAACAGAAACTAGAAATGTCAAACATAACTGAACATTAAACATTAACAGGTCTTTACGTTCCCTCATAAACACATTAAATAACACTTAATTTCAACATTTAATTTCAACATCCCCCGCCCAGTTTCAGTTAATGCAACAAAAAATAATTCATGTAATCCCTATACAAATGGATTAAGTAAACTTCAATGCTACATATATTTAAGTGAACTGAACACAATGAAATTAAGTTAGGACAAAATGTGTAGGAATTTTGCTCATTTTAAAAATCCTTTTTTCAGTGGTACTAATATGCACCATTTAGGTATGAAAATGTATGCTTTAGGTACAAATATGTACTTTTTAGGTACTAATATGCACCATTAATAGGGTAAATAAGTTACCAAGGTGTACCTTTCGAAAGAGTACTGCCCCAGTATAGATTTTGTACCTTTTATACTGGGCCTATATTTAGCAGAATATCAGAGACTTTCAGGGCTCTTTTGACTTGGACCAGTAAGCAACTAACTGGCAAACCATCCAGCATCATCTTAGCAACTGCATAGCAACACACTAACAACCACTTAGATCACCCTAGCAACTGCATTGCAATACTCTGGTATCATGGTTATGACATTTACATTGGCCTTTTTTTCAGAGAATGCAAACAAAAAAATTTTTTTTTCTTTTTTTCATATAATCTGACTTGTACCTTTCTCCACCTTTTTGACAAAAAAATTGCAATATCTAATTTGTTCACAGGTAGTTGCTGTGTTTAATGTGGAGCGTGCTGACCTTGTTTTTGCATGTAAGACTGTGCTTTGGGGTGGAGAGCTGAGAGCAGATAGATATGAGCTTTTAATGCTGCCTTTTTCTCTGTGAAAGCACAAGGCTCGGAGCAACACGAGTCTCTCGAGCCTACCGCTCTCTCGTGAGATGATGAAACGCAAGGTGCAGTTTGTGTGTTTATTTTCGGGAGGCTTTCTTCTATTTAACTCAGAATCACACTGTGCCATGTCCCGGTGGAGTCTGCGGTGTGTCTGCTGACATGGAGACACATGAGGATGACACACATTAACATGCACAATACATCGTACACAAGTACTGACTACTGCACCTTTTATCTCCGCTGATTTCCTTGTTAAATAAACCATATTTTGCACTTTTGAGCATTTTATTCTTTTTTTAAGGTCAGTAAAAATGTTAAAGGTATATTTCACCTTATATTTTGTGACATTTTCCATTTCCAGCCTCTTTGGCTGTTTTGTTCAGTAAGATTTTTTATTTTTATTTTTTTTGGAAGGAAAATAAATTTATTCAAGGATGCATTAAATTGATCAAAAGTGACAGTAAAGACATTTATAATGTTACAAAAGATTTCTATTTCAAATAAATTAATTGTTATATTCGGGGTTTCTTTCATGATACTTTAATCATGGTTTCCACAAAAATATTAAGCAGCACAACTGTTTTCAACACTGATAATAATAAGAAATTCTTGAGCAGCAAATGAGCATATTATTATGATTTCTGAAGGATCATGTCACACTGAAGCTTGAAGTAATGATGCTGAAAATTCAGCTTTGCCATCACAGAAATAAGTAACATTTTAAAATGAATTAATATATTTATTAATTAAGTTATTTTAATTCATAATATTTTTCAATATTATTATTTTATGAAATAAGGGAATTAAAAAAAGAAACATTAAAAAAATCTTACTGACCCCAAATGTTTGAACCTCTGCACCAGTATATTTCACACTGTAGTTCATCAAGATAGTTGCAGAATACTGTAAAAAGATGTAGACATGTAAAAGTGGGTGGGCATATGTTAATGTGCTTTATGGTTGTGATGTCGTAACATGATGATTTTTGAATGACCCGTTTTTGTAGCTAAAATCACGTAGGTGTAAGGAAGAGGGAGCTTTGCGATATGAACATTAGCGCATGTCTGCAATAGTACTTTTAATTTTGATAGAGTAAGAAAATAATGTTGAATTTTGCCCCTTTCAATTTTTACTTCCCCTTAACAGGAACAAAATGATCTTTTTTGTGAATTTTAATTCAAGTAATGATTGAGTTCATGATGACCTTTCGAGTGACTTCATTATTTCTCCATAAAACCTTTAAATTCATTCTAAGCCTTTGCAGATGCCCATTGCCCCTGTGCATATACTAACAAGACAGCATCTGTTTTTGATTTGTACATGTGCCACTGATGGCTGTCAAAGGCTGTCGGACGGGTGTCACAGTCCAGTGAATGGAGGCGTCCGCACTCTCCTGGTGTCTTCAGCTGTTTTCTGTCAGAATTCTCTTGATAGTCATGAGTGATGCTGCTTTGGTTACACAGATATCCCTTAAAAAACAAAACATTTTGCTGTAAGTCTTGCAGGTTTATCGTAATACTTCTGTGATTATACAGAGATCACTTGGCACTTGACCTTCTCATTGTAGTCTGTACAGTCTTAGAGTGCTTCATTACATGTCATCAGTCCTGTAACTGGAGAAGAGTCGGGACTAGGATATGTGCGATCAGGAATGTAGACATGACGTGTGAGTTTTCACTGTTGTTTCTTAAATGAAAATGTTGTTAGTGTCCTGCCCAAGTTCATTCCATCATGCATTGGTACTTATGTTTTGTTTCACAAAATATTCAATTATTATGACCAAATTTTTCTTAAAATGTTTTGTGAAAGTACCATAGATTTTAAATCCCAAAAAGTGTGCAGGACACCATCTTGAGTGTAGTCTTTGTAAAATAAAATGTTGAAAAGTTTAAATTCACCATGAAATCAAAACCTCTCAATCTTGCATTGACATCTCTTTATCTTCTCTGATGACGACATGTTTTTCGGGACAATCTGACACTTACATGAGATCACAGCAAACCACAACCATCCAATCAATTCCCCATGGACAAAATCAAATCCCGTCCTACATATTTTCTTATTCGAGTTTACTGTTTCACTTGGATATACTGTACATCACAATAGGGAATAAAAGACTATTGCAACTTCCTTTTCATGCCGACTTTAATGGGAAATTATAGTCTATTAGTCGACTACATAGGGTGCCATGGGTGTTTTTTGATAGTTTCATGAATTGTTATAACAGGGAAAAAACAGTAAGACTATATTTTGCAGAATGATGTGCATATTAGATTTTATGGATTCTTTTTCATCTAATGTGAAACCTAACTTTCATGTGAAACCCAGGCCCAATAACCTTTTGAATGAGCAGGTGCAGAAAGCTACAGATGAAGTCAGTTCCTGTTCCTTTTCACGTTTCAGCTGCTGTGGTTTATAATGTACAGAATTTAATATGGCAAAGCTTAAAGCCCTCAATGGCCTAGTATCATTACTTTAAAGTATGCGGTCACATATGTGTTCATACACTATCGGTCAAAAGTTTGGGGTCAGTATTTTTTATTTTTTTTTGAATGAATCCTCTTGCTCAACAAGGCTGTATTTATTTGATCAAAAGTAAAACAGTAATATTGTGAAATATCATTACAGTGTAAAATAACTGTTTTCTATTTTAATATATTTGTAAATATAATTTATTTCTGTTATAGCAAAGCTGAATTTTCAGCAGCCATTTCTCCAGTCTTTATTTTTTTTGTGGGAACTGGAAACTTTTTAAAAATCTTAGATAAATAGAAAGTTTGAAAGAACAGGCAGCCATTGAAATAGAAACATTTTATAACATTATAGATGTGTTTACTGTCACTTTTGATCAATTTAATATGTCTTTGCTGAATAAAAGTATTCATTTTTAACTTACTGACCCCTATCTTTTCAACAGTATTGTACATCACCTGCTAATGTAATGTATGAAATGAACTTTGTGAGAACTGCATGAAGGCCAAGTCAGAATGAAATCAGTCCTTGAACGCTTATCAATGACGGTTGTGCAAGCCTCTGTAGTTGTGCTTGCTTTGGGTTGACATTTGGGTTAAATTTGCAAAGACCTCAGGTAAAACCAATAACTATCAGTGGTTATTGAGCTCTGAGAGTGTTTGCTTAAACCGGAGATGTTTTTGTTTAAATAAACTCAAGAGATACAGCCTTGTGGTCACCCTTATCTCTGCTTTAGCACAAGCTAGTCATCACTTGGCCTGTGAGCAGGTGTGAAGTAGATAGCAGAAGTTTCTTAGTTAAATCAAGTTTTTTTCTGTACTGATAATTCCCCTCCTCAATCAACCACAGATCTAAGATAGAGTTTGTCCTGGTCATGTTTGTAAGTAATAAAATCTTACTATGTCCTCTTCCACAGGTGATTTTCAAAGCCAAAGCGAAATACTCTCCGGAACTCAACAAGTACAAGTAAGAGACTTTCTCTCTTAGCTGTGAGTGCTGTGAATGAATTAAGTGGTTGCTTAGAGAGAAAGCACCAGTGCGAACAATATGCTCTTTCTTTTACATTTTTAAGTGCTTTAAACTGTTGTCACCCCTGAAATCTTGCACATCTTTCTCTCAGGTTTTTTTGTTTCTTGCAGTATAGAGTGCTGCACTGATTTTTGTAGGCCAACGCGTAAGTTAGGATCCTATAGTTCCCTCGAGAAAAACCCAATAGGATTTTTCCATTGGCTTTTGGATTATTGCAGATTATTGCAGAAATAATCTCTGTGACGAATAAAACGTGTAAGAATCATAAACTTTAGTTAATCATGATAATCTTCACAAGTTAACACGACTATTATTTATTTTGAAAGCCTAAATGGGTCA
>RJVU01059333.1:3072776-3094279 GCA_003731715.1 Anabarilius grahami | reverse complement strand
TTTTTTTTTTTTTTTCAAAGGCCTTAATAATAATAAAAAACAAAAAATATGACATCCAAAGTATGTAAGGTAGTACAGCTAGATCACTTTTATTGAATCCAAAAGGTTTTAATTATATTTTGATACATATGAAGGTATTTTAAAGATTTTGAAGTGTCAAAGAGTAATTTGGTTTAACCGTCCAAAGGCCAATACAGCCATTTCATTTCTGATTAAAATATCTTAAAAATATAATAAATTTATATATTTTATAACATCATATATCACAATGGTAATGCACAAATGCACAATGGTATTAAAATTATGTGTAGAAGTCATTGCTTTGTTATGAGAAAGAATGTCCGGTAAAATTAATTTTTTATTGATGTCATTCGGAGTAACCAATATAAAGGGACCATTTTGGATCAAGTCATACGGTCAATATCATGTGACAGGATGTGTAATCATTCAGGCACCTGCAAAGGACCACATGGTTGTTAAGCAAAGTTACTAACTATTTGAAAAATTCATGTTTTCACTTGCTCATATGCATGTCCTGAAACATCAGGTCATTCAGTACAACCGCTATAAAACATGGAAAATGTTGTAATATTTAAAAAAACTTGTACTAAATATAAAATGTTTGATTTGTCCTTTTGCTAACCAGCTAGCAATCTAACTAGCTGGTTAGGCTAGCTAGATATCAGCCTTTTAGCATTGTTTGAAAATATCGTCATTCGGTATAACCAAAATTTTGGTTAAACCGAATGACTTTTTTTGGTGGCAAATTTTGTCCATCTTGTAGAAAATGACAAAAGCAGTGCTAATTGATTATTAAAACCACATAATCTCATTGTTAACACTTAATAAAACTTCAAAATTAATTATATCTCCATTAGTTTTTTTTGTTTTTTTTTACACTTTTAAAAACCTTATTCGTCAATGACCCAAATACAATCGGACTACACTACAGTCACATGACATGTAGTTCAGGGCTCCAGACTGCGCCCAAAATGGTCGCATTTGCGACTAAAAATATTAATTTGCGAGTGATATTTTTGCTGAGGTCGCCATTGGCGACCATACAAATTCACACGTTAAGACTGTAAAATTTGAATGTTATTTGCGTGTTCCGTGACCAGTAGCCTATCGCATCATTTGCTGTGTTGATGTAATTAAATGAGATGCTGCCTGTGAAAGTTTCACTGAGTTACAGCGCCAAAATATGAACTGGTAGGGGAAAATGTCACACACACCAAACAGACTCCAACGAACTAGTGCTGATGAAAGCCGACTGTGTTGTCGCCTGCGTCGGTGCAAAAAAGCTGCATTTGAGCACACCATTCTGCACCTGTGTAAAGAAGACAACTGCCTATTTCTTCATAGAAATTCATCTATATTCGTTATTCAAAAAGAGAAACCGGCTCTGCAGACTGCAGATACACACACAATGCAGGGCGTGCTTACCGTTTTTAAAATCAATCATGCTGATCACTTTCATTATTCCACTCCGCTCATGCTCATCAGATAAACTTGAGGTCATAAAGTCTTCAGTACCCTAACAAGAGTATTAATGATCATTAAGGTGTCATATTTTGTGGATGGAAAAACAAATTGCGATAGTCCCTAATGTGATAACTTTAATTTCATTAAATAAATGTGAGCGCTGCATGTCAAAAGATGGCGCTGTTCAATGATTAGCGCACATTTGTCAACCGATTGCTTATGAACTAATGCTGATCAATTATCACAAAGTTTACTTTATATTATTTATATTATAATGTGTTGTAACGGTTGTAACCAGGTCGTAACAACGTAATTTTTTTTTATCTTCCTCTCCTGAACTTGAGTGAGCAGCAAAAGTAAAGCACATGCATTTTAAAATAAGAGTCCTGTCTGTACTAAACAGACATGTTTAAAAACAACAAAAAATAAAACTAAAATAAAACAAATATATTAAAACTTAACGAAAAATGAAAGCAGAAAATATAAAAATCTAATCGGATTCAAAATATTAACTGAAACTATAATAGTATTAAGTCAAAATAGTGACATTCATTTCCCAGAAAAATCATAAGATGAAAATGCTGAAACCGTAAAGGGGAGATATATAAACACAATAGGATGACTAAAAGTAAGTGATTTAAAAATTTAAGTTCATTGTTGTGTGGCTCTTAAAAAAAATTATTTGGTGCCTACTTTTTCCCGCTATAGGAACCAATGGCTCCTTAATGAATTTTTTGGTCTGGAGCCCTGTAGTTCCATTTAGCCACTTGTTAGCCACTGCCTTTTACAAGACAAGTGAAAGCTATAAAAGAAAACAAACAAAAAAACCAAAACAAAAGAGGGTATTACTGACGTATTTTATGTTGTAGAATAAAACGTGAAAAAATCTTGAGCTTGTGTTCGCCACAGACCTTATTTCAGGCATTTAAACAAAAACTAGTTTCCGGGTTTTGGCCTACAAAAATGTCATACCTGCAGCACTCTATTGGCGAACTGCAGATATGAAACTTTTCGGTCTACACACTTTATTAATTTAAAGAGAGTTCAAAAGAAAATTATTTCATTTACTCTTTTGTGGAACACAGAAGATTTTTTTAGCAGAATGTTCATATTGATCTTTTCCGTACAATGAAGAAATACTGAGCCTATCAAGCTTCAAATACCAAAGCACCTTGAAGGTTATAGCAGTACTAGAAAAAAAAGGCCGAAATTTGAGTCACTGATCACAAAACACCTTCCTTCCCCTGTAACTCTCAAATTTCAATTTTTCATGTTCAAATTTGGTGTATCAAGAGACGTTGCGATGTTTGAAATCACTTACACTTCCATTCAAATCTAAAATAATTACAGTCTTAAATAACTGTTTTGTATTTGTAATATATTTTTAAATATAATTTATTCCTGTGATGGCAAAACTTAATTTTCAGCATCATTATTCCAGTCTTCAGTGTCACATGATCCTTCAAAAATCATTCTAATATGCTGAAACATTTGTTATTATTATCAATGTTGAAAACAGTTGTAACATCTTTTGTAACATTATAAATGTCAGTAACACTTTAAGATTTTATTCATTAATATTAGTTATAAATAAAACACTAGTTAACATGAATTAACAGAGAACAATACTTCTACAGCATTTATTAATCTTAGTTAATGTTAATCTCAACATTTACTAATACATTAAGATCAAACATTTTTATCTGTTACAACTAACATGAACTAATATTAACAACATTAACATTAACAAAGGTTAGTAATTGATGTACTGATGTTAACAAATGAGACCTTATTGTGAATGTCTTTAAATATCACTTTTGACCAACTTCAGAAAATATGTTAAAGGGATATTTCACCCCAAAATTAAAGTTCTGTCATCATTTACCCATGCTCAAGTTGTTTCAAACCTGTATGAATTTCTTTCTTTTGCTGAACACAAAAGAATATATTTTGAATAATGTCAGTAACCAAACAGTTGATGGACCTCATTGACCATAGTATTCTTTCCCATACTATGGAAGTCAGTGGGACCCATCAACTGTTTGGTTACCAATATTCTTCAAAATATCTTCTTTTGTGTTAGCAGAAGAAACAAATTCATACAGGTTTGAAACAACTTGAGGGTGAGTAAATGATGACAAAATTTACATTTTTGGTTGAAATATCCCATTAATAGTAAAGTGCTTCTTTTGTTATTCACACTTATTCTAATTGTATGGATTCAGAAGTTTTGGAATAAAGCAAACTATTCCATATGAGACATACGAACTATGTCTTATGAACTACTTTTTTATGGTACTTTTATGTTGCCCCACTACTCACTACAGCCCCACTACTCATTTACTCATCTGCTTTTATGTTCCACACAAGAACAGAAATCACAAAGCGTTGGAAATACTTAAGAGTGACAATTTATTTTTGGGGGAAATTAGAAGGATTTAGAAGCCTTTTTTTTTTTTCTTTGGTGTAAATATCAAAAGACTTTAATGAAGTTTGAGACGGCTTAAAACAGACTTTTTCAGAGCATTAATCTGTACAAATGGGGCTTTGATCAGGTGATCAAAATCTGATGCTGAGTGAAATGCTCAAATCCTCCCAGCCTTCCCACCTAGTCCCGTCTTTGAGGCAGGATGAGTGGGAGGAGGGCATGTGGTGGAGAGGATTGACACATGGCCCAGACAGAGCTAAGCAACAGCTTGACTGTGCTCATCAGTTCAATGTCTTTGAGCTTTTACCTTATTTAATTTAATCAGTATGCTGTATTTTTGAGTGAAGCAAAATAATGAGCATGAAAAATTATAGGACGGAGCTTGATTTTTATTCCACAGAAGAGGGTGCATTTAATTATTACTAATATTAATAATAATCTTAATATAATTTTTTCATGTAACCAATAAAAGATTAAAGAAATTTATTGCATTTTAATTAGATTACCAAAAAATGAAAAAATAAATTCTTTAGAATAAAGTGCACTGATGAATCGTGTCCAAAACCAGTGGGGATGTTTAGTCGGCATAAAATGAAATAATTTAAATCTAATAATTATAAATAATAACAACACATTATAATATAAATAATATAAAGTAAACTTTGTGATAATTGATCAGCATTAGTTCATATGCAATCGGTTGGCAAATGTGCGCTAATCATTGAATGCGAGCTGCTCTGAAGAGCACACAACAGAGCCATCTTTTGACATGCAGCGCTCACATTTATTTAATGAAATTAAAGTTATCACATGACGAAATCTGACGCGTTGTTGTCTCGCGTCGGCTGCGTCTGGACCAAAAAGCTGCGTTTGAACACACCGCACAGGCTACAGCCGATTAGCATGTGTGTTCTGCGCCTGCGTGTAAGGAATTAACTGTCTATATCAGCAAGTATTAATTAGGGCTGTGTATTGCCAAGAATCTGGCGATACGAAACGTATCACAATACAGGGGTTACGATACGATATATTGCGATTACTGTAAGAAAGGCGATATATTGCGATATTTCTGGGTTTTTTTTAAAAGAGGAACTAATTTTAGAAAAAAGAGTCAACACAAAACCATATGCATAAAACCTGACAAACAATTTTATTTTATTTAATCAATACAGTATCATTTGCATTTATATCACTAATCACTATTTTGTGCAATTTAAGGGAAAATAGTAAAGTGACTGCAGGATTCTTTAGGTGTTTTTAAAGGTTCACAGTATAGCAGTTTTTAATTTCTAAACTTTTTAACAACAAAGTGTGTAGTCCATTTCATGACTGTCTGTTTGTTTCATATTTAATACTGTAAAGCTGCTTGCTTTAAAGCAGTCTATTGTATAATGTGTTATTTAAATAAACGTGCCTTCACTGAAGTGCTGAACAGAGCTGGTGCAAACATATCCACACCGCTATGATCAGATGCTGTCTTTCTGCTGCCACCGCTGTCATTTTTGTTGTGTGTTTATTTTGTTACTGAGTGGAAAGCGAGCAGTACATACTACATATTCTATCGAACGCCTCTCTCAGCAGCGCGGATGGCGTCGAGATATTAGTGAGCTCTCAGATTTAATGCGTTTCCCGAGTTTTGGATTTTAACATGAGATATACGCACATACACGAAACGTAAACAAAGCAGCGCTTGCTTACCGTTTTGAATATCAGTTATGTTGACAACTTCATTTTAAGCGGCTCATGTTGTTATGAAAATATTTGTGTTTTGGAATGCTCAGATAGGATCAGTGTTGGCGGTAATGCATTACATGTAACTTGAGTTATGTAATTAGATTACTTTTTTTTCAAGTAACTTGTAAAGTAATGCATTACTTTTAAATTTACAACAAAATTAGTTACTTTTTCAAATAAGTGACGGAAGTTACTTAGTTTTCCCAAAACAAAGTGCAGAGGTGTTGTGTGTGTGAACATGATGGTATTGTAGTTCTAGACTAAATGTGAGCATTTACTTATCTCACTTGCTCAAAAACAGAGTATTCCTCAGAAAAATATTTCTCAAAATGATTAAAAACAGTGAAATGCAATCTCAGAATATTGTACAAACCTGCAATAAACATTAAATTAAACAAATATACTTTATGTATTTAATCTCACTTTATTAACCAATGTCTATGCTGCTGACCTTCAATGATCCAATTCAATCATACTAATAAGCATAAATGACTTTAGATAAACGCCACATTTATGTTCAGCCTGAGGCTTATTCATTTCACTTTTGGTGTGAAAGGGCCTTTACATTTGCCAAAAACAGAACTTTTTTTGTTGTTATTAAAAAAACAAACAAGCAAGCCCAGCCCAGGTGAGAAAAAGTAACGCAAAAGTAATCCTTTCCATAAAAGTAATGCAATCAGTTACTTTTTAGGGAGTAACACAATATTGTAATGCATTACTTTTAAAAGTAACTTTCCCTAACACTTGGTTGGATAACATAACATTAGATCAGCCTTCTGTCTGTGCCGTCTTGACTTACTTGCTCATTTTCATCACTTTCGCTTTAATTCTCGTCCACTGACTTGCTCGCTAAACTGTACATCCATTCAGAGTTCCCACTCTCACCCACGGCCCGACGTTGATTCGACATGCTGAATCAGGCAAACTGCCATTGACGTGAGCCCGACGAGAGCCGATGTGTGGAACACACCACAATAACTGGCCTGACAGACGTCCGACTGACTGCTTGGTGTGTCCTGGGCTTAAAACAATTTTTCTCTCCTCTCTCAATAGGGTGCCCCTGCGTCTAGGATTTCTGCTGGCCGGTGTTTTTTTCTTGGTGGTGAACATGACGTGTGCCATGCTGGTTCAGGGTGATGCTGCTGAGAGCCAGGTGAAGGATGCCGTTCTGGCACGAGTGCTGGTTAACGACAGCCTCTTCGTTCTTTGTGCAGTCTCACTCGCCATATGCATCTTCAAGATTGCTAAAATGTCTTCTGCCAATGTCTACCTGGAGTCAAAGGTAAGTTAACTGGGATGCTGTTGGAATTAGGGATTTATTTCAAGCATATTTTTGTATTTTCAAACTGGCTTACTTCATACGTTGTTAGTGCGTACTTCTACTTGGAAGTATGCCATTGGGATTCAGAATAACAGTGCAGTGTTTTTCAGTGTTTCAATTACAGCTAATTACTTTGAACAGTGCTTAAGAGGTAATTACTGTTCTGTCTAAATGTGATGATCTTTGTGATTGTGATCAAGGGGACATCAGTATGCCAGGCCACGGCCATTGGGGCAGCAGTTATTCTCCTCTACACTTCCAGAGCCTGTTATAACCTGGTTGTGGTGGCTCTTTCTCCTGAAGACCGGCCCAGCCCATTCAATTATGGCTGGTACAATGTATCTGACCAGGTAGATTCAACATAACTCCATATATTGTTATTGTTAATTCCAAGGGTCAGAAAGAGGGTGGAAAATACCACTCAATTATGACTATTAAAGGGTTAGTTTACCAAAAAATGAAAATTCTGTCATTAATTACTCACCCTAATGTTGTTCCACACCTGTAATACCTTCGTTCATCTTCAGAACACAAATTAAGATATTTTTCATTAAATCTGAGAGGTTTTTGATCTCCCTATACACAACAATGTCATTCCAAATTTCAAGGCCCAGAAAGGTAGTAAAGACATTGTTAAAATAGTCCATGTGACTACAGTGGTTCAAACTTAATGTTATGAAGCGACGAGAATAACAAAAGTGTTGTAAATTGGTTCTACATCAGAATGCCGGCTCATTATTGGGCGATGATGTTCACGTGAGCAGCACAAGGCATGCGAGTGATGCGGCCACTACTGAGCTGGCGTTCGGATGTAAACACGGAAGTGCTGCACTGTCTATACAACATAAACAGCGTAGGAAACTGACAGGGAAGAGAAGAAATTGTTGAATAAAGTCATTATTTTTGTTTTGTTTTTGTGCACAAATTTTCCTCGTCACTTCATAACATTAAGGTTGAACCACTGTAGTCACATGGACTATTTTAATGACCTTTCTGGACCTTGAAAGTGGTAATTAAATTGCTGTCTATGGAGGGGTCAGAGAGCTCCTGGATTTTATCAAAAATATCTTAATTTGTGTTATGAAGATGAACGAAGGTCTTATGGGTTTGGAACGATACGAGGATGAGTAATTAATGACAACATTTTCATTTTTGTGTAAACTAACCCTTTAAAGCTACGCTATGAAATATTTTTGGGTTAAACATGAATGAAATTCCATTATTGAGCGAAATACATAAGAAATATGCAGAGTCTCTGAGCAAAAAAGGGTAAAGCTAAAGAGCCTGCACCAAAATAGGATCTAAACCACAATGGGAGATATGATACATACTTACTCGGATGAGATTTTTTTCTTTTATACACTTTTCTGACAGTTTTTCTTACAGTCTGTGGGTCTTGACAGTATAATAGAATCTCTCTATTATGGTGATTACCGATAACAATGCAGATTCCTCACAATATCAGATACAAAGAACAGCTGTGAAATAGCTACTCTGCAAGTGACATGAAATGTTATGTTATAAACACAGGTGGTGATACAGAGGCTAAAGTTCTGTAGTGTATCTTTAATGAAGTAAAGAAGAAAAACAATGCATGATATGAACCCTTTAACAGTTCTAAACTAAAGAATGCTATAAAATGTTGACAATACACAAATTGTATCTCTACACTTATACACTGCTGTTCAAAAGTTTGGGGTCAGTATGAATTATTATTTTATTTTTTTTAGGAAATTAATACTTCTATTCAGCAAGGATGCATTAAATTGATGAAAAGTGACAGTAAAGACATTTAAAATGTTACAAAAGATTTATATTTCAAATAAATGCTCTTCTTTCTAATCATGAAAGAATCCTAATAAAGAATTACGTTTTCACAAAAATACAAAGCAGCACAACTGTGTACAACATTGATGATAATAATAAGAAATGTTTCTTGAGCAGCAAATCAGCATATTAGAATGATTTCTGAAGGATCATGTGACACTGAAGACTGGAGTATCGATGCTGAAAATTCAGCTTTGCCATTAAAGGAATAAATAGCATTTTAAAATATATAAAAAAATTGTAATAATATTTCACATTCTTACTGTTTTTACTGTATTATTGATCAAATAAATCCAGCCTGCAGGTGAGAATAAAAGATTCTTTCAAAAACATGAAAAAAATCTTACCGACCCTAAACTTTTGAACGCTAGTATATGTAGGAAGCATAACACTGATAAACCCTCATTGAACTTTCACTGTCCCAGATAAACAAGTCTCAGAGAGATCACTGCTGCTAGTGTGGCACAGCTGTTTGAGTTAATAATCAATGTTGTTTTCCCCTTAATGTGAGATTTATGAAGTTATTATGCATTTATTGCATGTCTGTCATAGTTGCTAATTCTTGTGTGCCCTGATTTAGTACTGTATCCTTCAAGAGTTGACATTCTGTTGTGCGTGTGGTAGATTTGTATTTTAGAGTATAATACATGCTGTGTATTGAATTAGAGATTATGGTTTTTGTTGCATATTTACAAATGAATTTTTGTACCTCGTGCAGTTTTATAAAAAGAGATGTTGACTTCATTCATTCAAAAATAAAGTAATTCAACATGGATTATGCTTCTTTGCGCAGTGCCCCATAGAAACCATCCATTTGAGGGGATTTAGATGGATATGGGCTCTGTGGGGGAAAGGTCTTTGTTTTGCTATAAATAACCCAGGCAAGGCTGCTGTGTGGAAAGCATGGCTGCCTGGTGGTGACCTAGTTTGGGTTCACCTCTGAGACGGCCGTCAGGAAGCCGAGGTTCCCCTGATCGGCCTGCCCCCTTCTGACTCAGCTGCTTATGTTTGGGTGGCTGTCTGGTTACTTATTCTTCATAAAGCCACTTTGTCTGTCCCATGCAAAAGTGTTGTCAGGATTTGTTAACTTCTGGGATTGTATACATCCTTCTTTGTCCTGTTGTCTTTTTGCAGATATTTGTTTGTGCTTTTGTTTGTTGTAGACCACTAGCTGTGTCGAGTTGTTGTTATTTTTAATGGTAGTGTAGTATGTGTACTTTTTATAGGTACTCTCTTCTAGGTTGGCATGATTTTGGGGAAAAACGGATTGCTATTTTTCTGATAAAGATTGCAATTTAAAATGCTGTACTTGTTTGTAGGGCTGCACAATTTGGCTGAAAAATTGTGGTCATAATTATATATCTTTATGATTATTAAAATTTATAATAATTATTATTTTGGTAACACTTTACAATAAGGTTCATTAGTTAACTACATTAGTTAACATGAACTAATAATGAACTGCACTTATACAGCATTTATTAATCTTTGTTAATGTTAATTTCAACATTTACTAATACATTATTACAATCCTGTTAACAGTTGATGCACTGTGAACTAACATGAACAAACAATGTATTTTCATTAACAAAGATTAGTAAATAGAGTAACAAATGTATTGCTCATGGTTAGTTCAGGTTAGTTAATACATTAATGTTTAACTAATGAACCTTATTGTAAAGTGTTACTATTATTTTTTATTATGATTGTTAGTATTACTAAATAAAAATAATAAACAAAATAGGAAATATAATTATATTTCACTGTAAATATGGTGTATATAAGTAAGTGCTTGTCATTACAAGTTTGGGAAGATAGTTGGTGCATGTTGCATTCCCAAATGCACATTAATAATTTTATCAGTTCAGATTCATAACAGATTTGCTAGAACAAGATAACACATTTTGATAACATTATGTTTTTGAATAAAAACATAGAAGTCAGATTGCTTAGAAACATAATAGCACATAAGGTCAAACCAAAAATTATTCAGACATTTTTTATATATTTTTACTAGTGGGTGCAGGACACTATAGTTCATTTATGTAAGTGAGGATAGCAAATAAACTGTGACATATTATACCCAAAAATTCTTCATACAGTGGACTACCAGTAAAATGTATAAAAATTTGGAACCAAAAATTATTCAGACACTTTGACCTGACCATGTTTTGCTTAAGTGTTATCTGACATAATTAAGATAAAAATTTTCTGACACAGTTTATCTTTTTTTTTAAACTATAGTGAATAAACTGTATTAATGAATGAAATGTTCAAGGTGTCTGAATACATGTATATTTACAATTTTAATTATAGTCTTGTTTTAGTTTTAGCAATTTTGATTTGTCATTTTGATTAGTTTTTTTTTTCTTTTCTATTTCTGTTTTATTTTTAGAATTTCAACAAATGCTATTTGGGGTCTTTTTGAAAAGAATTCAGTTACAATGTATAAAACATAAAATAAAGGGGCAATACTACAACGTATTCCTGATGGAGTAAACACACACAACCTATTTTAAAAAATGTTTTTTCATTTATTTATTTCAATTTTAAAAAATACCTTAAATCCCCCCAACACTGCACAAATGTAGAGTAAAAGCATTAATAAAGTAAGTGATTTTACTTTTTTTTATTATTTTTTTTAATTTTTATAAATACATTGTTATAAAATCACATTTTATTGTCTGAGTGTATCCTGAGTGTCAAAACGAATAGCGCATTTCGAAAGTTGCTACGCCAACATTTTCAATTTTCATTTATGAATAAGTTTTTCATCTAATGTTTATATTTTATTTTATTTTTTATTTCAATGTAGGAAAACTTTTTTGCTAACAATAATAACACTAGTCTCTACTCTTAGGTCTTTTGGCCTTTACAGTGTATCGATACATCAATATGGCCAGAAGTGGAAAGTTCTCAGTGTTAAATTTGTCTTGCGTTGTGTTTGTGTCTCCAGACGGATGCAGAGAAGATCAATGGGGAAGCCTATGTGGTCTTTGGGATCATCCTGTTCTTCTGGGAGTTGCTGCCCACCAGTCTGGTGGTGTTGTTCTTCAGAGTGCAGCGGCCCAATCAGAACCTGGTGAAAGTCTAATCCTGTCTCTCTTCTCTAAATCCGTCTGTCAATATCACAGCTGGACACTTACTCAATGACGAGACCCTGCGATTGGCTTTTTAAGCCCCAATGGAGAGCTGTTTTCCTGTCAGATAGAATTAATTACTCATACGTCTGCCCCACTGAAAACAACATCCCATGCTGCTGTGTTGGGCTAATCATATGGTTTTATTTATATTTTGTATACATTGTTTCCACAGACACCGGGTGGCATGATCAACAGTCACAGCTTTAGTTCCAGGGCGTATTTCTTTGACAACCCACGGCGCTATGATAGTGACGACGATCTGTCTAGAAACACAACTTCCCGAGGAGAGAGATGCAGGTGTGTTTAGTCAAGTTTTATCTTTTCAAAGATAGGACTGTTATAGTTACTTATAGGTTATGAAGTTAATAAAGGAATAGTTCATCCAAAAAGTATTTACACAGTACAGGAGCCATCGGCCCCTGAAATGAAACATTTAGAAACCAAATTACTTATTTTTTTAGACAGTTTACAGAATGATCAGAAGTGCTTCAGTTCACTGAGTGCATTGAAAGTGTCTTATTTTAGATTTTAACAACAAGTGGCCAGTAAGTAATAGATTAATGCAAGTCTCATAAACCTGAAGTGTTTTAAAATCCGACATGCACTAAAGTTCAAAAGTTTGGGGTTGGTTTTTGTATATTTTTTAAATAAGTCTCTATGCTCACCAAGGCTGCATTTGTTTGATCGAAAACGATTACAGTAAAACGATTATATTGTGAAATATTATTATAATTTAAAATACTGTTTTGCTGCTGTGAGAGTGTTTCTAATACAGCAGCTATGGGAGTGACGGTAAAAATGACATCTTTCTCTCTTCTGACTGTCGTTTTTACATTTCTCTCTATTTTTTCCTCTTTTTGAAAGTTGTGAAAACACCATTGTGGAGTTTTACTTTTGCTATTTGCGTGAATGGAAAGACAAATTTATTTAATGAAGTCTCTCATTCACCGTAAAAGTTTACACAACTATGATGACGTCTGCTTCTGAGAAACCCAGAAATGTGAAAAGGGTCTATTGCTTGAATGACTCACCATGTCTGATTCAAACCTCTGACTCGTGAGCAAATTCAAGGCTGTTTCATCAGTGACTCAGTGACCAGTGACCCAGTGGTAACACTTTATTTTACAGTGTCCTTGTTACATGTGTTTTGTACATGTAAATTGAATTAACTATAAATTATGCATAATTACATGCAGCTAACCCTAAACCAAACTCTAATCCTAACTATAACCCTATTGTAAGTACATGTGGTTAATTATTATTACTCAGTACTTAAATGTATAATTACACTGTAACACGGACACCTTAAAATAAAGTGTAACAGAACCAGTTCAAAGAGTCGTTTGTTTGTAAATGGCAATGGTGACTATAGATTTTAAATTATTGTCACACTCGCATATGTTTATTTTTTGTTGTATTTGCGACCATTTTAGTTAGTCTTTGGGCCCTGACGCACCTTCATGTCTTTCCAAACCTGAATGACTTTCTTTCTTTAGTAAACTATTTTAATTTACTTTTAATTTATACATCGGTTAAATTATACCTCTGAAGGACCATTCACACCAACAACGATAACTGTAAAGATAACTATAACAATAACTATATTATCATCCACACCAGCAGACAATACTGTTCCGTTTATTCCGAGTGTGCGCTGCGGTTTTGTCTTCTGCTGCTTTAAATGATCAAGCTCTTTAAAGAAGGATGGATTCTGATTGGCTGTCAAATATATTTTTATATATATTATATATATAGTTAAAGGCACAATATGTATGATTTTTGCAGTAAAATATCCAAAAACCACTAGGCCAGTGTTATATATTTTGTTCATTTGACTACTTACAATATCCCAAATGTTTCCAACTAACTAAATCGTGAGAAAATCGCAATTTTAACCGAGGATACGGGAGGGGATACGTGTACAGGAGTCGCTTGTCAATTGCGTCATACCTGCATTACCCTCGGTTTCCGGTTTTATTTTGTAGAAACCATGGAATCACCAAAGACGCTTTAATATATTACATGTTTTATTAGACAAGGGAACTGTCTATAAAACTGTTTGGTTACATTTATAGACAGAAAATGAATTATTGTTATATAGCTCAACACGTTTAGTCTTATTGTTTAAATCTATTTTTCTTGATTTTCCGGGAGTACCATGCTTTACCATGCCTCAGAGAAAAACACTATTTTGTCAAGTAGCTAATACAGCATTTTCTCCATCATACAATACGTTTCAAAATTAATTCCATGCCATTTATCAACACAAGACATTCAGCATTTAATATGATATTCTAAAATCGATCTATCTTACTGCAGTGTGCAACAGTGTCTCACAGCAGCCACCGAGCGAACGCAAAGAGTAGTGTTATAACATCATTTTCAACACACTCAAATGTATCTAATATGATAAACAGTGCTGTGTTACCTCATACACTTAATCGGAAGAAGCGGCGACTGCAGCATAATAAAAGTTCAGCTGCTCGTGAGGCGTGTGTCGCGTTCGTCTCGCTCCTTCAGCTCCAACATCACTTGCCTTGCTCTGCTTCATACTACAGTAACGTTAATAATCTCATCCATGAACATTATTTCTGCTCGAGTCCCGTTCCGAGTCTTTTCCACTGGCTTTGAGGTGAAGACAACATTGCGTCATCAAGCTATGCCTTCGTTTTGAATAGGCGACCTCTAGCGGCGAAAAATCTACATATTGTAGCTTTAAATATATTTATAGTTAACGTCCTTAGTGTGAACGGGTCTAAAGTTTTACGGTTCTGTTTTCCAGCAGTATCCTGTCGTCCACGCCACAGACGGGCCCAAGTTGGTACGGATCTATCCAGAGGAATGGCAGCCTTACGGCGATCCCTCACCTGCTGAACGGCCCCCAAACATCAACCGCCCCTCTTCTGTTTGCCTACGGCAACATTCAGACCAACCAACACCACAATTACTATTCCACCCCCCAGAACTACTACTCAACGTCCCATACACACTACGCCACCCCTCAGAACTAAGGCAGATCCTTCCGTGGATCGATCTAGTCTGAGGTTCGGCTCAGCCAGGACATCACTGAGCAGTGCTTTATGGTTGTCTTCCCCCTCAGTCAATTTATCTGCCCACATCCAAAGGGGCATTTCGAAGGCGAGGGGGGGGGGTCGGAGGCTCTATTTGGACCAAATGGACCATATTTTCTTCTTTCTTTGATGTTCTCATTTCCGAAAATCTTTCATCCCATCACCTTTCCAGGGGTTCAGAACTTTGTCGCAATTAACTCCCAAGAAACTTCAGCACATGGACTCCCCTCTGTGAGTTGGGATGTGCTTCTTGCACTTACTGTGGGTCTACATTTCATATTTGGATCAGTTGGAATAGTTATAGGCCAGAAAGTGGTGGTGGTGAGAATTTTCCTTATTTGGGGAGTATGCTTTTTATATTCCTTCGTCTTTGAGAAAGATCATGACCGCATAATCCATCCGAGACGAGCAAGTGAAAGAGCATTCTGGATCCGTTGGTACTAGGACCAAACGTGCACTGACATTCACATGAAATCCATGTGACTCTTTTTTGATTTTCCTTTAACGTTTTTATTGTGTTGCCAAAGAGCCCGTGCTTAAATCCAGGCTTGACCCCTGAGCCTCTATGGTAGTAGATTTCCACGCTTCCCAAAGACAAAAAGACACCTGATTAACACAATCCCTGGACCGATGACTGAGATCTAGTTTATTCAAATGTACCAAGTGTGACTAGGAAGACTAACTCTACTTACATCCTCTAATATTTTGGTATTTTGCTTTTAAAAGGACACTGTGGACTTGTGGGTGAATTTACCCATATATATCAGTAGTCGAAATCTAGTATATCATTCTCCAGGGATGCCTGAAATGGTGCCATCGTATGATTTTTTCCTAGACGAAAACATGTTGCACAAAATTAATGTTTGTATTGAACATGTTTCATAAGCTTTATATCATCATTCCTGTATAATTGTATTTCAGGAGCATGATTGGTCAGCAATCAATGCCTCATATCCAGCTTAAATGAACTGACCCCTTCCAATTCCCTGAAATATAATTGTTTTGTGTTTTAGCAAAAAAAAAAAAAAAGCAAAGCTTATTTTTTTATCCCCTAATTTGCTGCTCCATATGTTATGAGCTGTGTATAAGATATCAACAATCATTTGGCTGAAGCAATCGTCAGATGTGGTGTAAATATGATGAATAGGCAGCTGTATGGTTGAAACGCCATATGCACCTGCTCTATTATTGGAATTATTTTAAAAATGTGTTATTTTAAAATGCGTCTTGAAGGATTTTGTGTATGCTGTATTAAAAAAAGTGGATGATTTTCATTGATTTGGATATTTTAAGTTGGCCTGCTTCCTTGCTTTTTGCCAGCTGGTGTGTATCAAAGCTTTTCACATATTAGCGAACATGATGCGTTAATTGATGGAAAAGTTGCGCGTTTAATCTAATGATGATTTGGGTTTCAATTCCTGACAAACCACAGAAAGGACGGGGATGTGTATGAGTTGGTAGGTTTGTTTTTATTTTTTATTAATTTATAAATGTGAGTCTGGTCAGAAAAATGTTACTGTGAAATCTGTCATATCAACTCTTGAATCTCGCAAAAGAGCAAGTAAAGCCTTTATTTTTTCTTTGAGGGCAATGAATGTAACTTGTTTACCCATGTTCATAGTTCATTAAAAATGTACACAAGCACTACCATAAAAAAATAAAGTTTTATTGCACTGTTTTAAAAACAGGTTTGGTGTGAAGTCTGGGTCATTTGGTATGAAGAGTAATACAGAGGGAGGGGAAAAAAGGGCAAAATATTTAGTGGCCTTTTAATGGTCTTAACCATTTTAATCACAAAACACTGGTCAAACTTCCCATATTCAGCCAAAAACCTCTTTCTCGCAATGGCTTTTTAAGTAGTGCATTTGCTTAAATTCCACTAATTTCCTGACCAGTAATTTTTGGTCAAGACAATTAAAAGCTCAGTGTTTAGTATCGTGTGTGTACTGTATATACGTATATTTTTTTCAACTCTAAATCTAAAGTATTTCTGTATCTTCAGTGTTTTCCATTTAAGATACTAACGTTCATTTCTCTTGATAAATGTCTAACATAATTGTGTTTTCGTTTCTTGGCTGAACTGCAGGCCACAATTGAATTTGTAGTGGTTAGATCTCATTGAGTCTCATGGAACAGCTTAAATTAGGAGCCTGTTAATCTTGGGTCCATGCACCTCTAAGATCGTCAGCTGTGTATTCAATGTTTGATTCGGCACTTGGCATTACATGCTATTAACCTGCATTCAGCAATTAAATTCATTATGTCAAACCTCAATCTGCTGCATTACATCCTGCAGCTCAACTGGTAGATTGTGGAACTAACAATGTCATGGATTTAAAGGAACACACATACTGATTAAATGTACACACTGAATGCACTGAAGTGTCAAGTGAATAAATGCAAATATATAAAGCAAAGTATAAAATAAGACATTAACATTCATTACAATATAAATGGAAAGCACATGTGCTTGTTTAACTCAACACACACATCTAGAGTGTTTATGAGAAAAAACAAAACAAAAATGTCCAAAATAAAATCTCTTTTTGAAGAAAAAAAAAAAGATATAGCACAATATTCAAAATAAAACAATCATCTCAAAATGCTCACAAAACATAGGTGCTAAGGCTAATATTCAAAAATGACAACACAGCAATTTTAACCATAAATTTAACTTCCATTTTCTCAAAGTGGTCATTTCCAAAAAAACTGAAATATTACACCTATAAAGAAATGCCACATTGACTTTATATTATGCAAAATACACAAAGGGTTTTATGTTCCGAGTTTCCGAGAAGCTACAATACCTTAAAACTACAATAATTTTGGTCGTCTATTCAATGTCCTATATTAACATGTCACTTGTAAAAAAGTATTTTTCATGAAATAGTGCAAAATTAGCCCTAACATCACAGTTTCGAGACTCCAGTGCTCAGTTTTAGCTTTTACAGTCACTGTTTGAGCTTTGACAACAGCGACCGAAAGTTCTTCAACTCTCTAACACTTGTGGAGATCCTGAAAAAAAACACACAAGACACATGAAAGACATTTCAAATAATTATATTTGGACAAAAATAGATATTCAATGCTTCTGAATGACGTACCTTCCAAAAGCATTGAACAAAGACACAATTTCCTGCCGGCTCAGCTGAAATGATGGATTGGTGTTGCTTGTGTTGGGCATGGCCTCTATTTGCCTTTCTGAGAACAGGATTTTCAGTGCAGTTCCCAGGCCCTGGGTCTAAGAGAGACATTCATTGAACTTCACATAACACAAATACCATCATCTGATTACCCATCACCATCTTTGTTGTCTTACCTGCAATTTGCCCCAAAGTCTGCATTTAAAGCATTCAACACAATCCATGATACGTGAGATGTTCTTAAAGGTGAGCTTGAAGTCTTCCTATGGTCAGAGAAGAAGCAATTTATTTATTACTACTTTAAAAACGTACATTCTGTAACATTGTTATTATAGCAAACTTGGAAAAGAGCCACTAACCTTTAGTTTCATGGCTTCCTTCTTATTTCCAGCAAATAGAGCAGTCTCATCAAAATGCAAAGGAAAGGATCTGCAAATAAACAGTTATATAAAGACTGGAAATCACTAATACATCTTTTAGATGCCACAGACCCCCAAATATCATCATCCTCCTTGTGTAAGGGGACCCCATCCTAAAACATAAAGGGATAGTTCACCCAAAAATGAAATTTCTATCATTAAGTACCTCATGTCATTCCAAACCCGTAAGAACTTTCGCTCATCTTCGGAACACAAATTAAAGATATTTTTGATGAAATCCGGGAGCTTTCTGACCTCCGATAGACTGCAACGTTATTACCACTTTCAGGGACCAGAAAGGTAGTAAAGACATTGTTAAAATAGTCCATGTGACTACAGTGGTTCAACCTTAATGTGCAAAAACAAACAAAAATAATGACTTTATTCAACAATATCTTCTCTTCCCTGTCAGTCTCCTATACTGTTGACTTTCATTTTGGGGTGAACTAACCCTTTAAAAGGCATCTATCTTTTATAAACACCCAATTTATACACTGAAAATTTATTTTGTAATAAACATAAAATGATTTTCTATTACTGTGTTATATATTTTTATACTCACTATAATAATGTACTGTTAAAATGTACTAATTTATTTTAATCAAAAAAAAATTCTCATTTAATTTATTTATAACTAAATTATTTACTTATTTAATTTTTTTTACATTTTTTTTCTAGACATTTCCAAGGACACCTTGTCACTCCTTTAAGGGTTCCCAGATCCCAGTTTGTAAACCCCTGCACAACACCCAATGTTGCTAGGAGACGAATGACAAATTAAAATAATATGTGTTCTAAAATGGAGCCTTTTCACAGACTGTGATGATGCGTTTACACAGTTAACAGCACACAAGCCCTCATCAGGGCTAAAATCTGCAGGCTCGCTCTGACTTGCTCAACTATTGCCTCTTCCTCTGCAAATCAAGGCAGATCTGGGCAAAAATCACAGTTTATTCTAGCCTGTAGTTAAATAAACAAATGTAAACATATTACCTAAATAAAACTATTAATAGCTCAATCATGAAAAAAAAAAAACTCCATGGGTTGGTTATATTTTTGATGCAACCACTGCAATGCTCTTACTTGGCCACATGGAGGAGCTCTAAAAGCAGTTTCTTGTTCTCGTTGTCTTGTGTTGGCTGGCCGGTGTACAAATTAAAGGTGGAACGTTCAAAATACGGTAGAATTTTGGCCAGAGCACGGAGCTCAATCAGGTACAGGAAGTAGAGGTTGCGTAGCCTCTTTGGCCCCTCCCCTTCTGTCAGCTCCTCGTCAAACCTCAGCTGGAACTCGGACACATTGTGACCCCACATCATTTCGAACCAGTTTTCTGACCAATCAAATCAAACAATTTGACACTTGACAAGTATCAGAAAATTTTAATAATTAAAATGAAATCAGCAAGTAGTACTCACCATCTAGTAGGTACCTGGCACTCAGGTGAATGTTTATACTGGAATGCAGTCCTGAGATCAGCCTGAAGAAAGCTCGTTTCTCCACACACAAGCCTGAAGAAACAACAATAGGAACATGTAAATTATAATATACAGTAGTGCATATAATATATATAACAGCTTTAAGAGTCACTTACCCTCCAGCCAGCGATAGAAACCCTGCCCTTTAATAAGAAATAGATTTGTCAATATCTAGTTGATCAAACTGGTTAAATGGATTTGAAGAACAAGACCTTACCATCATCTCCTAAAGTGGACAGAAAGAAAGAAAGAGAGAGGATTATGGGTCATGAACATCACTATTTGATCTGTGGCATGGATTTGATCCATTGTGTGTACTGAAAAATCAATGTGCTTCAAAACTGACAAATTTTAGACTTGAAAACACAAAACAATGCATTAATAACTGCTCACCACTGTTAGACGCCAAGGGATTCAGCGGTCTCTTAACTGAATATGGTCTGAAAAGTAACAAAAAAAGGATGGCAGTTGTTACAACAGTACTCAAAAATAGTCAAAAATATTAAAGTCAGAATTAGGGTGAAACTATCATTCAAAAGTCTGGGGTCGGTAAAACTTTTTTTGATGTTTTTAAAAGAAGTCTTTTATGTTCACCAAGGTTGCATTTATTTGATCAGAAACACAATAAAAGCAGTAATATTGTGAAATATGATAACAATTGAAAATAACAGTCTACTATTTTAAAATGTTATTTATTCTGTGATAATAAAGCTGAATTTTCAGCATCATTACTCCAGTTTTCAGTGTCACATGATCCTTCAGAATTCATTCTAATATGCTGATTTGGTGCTCGCGCTGCTTAATATTTTTGCGGAAACTGATTTCTCTTTGATTAATAGAAAGTTCACAAAAAAAGCATTTATTTGAAAAATAAATATTTTATTATATTATAAATGTCTTTACTGTGACCTATGATCCATTTAATGCATCCTTGCTAGGTAAAAAACAAAAAAAACCAATTCTTACTACCCCCAAATTTTGAAAGGTAGTGTAATTAATTTCAAACATTTCAATAATCACAAATGTTAAAGGTTCATGTTATTTACGATGTCAATAATCTATTTTACAAATAATCAGAAATGTTTTGAGTGTAAAAGTCAGAGTGCACTAAACACTCGCGAGGAGAAGTTGTGGTCGTTTATATGTTGTTGACATATATCACAATTAAATATCAAAAGACCATGAGGATAGCTAATGGTTGGTTACTACTCTAAGGGTGCTAAATGTCCATTTGAAAGCATGAGACAAACTTGACGGAAATTCCTTTATGAAGTTGACCTCCTAAAGGTCACTGAATAATTTGATCTGAATAAGTGTGACCATGATTCTTTACTTGAAGCAGTTCTCCTCATATATGCTGTTCCAGATCCGCCAGGCTTCTGGTCCTTTATAGCCGGTGAAACGCTCCGGGTTCAGCAGGAGATCGACATACTGTGATTCAGGTGAGTCCTCATCTG
>RJVU01059333.1:3032487-3061918 GCA_003731715.1 Anabarilius grahami | reverse complement strand
ATCTGGTATAATAATTTAATAATAAACATATATATATATATTTATCAAAGACTACTTTTAGTTTACAAATAGTGCTGTCAAATGATTAATCGAGATTAATTGCATCCAAAATAAAATATTACATATACATATACATAATACATATACATAATATATGTGTGTGTAGTTAAGAAATATTCAAGAAATATTTAGTGTGTGTTATGTATATATACACACACACACAGTATTTCAGTGAGTACACCCCTCACATTTTTGTAAATATTTTATTATATCTTTTCATGTTACAACACTGAAGAAAAGACACTTTGCTACAATGTAAAGTAATGAGTGTACAGCTTGTATAACAGTGTAAATTTGCTGTCCCCTCAAAATAACTCAACACACAGCCATTATTGTCTAAACCGCTGGCCACAAAAGTGAGTACACCCCTAAGTGAAAATGACCAAATTGGGCCCAAAGTGTCAATATTTTGTGTGGCCATCATTATGTTCCAGCACTGCCTTAACCCTCTTGGGCATGGAGTTCACCAGAGCTTCACAGGTTGCCACTGGAGTCCTCTTCCACTCCTCCATGACGACATCATGGAGCTGCTGGATGTTAGAGACCTTGAGCTCCTCCACCTTGCCTTTGAGGATGCCCCACAGATGCTCAATAGGGTTTAGGTCTGGAGACATTCTTTAGCAAGGCAGTGGTCGTCTTGGAGGTGTGTTTGGGGACGTTATCATGTTGGAATACTGCCCTGCGGCCCAGTCTCAGAAGGGAGGGGATCATCCTCTGCTCATTCATGGTTCCCTCAATGAACTGTTTCTCCCCAGTGCCGGCAGCACTCATGCAGCCCCAGACCATGACACTCCCACGCTTGACTGTGGCAAGACACACTTGTCTTTATACTCCTCACCTGGTTGCCGCCACACACGCTTGACACCATCTGAACCAAATAGGTTTATCTTGGTCTCATCAGACCACAGGACATGGTTCCAGTAATCCATGTCCTTAGTCTGCTTGTCTTCAGCAAACTGTTTGTGGGCTTTCTTGTGCATCATCTTTAGAAGAGGCTTCCTTCTGGGACGACAGCCATGCAGACCAATTTGATGCAGTGTGCAGCGTATGGTCTGAGCACTGACAGGCTGACCCCCCACCCCTTCAACCTCTGCAGAAATGCTGGCAGCACTCATTCGTCTATTTCCCAAACACATCCTCTGGATATGACGCTGAGCACATGCACTCAACTTCTTTAGTCGACCATGGCGAGGCTTGTTCTGAGTGGAACCTGTCCTGTTAAACCGCTGTGCGGTCTTGGCCACCGTGCTGCAGCTCAGTTTCAGGGTCTTGGCCATCTTCTTATAGCCTACGCCATCTTTATGTAGAGCAACATTTTTTTTTTCAGATACTCAGGGAGTTCTTTGCCATGAGGTGCCATGTTGAACTTCCAATGACCAGTATGAGAGAGTGAGAGCGATAACACCAAATTTAACATACCTGCTCCCCATTCACACCTGAGACCTTGTAACACTAACGAGTCACATGACACCGGGGAGAGAAAATGGCTAATTGGGCCCAATTTGGACATTTTTACTTAGGGGTGTACTCACTTTTGTGGCCAGCGGTTTAGACATTAATGGCTGTGTGTTGAGCTATTTTGAGGGGACAGCAAATTTACACTGTTATACAAGCTGTACACTCACTACTTTACATTGTAGCAAAGTGTAATTTCTTCAGTGTTGTCACATGAAAAGTTAAAATAAAATATTTACAAAAATGTGAGGGGTGTACTCACTTCTGTGAGATACTATGTACAGTACAGTCCAAAAGTTTGGAGCCACTAAGATTTATAATGTTTTTAAAAGAAGTTTCGTCTGCTCACCAAGGCTACATTTATTTAATTAAAAATACAGTAAAAAACAGTAATATTGTGAAATATTAGTACAATTTTTGTACTTTTTAAATATATTTGACAAAGTAATTTATTCCTGTGATGCAAAGCTGAATTTTCAGCATCATTACATCAATATTAAGCTGCTCAATAAACATTTATGATTATTTTCAATGTTGAAAACAGTTGTGTACTTTTTTTTTCAGGATTCCTTGATGAATAGAAAGTTCAAAAGAACAGCATTTATCTGAAATACAAAGCTTCTGTAGCATTATACACTACCGTTCAAAAGTTTGGGGTCAGTAAGAATTTTTATTTTTATTTTTTTGAAAAGAAATTAAAGAAATGAATACTTTTATTCAGCAAGGATGCATTAAATCAATCAAAAGTGGCAGTAAAGACATTTATAATGTTACAAAAGATTAGATTTCAGATAAACACTGTTCTTTTGAACTTTCTATTCATCAAATAATCCTGAAAAAAAATATTGTACACAAATATTTTGTACAATTGTACACATTAAATGTTTCTTGAGCAGCAGATCAGCATATTAGAATGATTTCTGAAGGATCATGTGACACTGAAGACTGGAGTAATGATGCTGAAAATTCAGCTTTGCCATCACAGGAATAAATTACTTTGTGAAATATATTCAAATAGAAAACAGTTATTTTAAATTGTAATAATATTTCACAATATTACTGTTTTTACTGTATTTTTTAATTAAATAAATGTAGCCTTGGTGAGCAGACGAAACTTCTTTTAAAAACATTAAAAATCTTAGTGGTTCCAAACTTTTGGACTGTACTGTATATATAATATATGTTAAATATATACATGCATGTGTGTGTAAATATACACAGTACACACACACACACATATTTTGTAAACATAAACTTTTATTTTGGATGCAATTAATCATGATTAATCGTTTGACAGCACTATTTACAAACCAGTAAATGACCACTTTAAGACATCCCTGTTCATTAGTAGTTGAGTGGAAAGATGCAACTATTTGGAAAGAACTGTGCCAATGAGAGGAATCCACAATGACCTACTTATTTCCCTCTGTGAAGGAGCTGCCTTGTTCCCCTGACCCAAATGATGCAACTTATTTGCCTATCATCTCAGCATCGCACTCTGTAACAAAATGCATGTGTGTTTTTTGTGTTAGTTACAGGTAACATGTTGTATTCAGTTTCATATCTTAATCTTTAAATGCTAATAATCTAGTTATATTAATTTTAACCACCATCAGTGCAGTGGTTTAAGTTGGCATCTATGCGATTGCCAAAACACACAAAGTTACACTGCCCTGACTTAGGTTCTGTTGTTGTTTGAATTTTTCAACCGTTCGATCCAGTGTGGACGTCAGATAAAACAGAGAGTGTATATCTATCTGCCAGTGTTAATTTTGACAAGAAATTTTAATTTAGTTTTAGTTTTAGTCTTTTGACTATAATTCTTTTTAGTTTTAGTCATCTGATTTGTTTTAATTTTAGTCTTATTTTAGTCGACTAAAATTGCTTGGTATTTTAGTCNCTATCTGCGTAAACAAGAGAGGGCATGTGTTTTTCGGAATATTATTCCTGTCTGAGCTGGTGTTTAACCCTTGGCCCTTTTTCCACCCTCCACCTCACAGCCCAGAGGCAGAGTAGAGCCCGGACAGGAGGGGCACTGTTGTTATGAATGACTGACTTCATACCTCTGTGTGTGTGTTTGAAATGATGAAGGCTCTCTGAGTTGTTTTTCCAACATGGTGGCCTCTCTGTGAGATGCTGCAATGTACCTTCAGAAATGTCAAACACCCATACAAGTATATACTGTATATATCTAAACTAAACCCGCTGGACTGAACTGACATTCCCTATTGTGACAGGTAACGTGACGAGAGTATTTGTGTTGACATACAGTACTGATATTTCTGAATAGTAATTTGTTAAATCCTTGTCCCCCATTCACACAGTAAGTATAATGAATCTACAGTTTAGAGCTGAAATGTTGCTGCTTTTGAAGGGTTTTCAATTACCCATAAATCAGCTTTGGGGTTTGTCTTTGAATTATTGATTAACCAGTGATGGTTAGGGCCCTATAGATAGGCTTTGGCAAGTACTCATAATCATAGCATAACATAGTTCATTTGACAATTATGCATTTGGCAGACATCCAAAGCAACTTACATTGCATTGAAGGTATAGATTTTTATTTTTTTTATCAGTTCATGCAATAAATGGGAATCGAACCCATGACCTTGCTGTTGCTGGCACTATGCTCTATAGCTTGAGCTACAGAAAAGCTAATTTTGAATGTACTTAATGTAGCCTAATTATTTTACTTTCATAATTTAATGGCCAGTCTTAATGCAGTTCCTCTCTTAAAGGGGCCATGACATGTTTTTTTTTCCTTGAGGTTCACTTGTAATGTTAATATAAGTTAATAAAACAAATATACATGTGGAAAGGGATGGCTTCTTTAAAGGATTAGTTCACTTCAGAATGAAAATTTCCTGATAATTTACTCACCCCCATGTCATCCAAGATGTTTATGTCTTTCTTTCATCAGTCGAAAAGAAATAGACTTCACTGGGGTTCAACGTGTTGAAGGTCAAAATTGCAGTTTCAGTGCAGCTTCAAAGGGCTCTATACACGATCCCAGCCGAGGAATAAGGGTCTTATCTAGTGAAACGATCGGTCATTTTCTAAAAAGAATAAAAATTATATACTTTTTACCCACAAATGCTCATCTTACAGTAGCTCTGCGATCCGCCACGCATTGCGTAGTCACATTGGAAAGGTCATGCGTGATGTAGGCAGAAGTACCAAGCAAGTGTTTACAAAACGAATGTGCAAAGACTAAGTCAAACCGCCTTTACAAAAAAAACAAAACAACGATGTCGGACGATTTTGATGTTGGAGGAGAAAACGAGATGGAATTTTTCACCCTATCATGGTACTTCCGCCGTTTCGCTAGATAAGACTCTTATTCCTCGGCTGGGATCATGTAGAGTGCTTTGAAGCTGCATTGAAACTGCAATTTGGACCTTCAACCCATTGGTAGCCGTTAAAGTCCACTATATGGAGAAAAATTCTGGAATGTTTTCCTCAAAAACCTTAATTTCTTTTCAACGGAAGAAAAAAGACATACACATCTTAGATGACATTAAAAATAAACCGTCCACTTGTTCCTCCTGATGCTTGTATCCTTCTGAAGTCTGTACAGAGACGCAAACAAGCTGTTTAAATGAGATGCCTCAAAGCAAACGTCCCTTTACACTTCTATTACTCTTCCATTTGTCCTCTTGTCTGCAGACTCAAGTGCATGGAGTAAAGTGAACAGGCATCTGTATACTGTATCCAGTGTAGACAGCATTGATTATAATGGGCTCTATTTGTTTTGATGCAAATGCACTTGCTCGCATCCAGTGTAGGCAAATGCCAGCCGTTAAGCAACTGAACAATGATGTAAAACTATTTATCAATGTCTTGCTCTGGAGGCAGTCATATGCATTTGCTCGTGTGAAATCACAAGTCCCCTAATATCCAAACAAGCCATTTTTGGAGCTTGATTAAATAAATGCTTTGTTAGTAATGATGTGGACCGTTTAAGCTCTCAAACTCAAATGTTTAAGACCTCTTATATGTCAAAAGAACAAGGCAAATTTGATTTATCATGTCATGACATCTTTAAGGGGTATAATAATTTGACTAAAAAAAGCTGGCTGGTACGATTTCGGTACAATAGGAAAAATGATCACACTTTAGTGTAGGGACCAGCTTTCACTATTAACTATCAACTATGACTTTTGGCTTAATTAAGGGATGTAGAATATGGTCATGCAGAATAAGGCATTAATATCTGCTTTTTAAGTACTAATAAACAGCCAATATCCTAGTAATATGTATGCTAATAAGCAGCTAGTTCATAGTGGAAATTGGACCCTAAACTAAAGTGTAACCGGACAAAGGAACAGATCCACAATGCTAGGTATCTTTTCATTTATCTTGAACAGACAGTAGTGCAAATCACAGTTTGTTCAACCTAGCGGCATTTAGTCTCCTAGTTGGTACAGTACAGCCTCCATTAGTGTTTTAAGCACTATGCAGTAAACAGAATGCACTCTTGCATAGCTCATATTTTTTTGCAGGGATGATAAAAAACAAAAGGTGTTTGGTCACAATAAGCTACAAAACTGAAAAGCATCTTGCGTTATAAAAGTACAAAATAAATAGAATAATGAAAAATAAAACTTGTGCATTAGGAGTGTTACAATTTGCTCCACTTAAACTATATTTAAATATTTAAAGTTGAGCCCAACCCTCCTATACTTAATTTTCTGCGTTCCGCTCCATTTTGCGCACAGTTTAGAAAGACGCATTCTACACGTGCGCACTACCTAGTGGACTTTGTTTTCAAGCGTTTAAGTCATTCGCGTATGCACTGTTCTTCTGCTCTTTTTCATGTTGTGGTGGTTAGCAAACAGCATTATATTACCATAAGCGCCCCTTCTGGATTGGAGTGTGGATCGCCTGTGACTGACTGTTTTCGTCATCTAACTGCATGAACCGCACTTTGACGTCCATACTGTATGGTTCGGGATGAATACATGTACCGATAAAGAATAGGGGAAAGTTACATGACAGAAGGCAATTCCTCCATCGCACTATGATTAGTTATGATCAGATGAATAAATATAATAAAAATTAAGTGTAACGGACATAAATTTACATTTGATATTTAAAAAAAAATGTGAGGACTTTGCCTCCTCATTTTAAAACACCACCGCACACCACAGAATATATATAATATATAAGTATATTATAAAATCTATTAACTACATTTAGGCTACATCGAGAAGTCAGTTAAAATTTTGAATGATATTACTTGAGACACATCTCCCCTAGTGACCAGTGTCCAGACCCTTCGACTGTCCGGCCTATTTTTTTGTTTTTTTTCCTCTTCTGCCTTTCGCAGAATGTCAATGAGCTGTTTGGAAAAGAAAGAGTGCTTGTTTCTGGTTTGGGTGTCGAACTGTTACATCTCACCCACGCATGAGCAAACAGTTTATTTCTGGCCCTCGCTGTGTTCCGTGAACTCATGCGCAACCCTAGGGAGAGCTATGGAGAACCTGCCAAAAATATTCCTTTTTTCTCTGAATCAAACTCTCCTTTTTATAGTGTCAGCCCTTTCTGAAAGTATAAGATGAGTTGAGTCAGTGTGAAAGGCCTTTCTTTGTCTTCTGTGTTGGCTTGACCATTTTAAAATAACAGCACTTGAATATTATGACTGGCCAGTGGTGACGTTGATAGGTATTACATACAGTACACTTCATGTGAGCTGATGTTGTCTGTCATGTAGAATGTAGATCAGAAAGGGTACTAGGGCAGTTTCCTGGGGAGTCACTAATAGTCCAGTATCCCCAATATTGCTGGTGTAAGATCCCAGCTGGCAACCGTAAGGTTGTTAGTTCAAACCCTGCAAGGAAAATTTAACCATCTTTTACCTGTTGTCCTAATAAGCCCTTGAGTATGATGTAAAATTTTCTTTAATAAGTGTACAAAAGGATAAAATCATCAATATATCATCTCTCTCACATTACTCTGCTAGACTCTTTTCCCCTTAAACAGTAAAGTTGTCTGTTTAGCAATACCTGCACTTGTTTTATCTCTCCTAATCTCCAGACCTGAAGACTCTCTTTTTCTTGTTCAGCAGGCCTATAGTGGCTCTATAGTGATTTCATGGCTTGTTGCTATTAAAACACAATGTACTTAAAGGGATAGTTCACCCAAAAATGAAATGTTGTCATTAGTTACCCTCATGTCGATACAAAGCCATTAAACTTTGCTTCATGGTTTTATTGAAACCTAAGAGAATTTCCATTGACAATTAATTCCACCAAAATAAAAGTAGAGTAATTGATGACAGAAATTTCATTTTTGGGTGAACTATCCCTTTAAGATACTGATGCTCATTTTATAAATATTAGACCATCGAGAAAAAAACTAAACAGACCAAATACAGATATTTTTTTTTTACAAAACAGTTGATAAGCACTGTAGCAAAGTTTTCATTTCTTTTGAGTACTGATTTTAGATCAATCACATTGTCTGTTTTCTGTCTTTATAAAGTCATAGTTTTTGGTTAAACCATAAAATGGTTTTATGAAAATACAATAACAAATGCTAGGTGTCAATATTGATCATGATTCTCAGTTGTAACTTTTTGTCTTCTTATACCCTAAAATAATGGAACATTACAGCTCATAACATAACCATCAGTTTTAATTTATAATCATTATAATTAAATATACATTTTCTAAATCGATTACTGTGCATTTCCTCCTGATCCTTTCCACCAACCTCAATTAACTGACATTATTAAATATTCATAAATCGTTGGCGCTGATAGCCTCGTGGGCAAAACACCGACATATAGTGCCGTTGTGCTTCGAACGTCTCGAGTTCGAGTCCTGGCTCATGGACCTTTCCTGATCCCGTCCCATCTCTCTCTCCCACCTTGCTTCCTGTCCACTCTATACTATCCTATCATAATAAAGGCAAAAATCGGCAAAATAAATCTTAAAAAAAAATCCTTTTGACCTTGGCTTGACTATCTATCGGTCAATGTCAATTTAATGACAAAAATATGTTTTTTAAAATGCATTTCTTAAATTTTATATATTTAAAAAAAACATTAGATATTAATGTGGCATTGTATACTGAAGACCCTGAACATTAGGCTATGTCAAAATTAAGCAGAAAATCTTTCAAGAGAAGCTCAGTGAGTGTGGTGCAATTAGTATTAACTTTGCCTTCTCATACACACTTTACTTTAGTACCACTTCTTGTTTATCACATAAGTAAAGTTGTTGAAACCGTGGCGCCCATTCTAACTTTAAGGTGTCTCAGAAAAATGCTGAGCTTGGATGACATCAGCACTTGAGTCAGTCTGGGTGATAACTTACACATCACCTGTTTCTCAGTTTAATGAACGGCAAAATATGCTCATCTCAGCGAAAAGGAACGGATGACATGCAGGTACTTGAAAGGCATAAGATACATCATCCATTCTCCTTACTGAGTAATGTTGCTTTCCTTACAGCATCTCTGCTGCTGTTGAAGGAGACTGTTTGATTTGCGTGTCTTGTCTATACTGTTGTGCTCAAGACAGCAATACATTTTAATCTTCTTTTATGTTGGATTATGTCATACATGTTGCTTTTTGTAGTTTGTAAGATGCTTGTGTCTAATGTTTTTTTGAGGTTTGCATAATAAGACTTGATTATAAAACATCCCAATTATTAATTTTTACCATGCCCAGGCCAGTTGTAGGGTTCAGCGATATACCTGTTTAAACGATATACTAGTAGAAATTTGTCATTTAAAGAGAAAAGGCTCATTGCTTGCATTTTTTTTTTAAACAAATTATGTTTAGAAGATACTGATAAAACAAGTAGTTTATTATTTTAAAGTAATTTTTAGTTATGGATAAAATTGTTTTATTGCAATGAATATGACTAAAAAATATAAATAAGATGATATGTGTGCTGTGTCTAGTAGAAGACACAGCACACATATTTAGAAGATTTCATAAGGATATTTTAGTAGTTAAAAGGGTGGTTGATTATAATTGTACTTTTTTAACTTTAGTTAGTGTGTAATGTTGCTGTTTGAGCATAAACAACATCTGCAAAGTTATGACTCTCAAAGTTCACTGTAAAGCGAGATAATTTCTTTTAAAGAATTCTCCGTTTAAGGACTACAACAAACGGCTGGTAGGGACTACAACGAGCTTCTTCCCAGGTCAGTGACATCACTAACCCTAAACTTTACATAAACCCTGCCCCAGAGTGCACGCAACAAAGGGGGTGAGGCCATGTTCTTGCATTACAGTATCACAAATGCAATAGCATGTTATAAAAGCAAGATGACAACATGACAAATTATAACCGTAATTAAACTAAACTAAACTATACCTGTTCTATCTTCATGCAGCATATATTCTCTACCTCTGTAGGATCTTACAACAGTTCCCACATGAGCGATTTATAGATTAATATGACAGAATATGCAATGAATAATTTTAAGATAGTTAATTCTACATCAGCTATATAAATTCACGAACTAACAGTTCAGAAGCATCCTGTTGCATTCTACATGTTGTCACTTCTTCTTGAGTCTCTCCATCATTGTCCGACTCCGGTTTGAACATAAAAGGCTGAACAGTTTCTGACATTTTCAGTGAGTCTGCGCAAGGTAATCAGAGCTGCTAACACAAGCTCTTGAAACTCCGCCCTCTTCTTGGGAGCAGCAGCTCAATTCATTTAAAGGGACACACACCAAAACTGAGCGTTTTTGCTCACCCTCGAAAAGTGACAAATTTAACATGCTTTAAAAAAATTATCTATGGGGTATTTTGAGCTAAAACTTCACATACACACTCTGGGGACATCAGAGACTTATTTTACATCTTGTAAAAGTGGCATTATATGACCCCTTTAAATTAATTTTCTATAAAAATATGGGTAACACTTTACAAAAATGTTCCATTTAACAATAGTTAATGCATTAAAGGTGCCCTAGAACTAGTTTTAACAAGATGTAATATAAGTCTAAGGTGTCCCCTGAATGTGTCTGTGAAGTTTCAGCTCAAAATACCCCATAGATTTTTTTTAATTAATTTTTTTAAATGCCTATTTTCAGCCATAATTACATATGCACCGATTTAGCGTGCGGCCCCTTTAATTCTGGCGCTCCCAACGCCCACGAGCTCTCGACTGCCTTAAACAGCATTTAAACAAAGTTCACACAGCTAATATAACCCTCAAAATGGATCTTTTACAAAGTGTCCGTCATTCATGCTGCATGCATGCATCGATTCCAGTGAGTATAGTATTTATTTGGATGTTTACATTTGATTCTGAATGAGTTTGATGGTGCTCCGTGGCTTAAGCTAAAATTACACACTGTTGGAGAGATTTATAAAGAATGAAGTTGTGTTTATGAATTATACAGACTGCAAGAGTTTAAAAAATGAAAATAACGACGGCTCTTGTCTCCGTGAATACAGTAAGAAACGATGGTAGCTTTAACCACATGTAACAGTACATTAAGAACATGCTAACGAAATCTTTAGAAAGACAATTTACAAATATCACTAAAAATATCATGATATCATGGATCATGACAGTTATTATCGCTCCATCTGCCATTTTTCGCTATTGTTCTTGCTTACTTACCTATTCTGATGATTCAGCTGTGCACATCCAGACATCCTGCCCTTGTCTAATGCCTTTAACATGAGCTGGCATATGCAAATATTGGGGGCGTACATATTAATGATCCCGACTGTTACGTAACAGTCGGTGTTATGTTGAGATTCGACTGTTCTTCGGAGGTCTTTTAAACAAATGAGATTTACACAGGAAGGAGGAAACAGTGGTGTTTGAGACTCACTGTATGTCATTTCCATGTACTGAACTCTTGTTATTGAACTATGCCGAGGTAAATTCAATTTTTCATTCGATGGCACCTTTAAATAACATTAAGCAATGCATTTTTTTTAACAATATTTATTAATCTTTGTTAATGGTAGTTAATTGTTCATTGTTATTTAATGTTAGCTCAGGTCTATCAAGTCTTTTGATTTAAATAATGTATTAATAAATGTTGAAATTAACATTAACAAGATTTGTATTTCAAGTGTTTTGATTGTAAGTTCTTTTTAAATAATATAGTTAATTAATGTTAACAAATGAAACCTTGTTGTAAAGTGTTACCAAAATGTGTATACTGTTTAAAAGTTTGGGGTTGTGAAGATTTGTTTGTAGGTTTGTATTAAAAAAAAAAAAAACATTAATATTATTGAGAAATATTATTATAATTTATTTAAAAAATTCAAAACAATAATAATATTTCTATTTTAATATATTGTAAAAGTTAAGTAATGTCTTTCTGTGTTGGCAAAGCTGAATTTTCATCATCATTACTCAAGTCTTCAGTGTCACAGGATCCTTCAGAAATCATTCTAACATGATGATTTGGTGCTCAAGAAAAATTATGCCGTTAACAGTTGTGCTGCTTAATATTTTTGTAGAAATTGTGATACACTTTTCAGCATTTATTTGAAAGAAATCTTTTCTAACTTTATAAATGTCTTTACTGTCACTACTGTCTCTAAAAAAATGGTGAAATCTAATGGTGAGGCTCATGGTAGCTTGGTTCTCTTCTTCAACTGTCTCCTCTCCACCTCCTGTGTCCTGCCTCATACTCCCCATGCTCATCTCTCATTCCATCAGACCGGTTCTGTAGCTCATGCCACACACGGGGTGAGCTGTCAGTGCACGCTTGACTGCAGCAGAGAACAATGCGCCAGAAGACACGCTCGTTCTTCACAGTTCTGTTTGCTTTACTGTCTTGAGTGTGTCTTTGGTGAGGCTAGTGTCACGTCTCTTTGTGGCTACTGTTAAGTATGCGTTATTCTGCAGCTGCAATGCATAGTGCACGCAGCTGCATCACGGTGCCACAATGCAGACTTTGTTCAAAACTGCTGATTGTGCTTTTAAGAGGTCAGGCTGAGATACTCCCCCTCCCACCACTTCATTCAGCTTCCACTCCAGACAGTCGTGAAGCAGGAGTGGGTTTGTATTTTAGTTTGAGAATGTGTTCCTTCCAGTTGCCCTAAATGGGACCTTTTTCACAGATCAGCTCTCATTTTTTGTGCAATTAAATAACCTCCGCAAAGGAATCTTTGTTCTCTCTCCTGCAGGTACAGAAATAAAGATTTCTTCCGAATAGGAAAATAATGATCGGTGAATGAGGAGGGGGGTCAAGTAGCACAGGGGCCCAGACATTTCCTTAAATAGAGCTCTCTGCGCTCAAATCCGCAGACTTGAGGCTCACATTCCAGGAATAGCTCCAGCTGTGACATTCTATGCCACACGAACACACACACAACCCCTGGAACGTCCACAGGTAGACTAAATTGATGTTCCATTCCTGCGAGGCTTTTATAGACAGTCGTCGGGTTACAATGATACATTGTGCCAGAGGTAGTCCCCAAATTTTCCTTGAGGGAAAAAAAAATTCTATGAAGCCTGATTTTTAGTCTCAGTTTTTCTAGAACTCTAAAACATCAGGTTTCACTTGGGACCTGATCAGAAGTTTTTGTTTGTTTGTTTGGTTTTTTTTGCCTCTCATACTGTTTTCAAAAACTTTCCTCTCATACTGTTTTTTTTTTTTTTTGTGATCATTAAAGGTATAATTTTTAATATAATTTTAGATTTTTGCACAATATATTGGTACTGTATTCAATATTTGTGTGTGGTATTAATTGTGCATGCTAATTTAAATTTTTAATTTTTAATTTTTTTTACATTTAGATTACCTTTGTTGTCATTTAACACTCTTTAAAAACACCAATAATTTAATAACACAGTTTAATCTTTAGAAAATCTCAAAATGACTATCTATTTTTTGATGCTGTACATTATAATATTGTGATGCCTGAATGCACTTTAGCATTTATATGGTTTGATTTTAGTGTTTTATCTCACCCTCAAGCCATCCTAGGTGTATATGACTTTCTTCTTTCTGATGAACAGAATCGGAGAAATATTATTAAATGTCCTGACGCATTCCAAGCTTTATAATGGCAGTGAACGAGGATCATCAAGTATGAGCTGAAGAAAGTGTACTCCATCCACATCCATCTATCATAAACATATTCCACACGACTCCGGGGGGTTAAAGGATTAGTTCACTTTTAAATACACTTTTCCTGATAAATTTACTCACCCCCATGTCATCCAAGATGTTCATGTCTTTCTTTCGTCAGTCGAAAAGAAATGAAGGTTTTTGAGGAAAACACTCCAGGATTTTTCTCCATATAGTGCATTTCAATGGCTACCAACAGATTGAAGGTCCAAACTGCAGTTTCAGTGCAGCTTCAAGGGCTTTAAACGATACCAGATGAGTAATAAGGGTCTTATCTAGCGAATCGATCGGTCATTTTCGAAAAAAATACAACCGTTTATGATTTATAAACAAAATATCGCCTTGAACGTACTTTCCGCTTCCGCATTCTTCACAACGCTTACGCTGAATGTCCTACACCTTCCCTATTCTACTTACGGAAAAAAACGAAACGCCGCGTTCGTTACGTTCGTTCGTTACTTCATTCATCTTGGATGACATGGTGGTGAGTAAATTTATCAGGAAAAGTGTATTTAAAAGTGAACTAATCCTTTAACAAAGCCCTTCTGAAGTGAAGCAATGCGTTTGTGTAAAAAAAAAAAAAAATCCATATTTAACGAGTTATGAAGTAAAACATATAGCTTCCGCCAGACTGCCTTCCGTATTCAAATTACGGAAAAAACGGAACTGGCATCATGTAAGGCGTAGGACGTAGCGTTTTGAACTGCGAGAGTTTTACACCTTCTTTGTAAGTTGAATATGGAAGGCGATCTGGCGGAAGCTAGATATTTTACTTCATAACTTGTTAAATATGGATATTTCTGTACACAAATGCATCGATTCGCTTCAGGAGGCCTTTATTATCCGCCCGGAGCCGTGTGGGGTACGTTTATGATGGATGGATGCACTTTCTTCAGCTCATACTCGTTGATCCCGCTCACTGCCATTTATAAAGCTCAGATGCATCAGGATATTTATTAATATAACTCTGATTGTGTTCATCTGAATGAAGAAAGTCATATACACCTAGGATGGCTTGAGGATGAGTAAAGCTTGGGGTAATTTTCATTTTAAAATGAACTAATCCTTTAATTTACTTAAAATGTACTTAAATATACTATTTTAATATCATCCATTTATTGATGAACAGCAACAAAAATAATTAAATTAAAACATTTAAATAAAAGTTATTTATTAGATTTAAAAAAAGGGTTTTAAGGTAACTTAATATTTTTAAGTTTTTTATTGTAGGAAAAAAATAGTATAATAATTGTAGAATAGTTAATTTGTCACAAAAGTTAATTAAAGTGGTGAAGCGCACACATCCCCTTGCGCTTCCACAGGTAGACTAAATTTCCGTTCAATTCCAGAACACAATTTACAGCCGTTACGGTCGTCAGGTTACAATGGCACTTCCTGCCCAATGTTGTCCTGTCTGGGGGGTATGAATGGAGCAGGTTTTTGGGGCCAAAGTCTGAGGCCTCAGAGTTTCCTCACTGACTGCTGATGAGGTGAAATATCAGCACTCTTTAGCAAAACAATCATAATCCTTCATATCAAAAGAAAAATACAATGACTAGGCTATTCATTATTGTGATTATGGAGGAATCGTTCATAGTTAACATATTTTTGTGGTTGTTGTTTCAGCGATTATCACAGATAATCAAAATATAGGAATGTTTCTTTTCTCTTTTTTCAGGATCAGGCCAAACCTGTTTTTGCACTGTAGCACATTTGGGTCAAGATGGAAACAGCATAGCTCATTTGCACAGATGGAAAGCTTGTCTGGGCTTTTATCTAACACAGTAAAGATCAGATAGAGAAAACGCTTCGGGGTCAGTCTTGAATGGGTTCACATGTGGGACGTGACGAGCTTCCTGCATTTGAGAGCGAGAGCTCATCATCCGTACTGAACAATAGAGAGACGCACAGATGACTCGGAGCCACTGTGACTGCTGTGTCTACTGACAGAGGCAGGTGTTTCCCACTTTGTTGTCCATCCAGCTGAGCTCAATGGTTAGTTAGCCTGCGCTGCTATTTCCAACATTGAACAGGATTAGGGGCCATAAATATCACTGGCTCGAAGGAAGAGAGGAAGAAAGTGTACGAGTGAATACAGACAAACTCTCAGTACAAAGCGCCTGCCAAGCCAAAATTAGAACTGTCGGCCTCATTCTCTAATTTCTACAGCAGACGTAACATTTGGCGATTTGTGTGCGAAGAGGAACTGAGGGGGCGGATGACCTAAAGTTGTATGCTGGGTAATTAATTCAGCTGGCCAAGGGCAACTCTGTCTGTGTAGGAGCCAGCAGGTCAGGACCTTTGAGGCAGACGATCTTGCCTCTTTTCCTCTAAAATCACTGGCTGGCAAATTAATAATGCTGAATAATGATGTAACTGACTGTTACAACATAACATGCCCACAAATAAATATGGTCTTTAGGGCTTTTCACTCTTGAAATAGTTAACCCTGGGTCATTCTAAACCCTGGGTAAACAGAATCCTGGGTTATCTTGCTTCATGTTTCACACTGCTCATAATTTACCTGGGGTTAACAATTAATCCTGGGTATTCATAAACAGACATTTCACATAATACATTCTTAAACACTGGGTTAACGTTCTTATTTGCATATTTGAGGTGTCAGTGTCACTGATTGGTTAAACATAGCACACAACCTGTTTACATTAAAGCTCTAGCATTGGGCATCCTTGTATTGCCGACTGTACTAATCCTTTAACACCGCAAAAGTGGTGCTAACCCCGCTTCTAAATTACAAGTGTGAAACGCTCCTTTACCCAGGGTTAAAAGTGGTATTTAGAACAACGAAAACCCAGTGTTAAACCCAGTATGAAAAGCACTTTTATATATAAGTTTATTCCCAGTTTTGAGAATGTGATATCTTTGTGCCATCAAGAAACTATAACAAATTGGCACTGCCCCTTGAGAATGAAAGGGGTGTCAGTGAATTTATTATCTGTATGGCTTGGCCCAGCTTCTATACATGCTGAAATTTAGGTTGACTATAAGACCCAGACAGGGTGCCGGTGGGGTCCAGGCCTGTGGAGACCTGTAGAGATCGAGCCATTGCCTGTTAAAACTGCCGTTGAGGAAAGGTGGGGCCACTGAAGTTCACCAGGGGCCTCTTTTACATTCTTTCTTTCTCTCTCTTTCTCCGCCAACTAAAGCGTCAGCCTCTCCAGAGCTTTATGCTCACTCCCCGTGGGTGTCATTTCAGGTTACCACACATCGATTCTGTCATTTTTTCATTCTTTCCTCTGTTACTTCTTGGAGTGTCATCTGAGGCTTTCCTCTCAGCTTCCCACTCACGGGAGTGTCTTATTCCCGACTCCTGGGAATCTTTTCAATGGGCCTCTGTCCTTCACATGGAAGTGTTTCCACTGGTCATTAGGTGGAATGGAGTTTGGTTTAGCCATACGGTAATTCTCCTCTCTTTCTTTCTCTTCCCCTCCCTTTCCTTTCTCCATATCAATGATGCTCCGTATTTCTCTCCACCCACTACTCTGCTGAATGCATTAGATCTTGGGGAGCCCGTTTAAGGAAGTGTTTGCTAAAGGAGCGTTGAGGGGGATGATCTCAAAAAGAAGGTATGTGTCTAACCAGCGTCGTTTCGGATGCAACGCACCCCAGTCGGAAACTGTGCATTCTTCTGTTAGACCTGTGGTATGCCAGCACATTCCGCACTGCTGAGCTGGAGCAAGCAGCCAGAGGGATGGGTGGGGCATCCTCGCTCGCTCGCTCACACACTCTCTCTCTCTCTCTCTCTCTCTCTCTCTCTCTCTCTCATTCTTTCTCTTCTCACTCTCTAGCCACTTTTTCCAAATAGGCCATTTTTCCTTTCCCCTCTTTCCCTACTGGAAAAATCTTCTTGGTGCGAGTTCGTACTGTGTCCACAGACCAATTCCAGTGTTGTTTTTTTCCCCTCATAAGTGGAAAAAAGTACAGACAGACCTAATTTTTAGACCTTCTGATGTGTTATACAGCAGGTTTGGTTCTTTTACAGCTGCATCTAGTGCATATTGACCTTATTTCCGAACCTAAGTTTGTGTATCCACTGTCTCCCTCTCAAGAGATTAAAAAGTGGTGCATCATCCTCCCAGGAACACATTGTGTCCTTACTGTGTTGACTCAACAACTATAAAAAAGGAGTGATCCTGTTCTTGCTCTTGCTCTGTTTGTTGTGCTAACAAGACTAATATTGGACAATGGTTGAGCCTAGGATCACCGTGGTTGCAGACACATTATACTTTACCAAGACACACCATGGTATTACCATAATGTTTTCATTTATTACTGTAAAAAACACTACTATGATGGTGCTTTTGAAGTACACTACCATTCAAAAGTTTGGGGTCAGAAACTAGTCACTTTTTTCAGTACACCTGTTCAACTGCTCATTAACACAAATATCTAATCAGCCAGTCACATGGATGGCAGCCATTCAATGCATTTAGGCATGTAGACATGTTCAAGACGATCCGCTAAAGATTAAACTGAGCATCAGAATGGGAAGAATGGTGATTTAAGTGACTTTGAACATGTCATGGTTGTTGGTGCCAGATGGGCTTGTCTGAGTATTTCAGAAATTGCTGATCTACTGGGATTTTCACACGCAACCATCTTTAGGGTTTACAGAGAATGGTCAGAAAAAGAGAAAATATCCAATGAGTGGCAGTTCTGTGGGTGAAAATGCCTTGTTGATTTTAGAGGTCAGAGGAGAATGGCCAGACTGGTTCGAGCTGATAGAAAAGAAACAGTAACTAACTTGTTACAACTGAGGTCTGCAGAAGAGCATCTCTGAACACAAAACACGTCGAAACTTGAAGCAGATGGGCTACAGCAACAGAAGACCACACCAGGTTCCACTCCTGTCAGCTCAGAACAGGAAACTGAGGCTACAATTTGCTCTGGCTCACCGAAATTGGACAATAGAAGCTTGAAAAAAGGTTGCCTGGTCTGATGAGTCTCGATTTCTGTTGCGACATTCAGATGGTAGGGTCAGACTTTGGGGTAAACAACATGTAAGCATGATGTCTTGTATCAACGGTTCAGGCTGGTATTGGTAATGGTGTGGGGGATATTTTCTTGGCACACTTTGGGCAGTTGAGCATCGTTTAAATGCCACATCCAGTCTGAGTATTGTTGCTGACCATGTCCTTCCATGTGGACAATATGGTCAATATGGACCAAAATCTCTGAGGAATTGTTGAATCTGTGCCACAAAGAATTAAGGCAGTTCTGAAGGCAAAAGGGGGTCCAACCTGGTACTATCAATTTTGCCAAATTTACACTGCAAAGGTGGCACAGAAGCACGCTTCTGAAGTGGCAATTAGGTGTCTTTACACAGACTGTTTAATGCTGCTCAGAGGTGGCATAAATGCATTTACACAACAATTTTAACTGCATATTGTTATACTAGGGGCTGAGGTGGGTCAGAGCAGGCATAATTTAGTCTGGCTGTTATGCTGCATTGTGTCTTTACACAGAATTTTGAGCAGGCACAGAGCAGCATTATCTCAGCTGTGTAAAGACGCCTAAAGTGTACCTAATAAAGTGGCCGGTGAGTGTATATTTAAATAAGCAAAAATGTAAGACTAGGTACTATGGATGTACCATGGAAATCTGTTACCATTGTACTTCTTTTAAGAGACAAAGGTGAAAAAGAGGTCGCAAAGCAGTGTTTCAATGACCTTCTTACTGTGTGCACTATGTCAGCACAGGGTGTGTGTGGTTTTAGCTGATGCCATCTCTGATGGTCTCATATAAATAGGGTGTTATCACCAGTCCACTGGTGTTTGGATTCGGTGTTGTGGCCATCCTATTTTTAGCATGAGAGAATCATGTGTCTGACAAACACATCTCCTCCCATGCAGACGTGAGCGTGTGCCTGACTGTTTGTATGACTGTGCGTGTGTTTTTATCAGCCACCAATTGTGTCCCTGGTGTTAATGGAGGATCTGGTGACATACGATGGGGGTTGCGTGTTATCCAGGCGTGTATCCAGGTCAAGAGGGGCACTGATGCTGTTACAGCGGCCTGCAGGGGGTTTATATTCAGTCTCTCATTAAAAGTGACTCAAAGTTCATCTAATTAAAAGGGGAAAATGTCTGTCTGCGTATGGTCGGCTGAATGGTCTCTAATGTGCACTGCTTGGGTTTAACCACCCATCTCCGTCTGGTGAACAGCATGTCTGTCTGTGCTTCTGTTTGTTTGTTTTTTGAAGGTGTGTCGATGTACAAGGCTGGCTGTATTCTCTTCATCACACTGGCATCTTTGGGGGTTCCACTCCCGTAAGACCTTCGTTCATCTTCAGAACACAAATTAAGATATTTTTTATGAAATCCGTTTTTTTTAATCTCCCATAGAAAGCAATGAAATTAACACTTTCAAGGTCCAGAAAAGTAGTAAAAACATCGTTAAAATAGTCCACGTGACTACAGTGGTTATAAAGCAACAAGAATACTTTTTTGTGCGCAAAAACAAAAAAAGATAACTACTTTATTCAACAATTTCTTCTCTACCCTGTCAGTCTCCTACGCAGTTGATGCAGTGCAGCGCCTCTGTGTTTACGTCCAAATGCCGGCTCAGTATTGGCCTACGCTGTTCAGGTGAGCAGAACAACGTATGCATGTAATCATGACGCAGGAGCCGGCCAATAATGAGCTCTGCAATGTGCCTTCAACGTAAACAGTGTAGGAGACTGACAGGGTAGAGAGGAAATGGTTAATTTATTTAATTTATTGGTTTAATTTATTTTTGTTTTTGCGCACAAAAAGTATTCTCATCGCTTCATAACATTAAGTTTGAACCACTGTAGTCATGTTGACTATTTTAACGATGTCTTTACTACTTTAATGGACCTTGGATGTGGTAATTTCGTTGCTTTCTATGGGAGATTAAAAAAAAACTCTCGGATTTCATCAAAAATATCTTAATTTGTGTTCTGAAGATGAAGGAAGGTCTTACGGGTTTGGAACGACACGAGGGTGAGTAATTAATGACAGAAATTTCATGTTTGTGGGAACTAACCCTTTAATGGTATTATGCGATATTGCTTTTATATTACAAGAAGTATGAGAAGTAATCAGTTGAATGAATGATTCAGTGACTCACTCATAAAGACAGTGGCTGAATTCAAAATAACGCACTAGCATACTACTTTTACTATTTCTGTTTCATATGTTTTGCATGTAAACATTTGTAGTAGTATGATTATATGATATTCCAAATACAGCCAGTCTTGTTACATTCCTGAATGAAACAGGTGATTAAATGATTAATTGACTTACTCATAAACAGTCATTTGTTTCATTCCTAAATTAATCTGTTGTGTAATAATAATTCTTTAAATACACAATAAAAAAGAAATTCAGATTCAACTGTATTTACTGTATTTTTATCATAAGAGACTTCTTTTAAAAACAGTAAAAAAGTTACCGACCCCATGTGTACATGTATAATTATAATATGAAAAATAATTTGTATTATCCATTATCAACTTTATCAGTTTGTCTCAATTGCATCTTGCCTTTTTTTCTTTGTGTATCCAGGATAGCACATAAGAATCATTAATCATTAATGATTCAGTGACTCACTCATAAAGACAGTGGCTGATTTCGAAATAGCCTGCTACTCTTACTTTTTCTGTCAGATCTTTGTATGTAAAAATTAGGAGTAGAATGATAGTATGATATTCCGAATTCAGCCAGTCAGTTGTTTAGTTCTTGAACAAATCAGTTGATTGAATGATTCATTGACTCACTCGTAAACAGTCATGTGTTTAGTGAGGCTCATTCAGGAGGAATAGTTTCTCAGTGTTTTTGCTCAGGCCTCGCTCCTCTAGAGTAGTTTGTAGACTCAAGCATTTTACCGTTATAGAGCAGCTTCTAATTTAAGCCAATCGGAAGGTTAAGTGCAAGGGGTGGAGAAAATACAAATTACGGCCAAACGCAGGGATGTTTGAAAGCTCTGTTCCCTGAGAGCGAGCGCCACGTGTGGAGTTCACTAGAACACATTGTTTTACTGTCTAAAAATGACTCAGTGAAGCCTTAAAGAAGGGCTTTCCTCAGACTGACCGCTGTGAATCAACTGTGATTCACAGTCTCCCTGCAGAATGTTGCTTTCACTCCGTTTCTGTCTCTTTCTCCCTCTTTCTTTCAGTCCCATCCAACTTTTTCATTCCAATGCTTTAGTTAATAGTTGTAAACACTTTAAATACTGTAAAAGGAGGGCGGTTTGGTGGATGTCAAAAGAAGAGTTAAAAAAGGAGAGAGTTGTGGGCACACAAGGAGAGTCAGAGAGAAACACATTCCTGTGAGGGTCACGTTCCACCAGCTCCGGGGTCTATGAACCGACTGCTTAGCTATGAGATATGAATTAGTATGTATTAATGTACCTTCCACTGGACTGCATAAAAACAGCTTAAACCAGGTTTGCTGGTCTTAACTGCTCTTCTAGCCTGATCAAGCTGGTTTTAAAGAGGTTTTGCGAACTTTACTACTGGCTAGGTCACTAGACCATTTTGCCAACCAGATAAAGTTGGTCGGCCTAGAAGACCATCATAAATCAGCCTAAACCAGTTAAATTTAAATCTCATGGCTTCTACAAAAGCATTTACTTTTCTTTAATAACCTCCGAGCTCATGATAAGTTTGTCTTTTATATCTATAAATTATAGTGATTCACTGTACTGTATCAGTAACTGTATGGATTCATATTTATTAATATTGGATCATTTTACATTTAGATTACGTTTGAAGGTATTTATATTTCTCTTCTTTAAGAACAATATAAAAATAATTTAATAACACTGTTAATGTAATGTTTAGCTAATCTCAAAATGAATATCCATGTTTCATACAGTATATGTAGTAAAAATGTATTTAGTTTAGTTATTTTTATTTTATTGAGAAACTATTAAACTATTAAAATTCCTTTTCAGCAACTGAAATAAAGATTAAACAAAATATAAATATTATATGAAAAATTAAAATGATAAATGTTGAAAAAAATAAATGTTGCATTGGCAACTAAATGAAGCTGAAATCAGTTGTAGTACTAAAATTACCAAGATGAAAACTGAAATAAAAAATAAATGAATGCTATAGAGAAATAAAAAACTAATAAAAATGACAAAAGCACATGAATTACTAAATCTTAAACTAAAATTAAAATGAAAACAAAAATTCAAAAAAAAAAGCTAAATACATTTTTTTAGAAATACTATAACAATATATAAATTATTATAAATTTACTATTATAAATTACTAAAAGAACACTGGTTATACTTAGTAATATAGAATTCTAATATCAGCCATTTATTGGTTATTAATTAATGGACTATCGGTATGTGGTATGTTCCGAAATGTGTCAGAACGTAATGCAAGTATGCAAAAAACTGACTGAATTTACATGCATATCTGACACATGAGATGGTTTTGCAATATCTGGAGAGTCTGTTCTTGCAAAATATCCAATGTAGGATTCAGCAGTGAGACACATAGAAAAGGGAGAGTGTGAGAAAGAGGGCCAACGTCTCTCTGGAAGCTCTGTGATCAGATCCTGAAGGAAGTGAATGGGGGGATGGTGGCAGAGGAAGTCAGAATCCTTGAGATGAGTAGGCTGCATTGTTTTAGCAGCAGCACTCCCTCTATATCCAGCTGGATGGGTGGAGCGAAGGAAAAAGAACTGTGTAATGATGGAGGAGTGTGGGAGCCACAGAGGAGCTGGCAACCGCTGAGATAGAGCAGGACACTGGCCAAGTTGAATGCTGGGCTCTAATTTTAGTAGAGGAGTGTTATTGAGGGTCATGAGGACTTTATTACCAGATAAACTCATCACAACCTTTGGCAAGGCACAAACTGAACCGAGCCGAGTGGTGACACATTGTGGTGGACGAATAACCTTCTCTCATCACTCATTGGATTTTCCTGTCTTTCTTACTAAGCGCTTTTGTCTATTGTTGATTTCAGAAACTTTCTTTTTTAAATAGTTTGTCACATCTTGCGAAAGTCACCCCTTAACATGACATGTTTTTAGTGGTTTGTGATTGCGGTTGCACACACATGGTCTTATTTAGTACTGAAGACATGAGCTTGATCGAATGTTTCCATAAAACACTTTTTGTTTAGTTTTTTATAGTCTGGCTTAGTAACTGAACAGTTGCGGGTTGGAATTGCTTAAATGTACCAAAGTCTCATAGATAAAGGACCACCAGGAGGTGTCTACTTGTCCTCTAGAAGCCCGTAGGCCCATCAGTAAAAATGGAAGTGCCTGAAAAAGACTCCCAGAGAGACACTTAATCATCGGTCCCCAGTTGTCCTCAAGTCTGCGTGTCTCTCTTTAGCGTGACATTGGTATGAAGAGGTCTAAACAAGCATAGCTCCCTGCTAAACATGACAGAAGACCTCCGAAACATCTCTACTCATGCACACACTGATGAAATTCATTTATGATCCTGTTTCATTAACGCTACAATCATGCTTGTCTTTTTAAAGTGCTAAACATGTCTCTTGATCTTATGGTAATGATTATTTTCTACATTTGCATATATACTGGTTAAAACATGTCAGGGTCTCATTTTGTCCCAAAAATCAAATGGGGAAAAGTTTTGCGTAATGAATGACATTTATTTTTAGAATTTTTTTGTGACTTTGCGCAAATTCTCATTACCATAATGCATCTGGATATCTTAATTTTTGAAAAAATGTACATTTAGAAAGGCCAAAATTTATATATATATTTTTTTATCATCATCTTTATAAAATTACTTTTTGTAATTCCGATTATTTTTAGTTTAAATAGTGATTTCTTTAAGTCGCATTAACCCTTTGACGCGTACGATCACACCGGTGTGATCAGTCTTGGCTGGTTCCTGGAGTGATTAGAACGTTCAGTGCCTCACGAGATCAACTGCTAAATTCAAACTGCTTTCGCGCTTTGCCTGGCGCAGAGCCAGAGATGGACGTGCTAAGCGTTTGTCATATATCACAACTATTCAGTGTTTTCAACCACATAAGGTTTATTTTAGGTTTCAGACTTTTAAAGACACATACATACTAGCAAAACAATATATTTATAGTTTGTTAAATACACACTGATGTCTATGGAAGCAGCAATAACAATCCTTTCAATTATAAATTGACGAGGTGTTTTATTCATATCAGATACACATTGTATAGGTTATTATACAATAAATTAATTGTTGCTTTAAAAAAAAGCTCGGGCTAGAATAATTTAAACTTATGTGTGAAAGAGTTAAAGGCAGTACAGGAAATGATATGGAACTGCAAATGATAACTCATTTGAAATTGACCTATGACATCCTATAACATGAAATACATCTAAATAATCTCTTAGATGTGGCTGTTGTGGTTTATGATCACATTGGCACCAGCTGGCTGCAGTAAATAAGGCGTATTCAAACGACTTTAACTTAGTTCTTTTTACATTTACTGGGTTTAAATTCATACTGCCCGCCATGCACAGTTGTACTAAAGTCACCGGGGTGGCGGTGGCACCGGGGCTTGGGCCCATCATCGCTGCTTGCAGCTATATATTTCAGTTGTGATTCACAATTTAAAATAGTGATATCTGTAAGTTCGCATTAAAGGCAGGACAGCACATACTATGATGTTTAATTATTTTATCATTTAAATAATACATATCATTATTTTCACACATTATGGTAATAAGAATTACTTTTTTATATATAATATGGTTATGAAAAAAATCTATCTGTTCTTGACAGCTTTCATGAGATTGTGATCATACAAGACATTCCTGGAGCCCATTTGTGGCTATACATGTCCAAAATAAAGGCAGACCAAGAGAATAAATGAGTCATAGACCTGATCTGGAGGTGGCCAGAAGTTCACTCTGTGGCCCATGTTCTCTATTATTGGTGGTGGACAAAGCCTCTGTCGTGACCTCAAAATATCTATAGTTCCTGTAGTTCATTTCTGAGGCATGTTAAAATAGGTTTCGCGACTCTGGTTATGAGTAGTGTCCTCAACGAATTTTTAAAATGCAGCAGCTATTTTAAAGGAAGAGTAGAAACAGGGATGACTTTGCTCATGTTAATCTTTTATATTATTTTATTTTATTCATTAACCTTGATTTCCTTTATATATATATATATAAAATATAAGTNAGTACTTCTGCGAATTTCTTTTTATTTATTTAATTTTTTTAATTTATTTTCTGTAAACAATTTTATTTTATTTACCTTGAATTCATTTTATTTTATTTTTTAAAGTGCCCATTTCTGTGAACTTGTGCTAAACTCCTTATGCAAATTTCTTTTATTTATTAAATTATTTTTATTTTATTTTAAGGTGCCCTTTTCTGTAAACAATTTTATTTTATTTAATTTTGTTTTATATTTTAGGTGTAAACTTATGCTAACATTTGAATTCCTTTTTCTAACTTAAACTTTTTACTCTCTTGTTTGTTTTGCAGTGGTGATCAGTCAGTGGCAGAGTGAGCCGAAGGAACGGGTCATCTCTCTGGTTCTGACCCACCTGCCTCTCCTAAAACCGGGCAACGTTGAGGCCAAGGTGGAGTACATGAGTCTCCTGCCGAAGATCTTGAGCCACACTATCGAACATGGCCGGCACTTGGAGGAAAGCAGGCAGCTTCTGTCCTACGCTCTCATTCACCCTGCAACCTCCCTGGAGGACCGGGCGAACCTCGCCCTCTGGCTCAACCACCTGGAGGAGCGGGCGGCTGCCCGAGGAACAGGAGACTCCCTTGAGCGTGTGCCTTCATCTCACCATGGGCAGCCTCCGCACCTCTACCCCCACCACCAGCGCTACGGGTCAGATGACCGTCTCAATGGCTGGCAGAGCTTGAGAGACTCTGGGCTCGGAAGTTGGCAGCAGCAGCAACAGGGCTGTGAAAACGGCCACCTCTCACTGTACCCATCATCCTCTGTGCCCTCCACTATCAACGCTGTAGGTACAGGCAGTGGGACAAACACAAGTGAGTAGGCTATTCTTCACTTTAGCCTTAAAGGGTTAGTTCACCCAAAAATGAAATTTCTGTCATTAAGCCTACGTTGTTCACGTGAGCAGCACAAGGCATCCCGGCCAATACTGAGCCAGCGTTCTGATGTAGAACCTGACATTGTGCACAAAAAGTATTCTTGTCGCTTCATAACATTAAGGTTGAACCACTGTAGTCACATTGACTATTTTAACGATGTCTTTACTACTTTTCTGGGCCTTGAATGTAATAATTACGTTGCTTTCTATGGGGGATAAAAAACCTTCATCAAAAATACCTTAATTTGTGTTTCGAAGATGAACAAAGGTCTTACGGGTTTGGAACGACATGAGGGTGAGTAATTAATGAAAGAAATGTAATTTTTTTTTGTGAACTAACCCTTTAACATGGGATGCTGTCTGTCTCCTGTTGCTTAGTCTGTCTATAGCCACAGGTGTTTCATATAAGCTGTCTGCTATTTTGTCTATTTTGTCTTTGGCTAGTGAGATTAAAACAGCTGCAGATTCAGAACTCTTTCAAAATTGACATTATTGTGAACCTCTCAAATCCCTACCCATTTCCTCTTGGACAATTCAGATGCTGTACTTAAGACTTCAGTTTTATCTCTCGCATGTAGGAGCATTCAGAACTACGATAACCCAAACACATCAGAGGTCTTTCGGCCCACAAAACAAGAGGAAAAATGTACATGCTGCACTGCCGTGCTGTGGGCGTAACAAAGATATTCTGATTGAACATATCTGTGGTCAGAGCATGATATTTCCAGCTAAGAATGCAAGGGTCTTTTTTTCTGATGAAGGAGACAGCTGAGGATATAAATAAGGTCACATTTAAAGCACTGCTCTCTACCAGATCCTCTTTATTTTTGACTACTTAGAGTTTCAACATCACAAAGGACTGGTTTCCCAACTCTCCTCCAGCAACCTCAGGATGTAGGCTCTTAAAACAGCATCATTTCTTTTAGATAAAGAAGTATATATATATATGAGCTTAAGTGTTATCTGACATAATTACTTAATACTAGAAATTATTATTAATATTAGAAGCTATTTTATATTTTGTAGTGATTCAATAAAGTTATTATGATTTTGGTCCATGTTAGATAAACAGGTCAAGTGACACAGGCACAAAATGACTGCTTTATCTATATACTTTTTTCAAATTAATCAATTAATGTATTTATTTAAAGTAAATATTATAAAATATAATACTATCGACCATCGATACTATACTTCACTTGTGTAGGTATCAGGTCAACAAAGTGAGATAGGTGCAAAGTTACTTCTTTACAACAAACCCTTAATTATGATTGTAAAGTAAGAGTAAAAAACATCTGTCTCCTTGACAAAGAATAAAATGTAACAATATATAACTCCCTCTTTGAACATTGTCAATTTTCTCCTCATAATCACCTTTGAACATTTGTAAATTGAGTTAGAACAGCATCCTGTGTCCTCCTGTACACAAACAAAACACCCTCTCGCCTCCCCAACTAAGCACCACATACCATCCCAGCTCTTCCCTTGTAAGGTATCCTTTGTGGAGGTTTGTATTTAGGGAAAATGGCTAATATTTAGGGACTGGAACTTGTAATGTTAGCTGGGCACCTATTTAAAACTAGCCCGCGAAGACCTATACATAGTCCAAACATTTACAGCCGCATATAGGAGGAGAGGACGGACTCCACGTGGCCTATAGCGTATCTTCTCCATCTCATTCTCTGTTTGTTTCCTCTTGCCCCTCACCCGTGACAGGGATAAATGTTCCAGAAGAAGAAGACAGGCTCACCTGTTTAGTAGGTGCAATGGAAAAGACTCGCAGCTTGTTTGGTTTGCCAGGTTTTCCCCCCTCAGAGGAAACAAGTAAACTTGTGTTGGTTGTGCTTGCTAAAGCAATTTAGTGCTACAGAAGATGTTAGTCAGACTAGTCTCAGATTGGTGCTGTAAATCTGAATCTGATTGACGTCAGGGTTTGTTTGGTTGGAGTGAGTTCACACCAAGGAACCACGCACAAGTTTGCTTGAACATAGGGGTCTAGGGTACAGTTAATGTGTACCAACTGTAATTTGAGTAGATTACCTGTTATTGATAACAAAAAATTTCCGTCATTAGGGACGGAAAACTATTTAATTTAGAATGGGTTCTAAATCTTTCAGACTCTTATGAGTTCGTTCTCTTTAGCGAATCAAAAACATTCAGCTCGAACAGTGTAGTCTGATTCCTGAACGAATGATTCTAATGAACAAGTTCTTTTTAGTGAATCAAAACAGCTCAGTGTAATCTGATTCCCATATGAATGATTCTTTTGAGTTTGTTCTTTTCAGTGAATCAAAAAACATACAGCTTATAAATCGTATGTTCTGAGATTTAAATCAGCATAATTACTGACTTCATGTTCGTTTGACGACATGCAGTTAAAGTTACACATCATGATGTTTGTCAGTAGTAAGTTATAAAAAAATAACTGAATAAAACAAATGAGCAATTTTTGTGCTTAATATTGTGATTTTAATATGTTGTTTTATGGGTCTCAACAAACATTATGAAAAATAATTGAAAAGTTTGTGTAAGCCAGTGTTGTTAAAAAATCTTCAAATAAAGCTGGAATATATATATATATATATATACAGTGGGTACGGAGAGTATTCAGACCCCTTACATTTTTCACTCTTTGTTATATTGCAGCCATTTGCTAAAATCATTTAAGTTCATTTTTTTCCCTCATTAATGTACACACAGCACCCCATATTGACAGAAAAACACAGAATTGTTGACATTTTTGCAGATTTATTAAAAAAGAAAAACTGAAATATCACATGGTCCTAAGTATTCAGACCCTTTGCT
>RJVU01059333.1:3012515-3022522 GCA_003731715.1 Anabarilius grahami | reverse complement strand
ATAAAAATAGGATATATATAAAATAAAATAAAAAGTTAGAAAAAAAAAGCAGCTTAAAGTGAGAGGATGTTTATATATATATATATATATTAGGGCTGTCGATTTAATGAGTTAATTAGATTTATTAATCACAGTAAAACAATAATGAGTTACAATTATTAACGCTTTTTATGCACTTGCCCTGCCCCCAGACCCACGTACGTCATCTGACATTTCATACAGTTGATTGATGATGAATATGATGCAGGGCAATAACTCACTGTGTAATGGAGCCTATTGAATGTGTATTGAATGCGATACTGATTTTATACAGCAGTTTATTAAATAAGAGGTTAATATTGTGTTATTTTAGACAAAATATTCTCTTTTTTTGCTCAATTTTGCCAACAAAAATATAAAGACAATGCAGAACTGTTTGTCTCTGACTCCAAGCAACACACAGCAGCTTTTCATTTCTGAATCATCGTTTTGAACGAATCGGGTGAATCAATGATTAAATGGAACATTCCTAAAGAGAACCATTTTACTTCACTCCTGAATAAATTAGCCATTTGAACAAATTGAATGAATCAATCAATCAATCAATCAAGTAATCAATTAATCAATCAATCAATCACTTAATTATCAAGACATTTACTGCCACACACATATTTACCGCCAGAGTATAATTTAATTAAAAAATAATTTCATATTTCCATATTAATTATCAAAAGAAATAAAAATAAAACATTAAATGTATAGTTCACCCAAAAATAAAAATTCAGTCATCATTTACTCAACCTCATGGATTGTGTAATAAATTCTATGTTGAATCAAATAAAATATTTTTTTCTGAAGCTACTTTTTTGTAATGTCTATTTGATGCTTTACACAATAATGACTTTAAATGATGTTTTGGGGGTAATTTCTCAGTCAAATTTTATGTGTGATTAATTTGCGATTTTTAATTAGATTAATTAATCGCCACGTCATGTAATTAATTAGATTAAATATTTTAATTGCTTAACAGCCTATATTATATATATATATGGTATTTTAATATTATAATTTTATTTCTATTTCTATTATTATATAATATAAACTNCTTGTTTTAAATCATTTTATATATAATTTTATATATTTTTTTAATATATCATTTTATATTTTTCTATGTATTTTTCAACACTGTCTGCTTGTTTCATTCCAGCAGCCGTTACGGTCAGTCCAACTCCCTCCCAACCACGGGCTGTGTAGGCAGCGGCGTTCCCACCCGGAGAAACTTGCGGCAGTATCAGATGCGGAGTTTGCCTGGTGTAAGACCTGGCATTTTGGGTACCACCGGCCTGTTCGGACCAACGCCCCGGAGCGGCAGCAGCACCCCTACTGGCCTGAAACAGGGCAGACAGGTTTGTCATTTCACAAACTTGCCCTAGTGGCCTCACCGTGGCATTCAACAACACCAAACCCAAAGCTTAAATTACTCTATTACCACTTCAAACTGAAGGGAGCACTAGTTTTTGAAGTGGATGGAGCTGGAGGCAATTTACAGCATTCCAGAAATCCAACATCACTGTTGAATGGAACAACTGAGGATTGGGTTTTGGAAACGTAGTGATAACCTGGCATTCTTGCGTGTCTGCTCAAACATTTTTCTAGGCACGCTTACAATGGGAGGAAGTTCCAACTGCCTCACTGGTTCAGAGTCTGTGGACGGTGGGGTTAGGTGCGCGAAACAGCCGATGAGTCATATGTGGGGAGAAGTGTGACTGGAGGGAGGAGAGAGAGGGGAGGGGAGGGGAGAAAAGAAGAGGAGAAAGAGAGAGTGAGAGAGAGGGAGCTAGTCAGAGGCAGTGAGAACAGTGCACAGGCATTTCCTGTTTTTCCCTGCTCCTCTGTACGGGAGGGCCAGGAAAGGGGGGAGAGGGAGTCAAATGAAGGGAGTGAGAGAGTGAATGAAAGTAGGATAGGCAGGTTAGAAGGGCTTATTCACATCAAATCACTCCATGAATGGATGAATCTTACAAAAAGATCAGTTACATGTCTGGGTGATATATCACCCCAAAATCAAAAGAAAAAAAAAAAACTGAAATGAAGAAAATCCTATTTTACCCTAAATCTACCTTGTGTGACATTATTTTCATTCGACTGAGTGTATATATATATATATATATGTATATGTAAGAATTTGTTCCTGACCTGTGCCAAGAAAAGTCACATTTCACACTGAATGAATGTAAAGGATGTACTTTTATAACTAGTCATTTTATGTTTAGAACAATAAAAGGCTTTATAATATGTGAAACCTTTTCATATATTCATATATCATGATTTATTTTTTTATTTAATGAATTGTTACATTTGTTATAATTATTTACCAAATCTATTACGTCAGTCCCAACATTCACATGAGCACAGATTGTAGTAGGATGCGAATGTAATTTGGTTGACGTGTGTTTTTTGTTAGGGTTTGTGGTTTGCTAACCCAGGGGGCAGTAACAGCATGCCCAGCCGCACCCACAGCTCAGTTCAGAGGACTCGATCACTACCCGTCCATACCAACCCACACACCATGGCCATGTTCCAGCAAACAGGTAAGAGACAGGAACTCAAACACACTGATCATGCGTAACTCACAGTCTGTCAGGTGAAGCTGGAGTTCCATCATCTCTGACACAAAAACCCCCAGATGACTTAAAAGATTAGTTCACTTCAGAATTAAAATTTCCTGATAATTTACTCACCCCCTTGTCATCCAAGATGTTTCTTTCTTCAGTTGAAAAGAAATTAAGGTTTTTGAGGAAAACATTCCAGGATTTTTCTCCATATAGTGCACTTCAGTGGGGTTCAACAGGTTGAATGTCCAAACTGCAGTTTAAATGCAGCTTCTACACGATCCCAGCCGAGGAATAAGGGTCTCATCTAGCGAAATGATAGGTCATTTTCTAAAAAAAAATAAAAATGTATATACTTTTTAATTACAAATGCTCATCTTGCACTAGCTCTGCGATGCACCACATATTACGTAATCATGTTGGAAAGGTCACACGTGACGTAGGCGGAAGTACCGCGGTAGGGCTCATTTTCTCCTCCAACTTAAAATCATCCAACATCGTTGTTTTGCCTTTTTGTTTTTTTGTAAAGGCCGTTTGACTTGGTCTTTGCGCGTTCGCTTTATAGACACTGGATCGGTACTTTCGCCTACGTCATGCGTAACTTTTCCAACGTGATTACAGCCCGTCGCAGAGCAGTGCAAGAAAAGCATTTGTGGTTAAAAAATTTTTTATAATTTTTTTATTCTTTTTAGAAAATGACAGATCATTTCACTTGATAAGACCCCTATTCCTCGGCTTGAACCCTATTGAAGTCCACTATATGGAGAAAAATCTTGGAATGTTTTCCTCCAAAACCTTAATTTCTTTTCGACTGAAGAAAGAAAGACATAAACATCTTGGATTACATGGGGGTGAGTAAATTATCAGCAAATTTTAATTCTGAAGTAATCCTTTAAGTGAACATTTTTGTGCCTACCACCATTGAAAAACTTTTTAAGTTGTCTTAGACTAAACAATATTATCAAAAAGATAAAATAAATTAAGATATTATAATCACAAGTTTAAAAAGTTGTTTTTTAATTCTTTTTTATATATATATTTTATGTATTTATTTATATATATTTATATATTTTACACATTTATGTTTTGTTTATATATATCTATTTTTTTTATAATTAAAAGATTCAAAATGTCTTAAATATCATTCCCTTTAACAGGCAGATACCCTGTTTATAACTGTATTTCTGAGCTAAAATGAAACTACAGAAGTGTAGAATGGCTTTTGTCAAGTAAAAAACATCAAATATTTGTTTGTGCTCAGACACAGTTTCTTCTGACTGAAACCGTGTCACATATTTAAAGCGAAACTTTTCCATGTTCTTCACACATCGGCTCCATCCTCCCAAGCGTTGTGCTGTGTGTGCTCTACTGACACACATTCAGAGTAGACAGATGTTCCTCTCTGTCTGCGGCTCCACTCTGACTGCAGCTGAAACTCACTTACTTTAGTCTGAGGAAGAAATAGGGGCACACACAAAAAAAAAGAATTTTTGTGTGCTAGGTTGCATGTTACAATGACTGTCTTTGTGCCTGCCACTTTCTCTCTCCGACTCGTCCCCCTCTCATTGCCACCCATCCCAATGTGTTCATATTAACGCATTGATTAATTCAAAGGCATCAAAGCCAGAGCACTGTCAGAGAGACTTGAGGGACCTTACAGGATTTAATGCTTAAAAATAGCAGGTTGTCTGTTCCGTCCAGCCAGTGGTTGCCTAACTCAGCTCTTCCTTCCCACAAGGGATTTTCAAAGTCCCGTTTGCTGTTGACTCAGCTAAAGACGAGCACTGTGCAGGCCAGCCCAGCCCAAACAGCGCTGCAGGAGTCCTGTGCAGCCCGAGTCCGCCCCACCGAGACTGAATCAACTCTTTTACAACAGAGATCCCACTGTAGTCCAGTGTACTACTGAGGGAACTATGAACACAATCGGTTCACAATCAGTTCAGTGCAATTTGCAAGCATAATTACTGTGAATTTTAAAAACTGAGGTCGCAATTTGGATCTATTGATCAGTTGTAGTAGGCATGATGACTAGGATGTGAATAGGACACTTTGAAAAGTTTGAAATAGACCATTGTTTGGCTTTTTACTCTTGCCGGTGAAGGTCTGAGTGGGTTAATGGTCAAAAAAGGATGACATCTTTGTAAGATTAGACCCTGTTTTGATCTATGATTTATCTTAAACTTATGGTCTATAAGGTCTGGGCTAATAACTTTAAGGTTAAAGGTTTTGAACCTGACAAGGGGTGACCTGTATCTAATTGCGCTTTTTAGCAAAACACTTAACCCTTGATTGCTCTAAGGGGAACACTTCATGTAATAAGTGTATTGTAAGTTTAAAGTGTCTAATAAAAAAGATCTGTGATGCTTTTGCATGGATGAAGTTTCAGATCTGACCAGCATTGTGTGCCGAACCCATTTACTGATTTTCTATCTGTTTTGTTCTTTATCTTTCTCTCTTTAACATGTGGCAAAAAGCACAAATAAAAACTTTTTCTATATGTCAAGACGTCAGTCAGATCTCACTTGGCTTGTTATGTGATGTGTATTGTCGTAGTTTGTTAAAGTTGACACCGTTTGTTTATCATTTTGCAGATTTACAGTTACCTGTGACTGAGCCAGACATCAATAATCGTTTGGAGTCTCTGTGTCTCAGCATGACCGAACACGCTCTGGGAGGTACGTGTCCACTTCTTGTTCAGTTTACAAATACTGCACTTAAAGTCATAGTTCACCAAAAAAATTCAAATCATGTTATTAACTTTTTCAGATCAGTAAGATTTTTGGTAACACTTTATTTTAAGGTGACGTAGTTACACGTTACTACATGTACTTACTATAGTAATAACAGTAAATTANAGACCGTTGGTTAGCTAGCTCATTTAAAATATCCTAAACTTTTTTTGACCCTGCCTCTTAAAAGAATCGGAATCGAGAATCGTTAGGAACCGGAATCGAAACAAGGAATCGGAATCGGAATCGTTCAAATTCAAACGATACCCAACCCTAATAGTACATGTAGTTAATTAATATTACTCAGTACTTATTTGAGTAAGTACAATGTAACTACGTCACCTTAAAATAAAGCGTTACCATTTTTACTTTAATTCAGCAAGAACAATTTGATAAAAAGTGAAGTGGCAATAAAGGCGTTTATAATGTTACAAAGGATTTCTGTTTCAAATAAATGCTGTTCTTTTAAACTTTCTTTTCATCAAATAATCCTGGAAAAAATGTATTATGGCTTCCATAAAAGCGGCTTTGCCAGCACAGGAATAAATTAAATTTTAAAATATATTAAAACAGAAAAGGGTTATTTTAAATTGTAATAATATTTCACAATATTAATATTTTTTTACTGTATTTTTGATCAAATAAATGCAGCCTTGGTAAGCATCTTTTAAAAAAAATAAAGTATTACCGGTAGTGTAGTTCAACATTTTAAGAGTTAGGCACGCCGATATCCTACAATAAACACTTTATCAGTTATCACATTATCATTTGTTATCCACATCAACAGAATAAATTATTTGTTTTTATTAACTTAGAATGAGCCATTTCTTTCTACATACACCACGGATCCCCTTACATAGAATTCGCCATTTTGCGTCGCCATGTTTCTACAGTAGCCCTAAATGGACAAACTGCTCTATAGAGTGTGTTTCTTCACTATGTTGTTCTTCGTTGGTGTATTTAGAGGCAGTTTGTATCAGCACTACGTTGAATATGCACAAAGAAGAAGTAGTAGTAGTAGTAATAGTTGTCTGGTTTATTAGAAGCAGAGACCGTTCTTTGTTAGAAGTAAGAAGAAACCTCATTGCTTGACTGGCTAATGTACTCTCTGCTGTCTCAGTTGACGTCATCTTTGCCCTGTGTCGGCCACCGTAGCTTCTCTGTGTGCTTCGAAAGGGAGGGGTGAGCGATGGACTGAGCAATTTGCAACCTCACCGCTAGATGCTGCTAAAATTTAGTTATTAAAAGTTAGAAGTTATAAAATGTAACAAAAGTTTATCCAAAATAGTTGGAACCATTTCTTTAATGACATTGACAATGTTTTCATTAGATCTATGCTCTAATACTCGTTTTTTGGTACAAGCTGATGAATGAGGATGTTATTAGTATTTGTTTGTTTACCAATCTGTGCAACAAAGGTCTCTGATTTAATCCATGAGAGCGGAATTTGAGGAAACGGTTTGGATCTATGCTGACTACGGCAGTATCATGAAACCCCACAGGAAAACGTTTCTGTCGGGATCATCCCCTCTGACACTCATTTAAAAGGTCAAAAACCCTTCTGAAGTAAACCGAAGCCCTCTTTTTCCCTTTGAAAATGTTCAAGGGGAAATGTTTTTTTCTTCTTCTCCACAACATTTCATTGAACTTTTTGAGGTGTTTCTTTGGCGAAGACGCATCAGACACAACAATCTTCAAAAGGCAGAAAATATTGTGACTATCAGTTCCAGACGGGAAGGAGCATTACTTTGTATCCACATGTCGCGGGATCAATGCAGTGAGCATTCCCGTGTGAAGTGGAGGTTTTCTTTGCATAAAGAGTGTTTTTTCTCTCAGAGCTGACACAGAGGCTTTCAGTGCAGTGGGGTTGGTGCTGGACAAGCACAGCTTTGTGTTGTGGGAGTGCAGGGAGACAGACAGGAGAGAGGCAGGCAGACAGGCTGAATCAGGGAGACGGGCAGAAGCAGTGGGCAGCTCTGCGGTGAGCTCAGGAATGCCCCGCTCGCTCCACAGCTGCCAACAGAGCCCGTAGTGTTCTTGTGGCAACATACCCCTAGACCCCCCCACCAGGACCTCCAGCTCCTCTGGTCAAGCAGCCTGCCCTCATTTCACAGAATGAGACTGCTTGCTCTGTGAAACTGTATGGTTGGGAAATCCAATTCATTTTAAATGAACCAGAAGGGGGAAAAAACTGATTCATTTAGTTGTTTGAGTCACTCAAAGTGGCTTCCCAGAAGACCTGTGCTTGATATTTTCTTAGCTATATAATTTACACTACTGTTCAAAAGTATTTTTTTTTATTTTTATTTTTTTTGCATTAAATTGAACAAAAGTGACATTCATAATTTCACAAAAGATTTCTGTTTCAAATAAATGCTGTTCTTTTGAAGTGTCTTTTCATCAAAGAATCCTGAAAAATACATCAATATAATAAAAATAATAATATCAGTTTCCACAAAAATATTAAGCAGCACAACTGTTTTCAACATTGATATTAACAAATGTTTCTTGAGCACCAAATCAGCATATTAGAATGATTTCTGAAGGATCTTGTGACACTAGTTTTCGCTGTATTTGTCATTAAATAAATACAGCCTTGGTGAGCATAAAAGACTTTCGTTAAAGGGTTAGTTCACCCAAAAATGAAAATTCTGTCATTAATTACTCACCTTCATGTCGTTCCAAAGAGACAGAAATTTAATTACCACTTTCAAGTCCCAGAAAGGTAGTAAAGACATCGTTACAATAGTCCACGTGACTACAGTGGTTCATCCTTCATTTTATGAAGCAACGAGAATACTTTTTGTGTGCAAAAACAGAACTGTTGACGTAGTAAACAGTGCAGCGCTTTCGAGTTCTACATCAGAACGGCGACTCATTGCCTGTGTCTCATTTCGAAGGCTGCGTCCTCCGGAGGTTGCATTTGAAGGCTGCATACGTCATCGAGGCAGTCTCATTTAAGAAAAGTAACTGTTAGATCGCAAAGTAAGAAAGAAATTATAGTATTTTACTCCTCACGAGGAATAACAGTCAATTTTATTACTGTTACTTTACTTAAATAAGTCCTCCGGACGTACATTCAGACGTAGAACCTGGAAGCGCTGCACTGTGTTTACAACGTCAACAACGTAGGAGACTGACAGGGAAGAGAAGAAATAAAGTTGAATAAAGTCGTTATTTTTGTTCTGTTTTTGCGCACAAAAAAGTGTTCTCATCGTTTCAAAACATTAAGGTTGAACCACTGTAGCCACATGGACTAATTTAACAATGTCTTTACTACTTTTCTGGGCCTTGAAAGTGTTAATTAAGATTAATTAAGATTCATAAACCTCTCAGATTTCATCAAAAATATCTTAATTTGTGTTCTGAAGATGAACGAAGGTCTTACAGGTTTGGGACGACATGAGGGTGAGTAATAAATTACAGAAGTTTAATTTTTGGGTGAACTAACCCTTTAAAGCATTAAAAATAGTATTGACATCAAACTTTTGAATGGTACATGTGATTGAATAAAAGATGACAAAATGTCACAAATTTTGGACACATTTTGAACTGTTCCAGAAGTGTTTCTCAGTTGCACTGTGATAGTAGTCACAAACTGTGATGTCACTTGTTTCCATAGATGGCATTGATCGAACTTCAACCATCTGAGAGAAAAGAAGAGGGCGTACAGGGAGACGGCATGCCTGGCAGCAGGGGGAAAGGTCATCAAGAGGTCACGAGCCCCTCTGTCTATAAACTCCCCCCCTCTCCACCTGCTCACCTACCAATGCAATAGCCAATAGGAGAGGTGGGGCGTGGTCTACACAGTGCCATTCACACAAGCAAGTTCTGTCACCATGACTACTTCAGCGTGTTTACATTCGATTTTGGGAGAAAAATCACATCTTCAACACTTCCATAGAAGAACGCAGCAAAGGGTCTTCGTGAAGGCAGGCCATTAGAGGGGGTCCGTAAATCAACGGAGACAACTCGAAGTGTTCAGGTGGCTGTCTGGGACGTCACGAAATCCAAACCAACCAGCAGACGAAACCAGATCAAGACATGTAGTAACAGATTTGATTTCTGTACCTCTGTGCAGATGCTAAAAATATTATGTCACCATATGTTTACACGTAATACTGTCAAGGATATCAGAACAGTAGATGTTTTCAGGTGCGTTGTTAAAATCCGAGGACGGTGTACAGCTTTAGGTTCCTAAGCGGCTTCATAGTTTACAATTGTGTTTGTATTTACTGTTTTGTTGTTCTAGTTTTCTTTTGTGCCAGCAGGAAAAAGCTGATTTACAACACTAAAAAGACAGTTAAAAGCTACGGATGGTACTCAGAAGAAAGAGAGGGAACGTGAGAGCGGCGATGGGAAAGGAAACAGGAAGTGATGTAAGTGGAAGGGTCTGTGGAGGGAACGGGGAATTCTGGCGTAAGGGACAGAGGTAGAGGGAGATCAGGAGGTCAGAGGAGTGGAATATGGGAGAAATGCCAGCAAACGCAAGTAGATGGAAAGGTTGAAAAGGAACAGGTGAACACGTAGGTCAGAGGTGCACAGGTCCAGGCAGAATATGCAGAAATATATCTATATCTATCTATATATATATATATTGTAATATATTTTATTCATATTATATATAAAATAAATATAATACAAATATAATATATTTCAATAAAAAAAATAAAATATATATATATAT
>RJVU01059333.1:2985803-3005779 GCA_003731715.1 Anabarilius grahami | reverse complement strand
AAATGAGTGATGGGCGTGTAGAACGCTTTGAAGCTGCAATGAAACTGTAATTTTGACCTTCAACCGTTTGGGCTCCATTGAAGTCCACTATAAGGAGAAAAATCCTGGAATGTTTTCATCAAAAACCTTAATTTCTTTTCGACTGAAGAAAGAAAGACATGAACATCTTGGATGACATGGGGGTGAGTAAATTATCAGGGAATTTTAATTTGAAAGTGAACTAATCCTTTAATTACTCACCCTCATGTCATTCCAAACTCGTAAGACTTTCCTTCATCTTCAGAACACAAATTAAGATATTTCTGATGAAATCTGAGAGATTTCTGTCCCTCCTTTGACAGTCTACCAACTAACACTTTGAAGCTTTAAAAAATTCATACAGAAATCGTAAAACTAATCCATATGAATCGAGTGCTTTAGTCAGAATTTTCTGAAGAGATGTAATCGCTTTATATGATGAACAGATTTAATTTAAGCTTTTATTCACATATAAACATTCATCAGCGAACATAAACAGAAGCTCAACCGTACTTGCTTGATGCGAGAACAAACCTCATTGGTTCTTGCAGAAGCTCAAACGCGAGGATGAACCTCATTGGTTCTCACACGTCAAGCAAGCGTGCTTGAGCTTCCGTTTACCATAACAGTTGTGTGCGCTGATGAATCTTTATATGTGAATAAAAGCCTAAATTAAATCTGTTCATCATATAAAGCGATTGTGTCTCTTCAGAAAAATTGGACTAAACCGCTCGATTTATATGGATTAGTTTTACGATCTCTTTATTATCTTTTTGAAGCGTCAGAAATGGCAGTTGCGTGGACTGTTGATAGAGGAGATGAAGATGAACGAAAGTCTTACAGGTTTGAAACGACATGAGGGTGTGTTCATTGATGACAGATGTTTCATTTTTGGGTGTACTAACCCATCTTATCTTACTTTTTGGCTGTATAAAAATCAGAAACCACACCAAATTGCAAACTTTTGCTCATTTTAGGTGTTTCTTTTTTCTTTTTTCTTTCATACGTCAGGCTTTACGGGGTTAAGACAAAATGAGGGCGAGTAAAAGAGAATAGAAGTTTTACTTTTGGGTGAACTATCCCTTTAAATACAGAAGATATTTTGGGTCTGGACACAAATATTGACTGAAGCACAGTACACATTATATTAAATATTACATTATAAGACAGCGTAGCCATAATACACTTTCAGCACATAGTAAAACAACAATAAAACCTGCCTGGGTGGTGCTAAAAAAGTGGTGCTATTGTAATACTATGAGTTTTATTTTTTATTTTTTGGACATGTACCATTTTAATACCATAATAATCTTTAAATTACCTTGTAAATAACAAGGAATATGAATATTAGTAATCATTTAGTACCATGGTGATTTTCATTACCATTACTGTACCATGGTACCTCCACAGTACTTTTTATAACCGTAAAATTGAGTATTCAGAATGACACGTACCTCCCTGTTCAAAAGCATGGAAAAAAACTGTTTTGTTGCGTTTCTCGGGCAACTCAATTGCGTTTAATAGAGCGCAAATGTGACCCAACCGGAAAGAGATGTAAACAAATTTTGGTGGGTTTGGTGCTTGTTAGTTTAGAGAGGTTAAATTGTGCTAATCTAAGACGTCCTTCATAACACAATGCTTCCATATTACAGCAACAGCCACAGTCCCATCAACAGAGGCTCCCATAGCTCTACTGACTAAACATGCACAAAACCTCAATACACACACACACACACGCAATACAGAAGAGATGGTGTTACCGAGGTAACCTCCCCAGAGGCGGGTGGGACGCTATGTTACACAGCAGCGGTGCCTCGTCCGGAGGCAGAACCAGAGAGGACTCCGTCGATCCAGGGAGGCGTTTGAGAAGAGGGCTGGTCAGAGTGTTTTGGCAGTGGAGAGCGAAACACGGACCCTCTCAGCTCCGGATCAGGGTCAGGAACTCGTCTCGTGTCTTGGGGTCCTCACGGAAAACGCCCAGCATGGTGCTGGTCACAGTCTTGCTGTTCATCTTCTGGACGCCTCGCATAACCATACACATGTGACTGGAGAACAGAAAGAAGAGAAAATAGAAGTCATACTTTGCATTACATTGTAAAATAAAATACATTAAAGTTTAATTTTTACATACGTGGCTTCAACAACCACTCCGACACCAGCAGGCTGTAGAGCTTCAGTGATGGCGACAGCAATCTGTTTAGTTAGACGCTCTTGAACTGAAATAAAATACATGGACAGATCAGAACTATTGAGAACATGTCAATGTGAAGTTTTAAAGATATAAGTGAAACAAAAAACAAGGATTTTGAAGGTACAATATGAATATTATAACATGATAGAACTTTGTTTGGAAAAAAAGAGCATTACCTTGCAATCTCCTGCTGTATATCTCAACAATCCTGGTGAAAAAGAAAAAGCATAAACATAGTAAATCAATTTATACACAACATTCCTTCATTGTATGTAATAGTGGTTTGATAAACTTTATTGCTCGGGTACTTCAGTTGTTGTGGTAATGATATAAACACTAAATTTAAACTAAAAATGCACACTTTTTCAATTTAGACACTTTATAATTAAAAATACAAGTTCATTAAAGTTTTTAATTAAAAATATTTGTATTAAAATAAACATACATAATTGTAATATATACATTTGCCATATATAATAATTGTAATACATTACTGTTCAAAAGTCACATACATTATTAATCTTTATTATCTTTACTGTTTCAAATAAATGCTGTCCTTTTAAACCTTCTATTCAAAAGAATATTACAAATTCACATTTTCCACAACAATATTAAGTAGCACAACTATTTTCAACATCGATAATAATAAGAAATGTTTCTTGAGCAGCAAATCAGCATATTAGAATGATTTCTGAAGGATCATGTGACACTGAAGACTGGCATAATAGTGCTGAAAATGTAATGTAATGATGCTGAATACATTTTAAAATAGAAAATGGTTATTTGTAATAATTTGTAAATAGTATTGTAAATATTTTACTGTTTTTTATCAAATAAATGCAGCTTTATGAGCATATAAGAGACTTCTTTCAAAAACTATAAAACAATCTTACAGACGCCAAACTTTTGAATGGTGGTGTATGTAATATAAAATAACTGTATTTAAGATCATTTTTAATTAATCATATTTATTAATTAACATGTGAATGTAAAACTCCAGAGAGGAGATATGGCTAAATAAATCTCTTGTTATCTGAAAAACATCCAAGTTTTTCAGTATATTTAAATATAACTATTTAATACTAATATGAGTAGAACAAACACAATAAATCCTTTTCACAGTGGGCACATAATACCAAATATAACTTAATATCAAAAACGTATGTTTCATGTTTGATCATTTGATCAGCAGTGATCGGTTTACAAGGCAAATGGAAAAGTCGGTCCCAGTGCTACATGGACCTTGTCATGACTACAGCCAGAAATATGAAACAATAACAAAATTTAGAAATCAGAAATGCAACTCTGTGTGTGTGTGTGTGTGTGCGTATGTGATTAAGTGTGTGTGTGGTACTGCTAAGAGCTATATGACTGCTGTTTTCATGTCTTCATTAGTGGAGTGCAGTATTATAGTTGGTACATAGTGAGTTGGATAAGCCACAGAGATTGGGGTCAGATTGGATCAAGCTTCTCTTTGTCATTCACACTTTATGTCTAATCCTCTTAGAGACACTTACACTCTCACTGCTTCAAACAAACACACACACATACACACACTCACGTGCATCTTGATTTCACAGACAAACAACATTCCTGAGGGGAGGAGAGCCAATAATCTCTCACTCACTGCTCACTTGAGCAAATGCTGCTGATTTCAGAGAGAGAGAGAGAGAGAGACTGTTTTGTGGCAGGATAAAATTGCACATTAAGATTCAATACTGCACCAGAAAAGCATAAATTCACCTGCAATGGTCCCAAAAGTATTTGGACACTTAAGCCATACCTAATGTGAGAATGTCACTGCATAATATAACAAAATGTAAAATTTATTTTAAAGAATGAGAGCAAGTTTCCAATAAAATATATATATATACAGTGGCCTAGGAAGATGTTTTGGGTTGGGGGTATAGTCTATAGAAATAACATATAAAGAAATAATACATAAAACACATCAACGCCACAAAGCAAAACAAACAATACCCAAGACCGCATGTTTAAATGGAGCATATAGTACATATTTGTTAAACGCTATTTCAAAAAGGGGCTATTGAGATATTTTTGCAGGCAATAGATGAGCCTGCATGGCAACAGGAAATAAACAATAGGCCTAATGAATAAATAAATAATTGTGCCTACCTTACAGACTTGCACTCCAGAGTGGAGTGCAGCAGAAACCTGCCAGCAGGTGGCGGCAAGTCACTGTCTTAATGAGTCATTGAATCATTCATTCAAATCAATTTGTTAAAAAAAAAAAAAAAAAAAAGTTTATTCGTTCAGGAACAACATGTTCTTCAGATGCACAACAGTTCTGATGTGGCTTTGTTTGAAACTATTTTATTTGAAGGAGCAAAAACAGACATTATGAGTCTAAAATGTAAGTTACTTAATACTAACTTATTGTTTAAGCATTCTATAATATCAATATCATATTTGCAAAATGCTTTTTTAGTGAGAAACGGCACTCTTGCTCGTGTGATGGCTTATTACTTAACTATATTGTTATAAATATAAAAATTTGAAACTCATTATTGGGGCATTTTCCCTCTCAAAACTAAATTTTTCATGGGCATTGTTGTTCATTTTGATGCCATTTTTGCCACAAGGCCCCGTTAATTTCACTCCCTGGTGTGCGTCAATCAAGTCATTTCAAAAATGATTGAAAAAATATAATAAAAAAATGTTTTTATAAACTTTATTGTTCAAAAAAATAAAGACAAACATTATTTATAATTTATAATACTTTATGGCTGTCAAACATTAGTAGAACGTGTCCATAGTTAATGTAATAACCTACACTTGTGGTTACTTTGCTAAGACTGTATTTTGTTATCTAATGCAATAAGGCAGATGGACTGGTGGAAGATGGAAGTGACTTAAGTGTCCAAATACTTTTTGTTCTAAACTAGAACAAGTAATTGAAACTAAATGCGATGGACAATAGGGAGCCAGTGCAGTTGCTGGAGAATGGGCATGATGTGAGCAGATTTTTTGTTATATGTAAGGGCACGACCAGCTAAGTTTTGAATTATTTTCAAGCGATTAAGGGCTTTAGTGGATAGGCCAAAACAGAAAGTTACAATAGTCTAGACGCGAGGTTATAAAAGCATGGACAACAGTTTCGGCATCTTTGAGATTTAGCAAAGGTCGTACATGGACAATGTATTATGGGGTTCAAGCATAGTTTAGAATCAAATAGTACCCCAAGATTGTGTATAGTGGGTGAAGGATGAACTGTAACTCCATCAATATGAATGGAGAGGTCATGATTGGAAAAGACCAGGGATTTAGGAAATACAGGATTTCTGTTTTGTCAGTATTCAGCTTTAAGATGTTTTGAGCCATCAATACTTTGAGATCTTGTAGGCAGGAGGTGATGGAAAGAGGTGGAAAAACAGAATAGGACTGAGCAGTAAGATAGATTTGTGTATCATCAGCGTAACTAAGGAAATTAAGACCATGATGCTGCTGACCTGACCAAGATGAAGCATGTAGATTAGAAACAGAAGCGGACCTAGAACGGATCCTTGAGGTACTCCACGGGAAACAGTGATAGCGTGTGATTTGTGTTTATTAATTATAATAAATTGTTGCCTGTCTGAGATATGAACTTAGCCACTGAAAAACAGTACCAGTAATACGAGTTAGACAAGATAGGAGAACAGAATGGCAAACAGTATCAAAAGTTGCACTCAGGTGCAAGAGGACCAGGAAGGTGAGGACACCAGAGTCAGAGGCAAGGAGAAGGTCATTGACTAGTCTCTGTACTGTGGAGTGGACTGGAATGGTTTGGCAGATTGTGTTTATCCTAATGAGACTGTAGTTGTGTGGCGACCACTTTTTTTAAGACTTTGGACAAGAAGGGAAGGTTGGAGACTGGACTAAAGTTAATCAGGACTGTGTTATCAAGACCAGGCTTTTTTAAAGGGATAGTTCACCCAAAAATGAAAATAATCCCATGATTTACTCACCCTCAAGCCATCCTAGGTGTATATGACTATATTCTTTCAGACGAACACAATCAGAGATATATTTAAAAATATCCTTAGTCCTCCAAGGTTTATAATGGTTGTGAATGGGGGGAGTGTTTTGAAGTCAAAATAATGCATCCATCCATCTATAAAAAAAAAAAGGCCTTCTGAAGTGAAACGATGCGTTTTTATAAGAAAAAAAATAATAAATTCAAATAACTAGTTTCCGGCAGACGACCAACCTTGAGAGGCGTCTGAGCTTACAATACTCCTACCTCCTGCGTCAGGGGGTTACTCATTTGGTGCAAGTCGACTTGTGCATTCTGCGTATGGTCGTCTGCCAGAAGCTAGTTATTTTAATTTATAAAGTTTTAAATATGGATATTTTTCTTACAAAAACGCATCGCTTCGCTTCAGAAGGCCTTTATTAACCCACTGGTGTCGTATGGATTCCTTTTTTTTTTTATGGATGGATGCATTATTTTTGTCTTCAAAACGCACCCCCCATTCACAACCATCATAAACCTTGGAGAACTAAGGATATTTTTAAATATATCTCTGATTGTGTTTGTCTGAAAGAAGATATTCATATACATCTAGGATGGCTTGAGGGTGAGTAAATCATGGGATAAATTTCATTTCAACTATCCCTTTAAGTACCGGAATGATTGCAAATAATTTTAGTCCAGCCAGTACATAACGAATAGTAAGGGATCTGTTTATCATGTGGGTGATCAGTAAAATGAGTGAAGGCAGAAAGATTTTTAACAGGTGTGCTGGTATTGGATCAAGCTTACAGGAAGAGGAGTTAGATTTAATAATCAGCAGATGTATTATTGAGTGCGAAGTTGAAAGTGGGTGGACTAGCTGGGAAATAGAACATTTTGGAGGAGTAAATGAAGAGAAAGATTGGTAGATATTGTCAATTTTATTTAGAAAAAATGTCTGGAAAGTTTCACAAAGGTCTGTAGAACCATTAATTGAAGGAGTTGGTGGTTTGACTAGTTTGTTGATCTCAGAGAACAGAGTCCTTTGTTAATGACAGAGGAAAGCTAAGTAGAACATGCAGTGTTGAGTGCTTTTTTATATTGCAGCATGAAATCTGAGTAGGCAGTAGCATGAACAAGAGGATGAGTCTTTTTATAAAGTCGTTTTTTCAAGATGCCTACCCTTTTTATTCGATTTCATTAATCTGAGCTCCGGGGTGAATAAGCTGAGGGGACAGCTCTGGTCTTTAATGGGGCCGGAACCTCCAAGACACTGGATGTAGTTTCATTATATAGTGAGAGATCAACAAGGGAGAGATCGACAGAAAGTGGCAGAGGAGGCAGTAGTGAAATTATCATGGTTACTGTTTTTCATGTTTGGCAGGATATTGTAGATTTGAATTACATTTTGTAATCTTTAATTTTGGAAAAAAATTGATGGCTAATTTAAGACTAGCAGTTTATGCAACTGGCCACTGGGTGTATTTTACCTACCGTGCTAATTTGCTCAGACCAAGAACCCTCTTGTTTGGAAGGTAACCTATATGCACCTGTGAAAAACACAACACATTAACTGACAACTGAAAGATATAATTGCAAAACATGGGAGTTATATACATAATTCTTTCAAAACTATTTTTTTACATAATTACCTGTTGCAAAACTGTATATTGGCTCTAGCAAGCTACATGTCACAGCATCAGATGAAAAGTAAAAAATGGGACCGGAGAGAAAAGCAGGACTGGAAAGAGCCGTATCTGTGCATGTGCTCGGAACTGACTGTACATCTAACAGCCCACCCCCCAACCTAACCTCCTCTCCGCCATCAAACTCAAATGTCACCAACAATTTGATGAAACGGCCCAGAGAAAGGGCAGCATCAACAGACATGCAAGAATTTTCTTTTTTTTCTTATCTGCTCTCTGTTCTGATGCGATAATCTTGTGTGTCACTGAAACCTCTTGGCCTTTTTTCAGGGCTGGCAAACTCCTCTCGACATCCTCTAAATGCATCAATCGAACTTTACCAACATCTAAAGAGCACCTGGGAAATAAGCAAAGCGCTTTTTGTAGCTAAATCCACTTTAGACCGACAGGTAAAACGTGTGGCGGCTGTACGGTAGATATGTTTCTAGTGTAAGAGAGCGTTCAGTGTTCGTGATGGACACTAAGAGTGTTATGCAGACAATCATGGAGGACGCTGAAGCGCAAGCAAGAGGGCCAAAAATGAAAAAGAACGGGCGGACGCCTCTTTGAAAGAAATTGGCGAGTCATTATCTTGTTGCAGATGCGGCGAGAGGCGAGGTAAATAGATGAGAAGGGATAAGGGGCCGCGCCGCGCCGCTGACGACAGGGAGCTATCAGCGGGGGACGCAGCGGAAACGACGGCCCTCCAACAGCATCTGACAAACAAAATTGCAAGTGGTGGAAAAAAAAAACGTTTAGTGCGCTTGATCAATGGCTTAGTCTATCATCAGTAGCCATTTGTGCCGTGACAGGATCGACGGTGTCTCTTTTGTCTTAAATGGCAGACACCTGCAGGGCTATGAGCCGGAGGGAGGTACTAAATGTCAAACCTGGAGGATTAAGAGTGGGCATTGTTTTTGAGTGAAACTCAGATCTGATATTTCAGCTTGTCCTCGTTACCTTCTAGATTTAATTATAGCTAATTAACTAGGTTATTGACAGATTACATATCAATGTTTTTTCAGGTGCATCAAAAAAAACAGGCTATTTCTGCCAGGTGGGTGGATGAATCTCACAAAGAATTGTCCAGGTCATATTTCACTCCACAATCACAAGAAGAAGAAGAAAATATATAATTTGCTTAAAAAATAAAGCAATTTCTTTTGAGGATAATTAAGCACATTTGCCACCAAATTCTCATTGTAATATATTCATAAAAACCATCCTGATTTTTAGTCAGCATACATTGACTAACAACACTACTTACATGAGCAACAGTACTTTACAATTACAATGCTATTTTTTGACTTACAATAGGCTTTATGAAAATAATATCACAATGCAAATAATCTATAGTCCCAAATAAATAGTCTTCATTTCTTTGCGAAAATATAAATTCTATAATTTCTATATATATATATATTTAAAAAAAAAATTGTATTATGGGGTGAAATATGATCTGGATATTAAATAAATATATTAAATGAAATGGATATTAAATATTAAATGGATATGAATGGATATTAAATACAATTTTAAAAAGTAGAACATTAAACATTTTACTTGAATAAATTGATCAAAAAATAAATGTTTAATTTAAAAAGATTAAATAAAGATAAATAAAAAAAACCTTATAGGATAGAGGTGTGACAAATGAATTTTTAAAACTACATATATTAAATGCAGTTTTTGTCTCAAATATGGTCATAAAAACTGCACTGCAAGGGTGACATATGCTAATGAGGGAAATTAGTACTCTTACCCGGCCAAAAATGGGAACTAAATGGTGTTCACACATGGAAAACATGTCAATATCCTTCACGATCACCATCTCATCATGGTCTTCATCAAAGATTGCGTCATTCAGGACATCTGCAAGAAGGTACAACAACAAAACAAGAAGATCAGACAGGTCACCGTCAGGTGAGCGATATGACACCTGATGACATCATGAAATCATTATATTTCACCCCATGCGCTCTTCCTGTTGTGGCCCTGTGTCATTTCTCTTAGCTCATATCATTGTTCAAACATATCCCGTTTAATCTATTGAGAATGCACTGTCTTTTCTTGTGGGGCTTTTTAATTTCCTGGCCGCCTATCTCAGGGAAGGTTTCCGTGGAAACATAGCAAACTGATGGCGAAGCTTCAGGGTCTTGTTGAGATGTGACTCCCATATATGTTGTTGCCATTTTTGGTACTTTGTGATTCAAAAAAGGCAGAAAACAATCAATCTTCAGGCTCTTTTTATGTCGACGGGTATGACAGCACTTAAATCTAATGAATATATTTACATTTTCTGAAAAAACGGAGCAGTGCTTGATGGTGCAACACCCGTCACCATGTTGTGGGTGGTTGTTAGGGTGTTGCTAGGGTATCTGTCTCAAAAGAGTCTCTATGATATTCTGATTGCTGGATGTGTCCTTTAAATTTAAGTTCCTTGGAATTTTTTACAGAGATTTCCCAAAAAGTCAGATCACTTAGAAAGCTGCATGATTTGAGGTAACATTAATCTCTGTTGCAAAAAAAAAAGCATTTAAAAAATGACAATAATGAGCAATAGTAATAACAGTTATGCAACCACCACTGATAAACTGATGGCATCCCTCATAAAAGTGGCTGAACAAGTTATTTCCATGTTGTTTCATGGTTCCTAGTACTTCTGTTAATATTTAAACGGATTCTGGTCACTGTTCTTCCTGGTGACTAACCAGCCTGCTTTACAGAAACCGAGCATAATATATGTGTAAATGCTGCAGCTGATCTGAGCATCTCTGTTGAATTTAACCTGAGGGCAGCAGCTGTTACGAGAGAACTGTCATCAGGCTCATCCTAAACAAACAGCCACTTTCAAATGCACAGGCACAACACACGGAAAGGTCTCACGTATGACGGTGGCACCGAAAAAGAACAGGAAATCAAATCAGCATCTCCCCGAAGTCATCTTTCAGCCTCGCTGCCACCGTCACACACACACTCAATTAAACACAAACTAGCTTACACACTAAGCAAACATACACTTGAAATACAATAAGTAACCATAGAAACCCATTGAAATTGTGAAGATGTCAACGAGCAGAGCTCTGGTTATGGGTAATGTTACTGCTGTTGAGGGCTTGGCTTGATCTCCATCCCTTAAATAAGAGACAGGCATCCATCCAGCCAGTGGGGGCAGGGGACAACACAGCGTAATGACGGGTAATACAGAAAAGAAACCGTACTGAGCTGTGTAATCGCTGGAAACTGAGCAATATCACTCGTCTCTATGACCTTTAATGGTTTTATGGGACATGAGACCACAACAAAACCATAAAATGTAAGGAAACATAATGACATAATGCGTAACCATAGTACCATAATAATTCTTTAATTTCACAATCCTTCCTTCCTTTACCATTGTCTGTGACTCATGAGTGGCATTAAGACAGATGTTTTATTAGCAACTGATATAAATTCAAGTAGCAAAATGGTGTTCAAAACTTGTGCAAAAGATATGTAGCATTATTACATCTTATGTATTAAAATGTTTTAGTAAAAATATATGTAAGTAAACATTGCTGTTTTTTAATATTTATTTATAAAACGGTTAGTTCCTGTCCTTGATTCCGATTGGTCAGTAGCTGTGTTTTATTCATGATAACACACGGCTATGACCGCTTCAGCCAATGGTTCTGTGTATCACTACACAACACCCTTAGCAACCACTCTTAGCAATGTAAACTCTATGTTCTCAATTGATATTGTTCATTGAAGCTTACTGTATTATGTAGAAGAGTATTGTGAGAAAGAGATCGAGTGAACGAGTTTATTACCTGCATTCAGATTTAGCATTTTCCTTCAGGTCAGTCCTATGTTCATAATAAAAAATCAGTTTAAATGTCCGATGTATTATCTTGTCCTTTTAACAGTTAAGGGGTTTTCCCATGACTGACAGCGATTGTCAAAGCATTTGTCAGTTGCGTCTTGTTCCGTGTTCACAACAATTCAGTCACTGACACACTCATAAAGACAGTCTTTGTCACCATCTAATGGCGTAATAATGTAACTTCTGTTGCTGTTCATGGTCAGGGACTGAGACTGTAGCTTTTGTGACGTCATAAATGCTTAGGCCCCACCCACGATTGCTGACGGACTCTGCCCTGTTAGCATAGACCCCGCCCTAAATGAGCTTTACACAGTTCGCCATGTTTATCTCCTCGCCAGAGCATCTAACAGCAGCATTCAAGTAAGAAATGTACTCTTATTAAAGCTAATAAGTTATTCAATCAAGAGCAGTGAGTGATTTTCTGTTTTTCTTTTGTTGTTTGATTCATATTAACAGCATAGGAACTGTATATTACACTGTACACATGCGATTTCTTTACTTGCTGTTTACGTTCACAGACATAACCGATTGTGTTTATCTGAAATCTGTGTGTTTATCTGAAATCTGTGTGTTTTTGACGTAACCTTGTGAATAATTGATGGTTTAAGCGCAATAAGATGTGAAAGAGAACTTAGTTATGTTATAATACTCACATGACGCGCCGTCTGACATACAGTTTTCTGTGCGTGTGCTTCGGATGTGTGCGCTCAGAAAACTATATATCAGGAATTTAGATGATGAAGAACTGCAATGTTACGTGGGTGTGACCGCGATAGAGATGACAATCAAAACCAAGCAGATGTTTTGTTAGTTTTTGTTAAAGTATCTGAAGAGCTGTAGGCTCCGCCCTCTACAGGAAAGCGAGGTGGGGAGCAGCAGCTCATTTGCATTTAAAGATACATGCACGAAAACACATTTATAACGCAGGGATGATTATACTTTGACAAAACCAACCATGTGAGAGCTAGCCTTCATCATTCAGGCACTAACGGCTTCCTTTTCTCAGGGCATTAACTCGTCACCCACCACTCATAAAAATGTAAAAATGCAAAACAGCTTCCCTCAAAGCCGTCCCAATGCTTCAAATGTCTTTCTGTTGGAGACACAAAAAAAAAAACCTCTGATTCTTCAGAACAATTCAAGAAGCTGTAGGGGTGGTGCAAACTTCAGCCAATCCCAGCATAGTTGAAGACCTTCCTCTAGAAATTTCTTATCAAATGCACGTTTCACCGTGACATTGCATGTTCTACCATATGTGAACTGTGGACCATGTTCAAGCAATGCATATGTAAGTGTTGAGAGGTCATTGAGGGCAGTCTGCTTTAACGAGGAGTTTTTTGGGGTAGAAAAGCAACATTAATACATTCCTTATGCATGGGCCCTAAAAATGCTACACAAACCAGGTCCAGATGTGCTGTTTTCTATGTGGGGATGGTGGGCAGCACCCTGGCTCAACCACTTAGACAACAGCCTGAGAGTGACCAGTGAACAATTACGCAAGATAAACCTTCGCTTTGAGCTGGAGTACCTGCTGAGCCTGTTAATCATATTGATGACACAAGGAAATACTTTTAACCGGAAATGCTTGACACTGCATTTGTAAAAGATGAATGGTCTGTGGGCTATAAAACACTCTGCCTCATAATTAGGTAAAAGCATCTCACAAAGACCAACCTGATACATGAAACATAACTATTTCAGGAGGTGGTGATCATGAATTTGTACGATGTGATTGGTACAGAAAGTTACGATTTTAAGAAAAAACATAAGCATGAGTGTCCACCTCTAAATCTAACCGTCAGTTGGGTTGCGTTGAAAATACATATTTGATCGTGGAAATACATGACATTATTTTTAAGAATGTACGTTGATCTTTTCCATAAAATGAATATGAAGATGTCAAGCTTCAAACTCACCATAAAAGTGGTCCACGTTATATTCCAAGTCTTCTGATGTCATATGATAGTTTTATGTTTTCTGTTTATCAGTAACAGACCAAAATTTACAATAAGTTTTACTGAAAAACTTATATTTAAGTTATTCACTACTATTCTTAAGCTCCAGTGTGATGTTAAACTTGACCAGATCCACACTGAGTCAGTGAGTTGAGCTCAGTCTAATTTGTGAATGAATCTTTCAGACCTTTAACTAAATCAACTGATTCATTAATAGAAATCTGACTCAAACAAATCATTCATTCCTCAGTCTTCTTTCAAGACGGATACAAATATTATCTGTGAACAATACATTTAAGGTGATTTTAGTTCTTTTTGAGGTTTGACATCCTCAGTCACCATTCATTGTCATTACAAATTAAATGAGAACGACCAGAACATCTTTGTGTTTCACATTAGAAACAAGTTTGGGTGAATAAATGATGACAGAACTACTTCTTTACAAACACTTGTAGAATCAATTTTTAAAGCCATTGTCTCGCGCTCTGTCTAGTTGTTTTTGAACCCCAAAACGCATCTGTGAACGCAACCTTAGTGTTATTAAAAAACTGAAGTAGCCTACTTTAAAACAGAATGTTAACTTTTAACATTAAGGTTAAGTTGTTTATTTCGCCTCGAGAGTAAAATGAGTTCAAATGAAACACTTCAAGAATATCCCAACTTGCGGGGAAAAAAATAAATGTACTCCCTTCAAACCACATATAACGCGTAAATAAACACGGCTTTTCAGCTGTCAGTCATTTACGAAACTCACCAATGATTTTTTCCTGATAACCCTTGGTGAAGAACTGCATGGCTGTGGCGGCTCTCCACGGAGTTTTGAGGAGCCCCTGCCGCTGCGGATCTTCCCCGAGACCCCTGAGAATAGTGGTGTAAGCCGCGGCGATGCTCGGCAGGCTCATTTCGTTGTCTTCCAGACTGCGAGTGCGCTCTTCCCGCCAGCTCTCCATCACGCTGGAGGACGGGACGGTGCTCGGGTCCCCGGCGGCACCGCCGGCTCTCCATCCGGGCATCTTCACCCGACCGTCAAAGTGTCCATTAATCGCGGCATCCGTTTCATTTTCACTTTGACTCACTTGTTTCTGTTTGGGGCGCTCCATAATTGCCTGAAAGTGACAGCTTGGGTTCCTCAAAGTAAAAAAAAACCTACTATCTGTTTTTAAAACACTGTTTAGGTGTAACGGACAAACTTGTGTGAAGTTCTACGGTTATTCTACTCTTGTCAAACTCAGCGCTCTCGCAGTGGCAGCCGGGGGTTTTATAAACATTAGCTAATCCGTACGCATTCCTATTGGTCCCCTGGAGCGACTGCGTCACGGAGATAGATTCCTATTGGCTGAGCGCGTGCTTGCGTCAGGCCACCTGTATCTAGTAAGAGGATGAGATTTCTTATTCACATTAAAGTGATGTCTTGGGGCAGATGAAACCACCTAAGGGGATTGAATAAACCTTTGGGTGATGTTGTTCTTATGATTAAAAATAAAATCAGTGTTTTTGAAGTGGAATGCATTAGGTAACCTAGGTTGTAGTGCTGGTAACTTGTCAGTTCAGATCAGTTTCATTTCATGCCAGTCTGGTTGCAAAATCAAAGTTCAGTGACCTCAGATGGACATCAGAAAACCGTTCACTTCACATTTGAAGGATGCCCTTCATTACATCACTGGTGTGCAAGCAACATTATGTACTTTCAACTTGCCAAGATAACTTTTAGAATAAAGAAAATACAGCACACAACTCGACTATTCAATATTTTAGCTTTTATTATGGTTGTTTTACATACAGTACAAAAACATCACAAAAACATATGTACAAAGCAGACAAAAATAAAGTAGGAGGGAATATCACCAGATTCAAAGAGACCTTGTTATCGACCATCTTGCAAATTGTTTAACAAAGAGCCTTTGCTTCATTTCAAATGCAAATGAAGAGAAACACTTTCAGAAGAGCTCAAACTTGAGAAAATGTATGGAGAACACAAATGAGCAGCTAATCTATTTAACAAAATGAGAGGACAGATAATTACAGTAAGCAATGAAAAAAACACTTTTAAAAGTTGTTCCCCTAATCAGTATTAAAATAAAATATAAAAATATATAAGCATTAAAGTATTACTCTTTGTTAAATGCAAATGCAGAAAGTTTAGCAGAAGTATCCAGTGGCTTTTTCTTTTTGGCACTGCCCTCATCTGACTCCATATGTTCATCTACTTGTCCTGCTTCATCTTCACGTTTTCTTTTCTTGGGGTCTGAGTCGCCCTTTGCTCTCTCCGTCCAGTTCTGAATGAAAGATACAGATGATAAAGATACACTATTTTTACACACAATCATTCACGTATGCAATATTACACAAGCAATAAACTGCATCATTCAAATAAGCCTCTGTAATTAAAATTGACCGCCAACCCAGACACATTTGTTCAGGGTTGGTGTAAACAAAGGCAGCGAACATTTACAAGCGACCGTGATGAGTCACCGGACCCATTTCACATATGAGCACCGGGACCCTTTCTGCACGTTCCCCCCTCCCAACGCACGCCATTCATCATTGTAACTCACTCTTTCACCGCCTGATGCCACCCCCATGTCATTAACATAAGATCAATGAGTGTTGCACACACCCCCAGCCTGGGTTTCCAGAGCAACAGGCGTCCTAACCATTCCCCCTCCAGGCTGGAGTGTGTGAAGAGTCATTCTGCCCTGCACTGAGTGGCCCTGTGGGTGCGGGGTCACGAACAGATTGTTCATGCAGACGGAGAGCATGAGTGTTTGCAAAGCCCACACACATACACAGGTAAGTGGAGATCAGAAAACAGGAGGATACTTGCTAATGAACAGTGTTGTCATGGATAAATTAGGTTAGAGCTTTGGGAGCATAAAAAAAACTGGAGGAAATTGAACAGGAGTGCATGAATGAAATCTGTTACATAATGTGTACACATGCAATAAAACAGAAACAGGGAAATTCCCATGTAACCTTCCTCGATTTAATAATAGGTTGAAGAATTTAGTTGAGAAATTAGTAAACCGTTTTGGATAAAACACGTCACATGCTCTGATTAACATGAAATGTCTTACCAGTCTTTCTTCTGCTGAGAGAGTGCGGAAACGCCCCATGCCTTCCTTGATAACATCCATTTCCTCAAAGTCAGGATTGTCTGTGAGAATGCTCTTCCTATTCTCCTCAAGCCACAGTTGAAAGCCAGTTTTTGGCCTAAAGGAAGTAAATTGTGGTTACAGACAAAAGACTGTAAACAAAGAACTAAAAGATTGACAGTTCCTTAATCAGTCATCTATTACTTGATAAGGAAAGCACAACATATATGTGACCACACTGCTGTCAGCTAAAACAAGTAGCCAAAGACTAGATTATTGACATCAGATAATTTGAATTGATTTTGGTAATTAAAAAAATAAAAATAAAATGCTTATTATAAGTAATACTGACATACACTACCATTCAAAAGTTTGGAAACATTACTATTTTTAATGTTTTCAATAGAAGTCGCTTCTACTCATCAAGCCTGCATTTATTTGATCAAAAATACAGAAAAAAAACAGTAATATTGTAAAAATATTACAATTTAAAATAATGGTTTTCTATTATAATATACTTTAAAATATAATTTATGTCTGTGATGCAAAGCTGAATTTTCAGCATCATTAAATCCAGTCTTCAGTGTCACATGATCCTTCAGAAGTCATTCTGATATGCTGATTTATTACAAATGTTGTGCTGCTTAATATTTTTTTTTATAACGTGATACTTTTTTCAGGATTCTTTGATGAATAAAAAGTAAAAAAAAAAAATCTTTTGTAACAATATACACTACTGTTCAAATGTTTGGGGTCAGTATTTTTTTCTTTTTTCTTTTTTTTTTGGAAGAAAATAATACTTTTTTTCAGCAAGGATGTGTTAAATTGATAAAAAAAAATGATAGTAAAGATTTATATTGTTAGAAAATATTTCTTTTGAATAAATGCTGTTCTTTTTGACTATTTATTCATCAATGAATCCTGAAAAAAGTTTCCAAAAAATATTAAGCATCAAGTATCAAATCAGCATATTAGAATGATTTCTGAAGGATCATGTGACACAAAAGACTGGAGTAATGATGCTGAAAATTCAGCTTTGCATTACAGAAAAAAAATATATTTTAAAAGTATATTAAAATAGAAAACCATTATTTTAAATTGTAATAATATTTCACATTATTACTGTTTTTTTCTGTATTTTTGATCAAATAAATGCAGACTTGAGCATAAGAGACTTCTTTCAAAAACATTAAAAAATAGTAATGTTTTCAAACTTCTGAATGGTAGTGTATGCCTTGCTATAATTTCATTTTAGGGATGTGAATATACAGTGCTCAAAAAAAAATAAAGGAACACTTTTTAATCAGAGAATAGCATCAAGTCAGTTAAACTCCTGGGATACTGATGTGGTCAGTTAAGTAGCAGAAGGATAATTATTAATCAGTTTTAGCTGCTTTGGTGTTAATGAAATTAACAACAGGTGCATTAGATGGGCAACAATGAAACGACCCCCAAAGCAGGAATGGTTTTACAGGTGGAGGCCACTGACATTTTTTTTCCCCATCTCATCTTTTCTGACTGTTTTTCACTAGTTTTGCATTTGGCTAGGGTCAGTGTCACTACTGGTAGCATGAGGCGATACCTGGACCCTACAGATGTTACACAGGCAGTCCAACTCCTCCAGGATGGCACATCAATACGTGCCATTGCCAGAAGGTTTGCCGTGTCTCCCAGCACAGTATCAAGAGCGTGGAGGAGATTCCAGGAGACAGGCCTTTACTCTAGGAGAGCTGGACAGGGCCGTAGAAGGTCCTTAACCCATCAGCAGGACCGGTATCTGCTCCTTTGTGCAAGGAGGACCAGGATGAGCACTGCCAGAGCCCAACAAAATGACCTCCAGCAAGCCACTGGTGTGAATGTCTCTGACCAAACAATCAGAAACAGACTTCATGAGGGTGGCCTGAGGGCTGGATGTCCTCTAGTGGGGCCTGTGCTCACTGCCCGGCACCGTGGAGCTTGATTGGTATTTGCCATTGAACACCAGAATTTGCAGGTTTGCCACAGGCACCCTGTGCTTTTCACAGATGAGAGCAGGTTCACCCTGAGCACGTGACAGATGTTTAAGGGTCTGGAGAAGCTGTGGAGAACATTATGCTGCCTGTAACATCGTTCAGCATGCCCGGTTTGCTTCATGAAGCAGTGTTTTGAAATTGCCCATCACTAGATATTGTCAAAGTCATTATTTAGTTGTTTTTTTGGCACACAAAAAGTATTCCTGTCCCTTCATAGCATTAAGGTTGAACCACTGTAGTTACATGAACCATTTTAAATATGTCTTTAGTAGCTTTCTGGGCCTTGAAAGTATTAATTGTCTTGCTGGCAATGTAATTTGTTTTCTGAAGATGAACAAAGGTCTTACGGGTGTGAAACGACATGAGGGTGAGTAATTAATGACATAATTTTTGGGTGAAATAACCCTTTAAGGTTCTCATGTTTTATACTATACAGGATTTCACTTAGACATGTAATATTTTAGACCAGGACAAAAGTTTCAGACACCTTTCGTCTTTAAAAACAAATAGATTTACACTATTGCTCTCGGTTACACTTTAGTTTAGGGTCCAGGTCTCACTATTAACTAGTTGCTTATAAGCATGCATATTACTAGGATATTGGCTGTTTATTAGTACTTACAAGCACATATTAATGCCTTATTCTGCATGACCATATTTTACATCCCTTAAAAGTCCCATGGCATGAAAATTTCACTTTATGAGGTTTTTTAACATCAATATGAGTTCCCCTAGCCTGCCTATGGTCCCCCAGTGGCTAGAAAAGGCGATAGGTGTAAACTGAGCCCTGGGTATTTTGCTTCGCCTTTGAGAAAATGAAAGCTCAGACGGCCCAATCTGGAATCTTCCCTATATGTCGTCATACGGGGAAAGGTTACCTCCCCTTTCTCTGCTTTGCCCGCCCATGAGAAAATGAGCTACTACCGTGTGGTTCGAGCACAATATTTTTTTCCTTGAGAGACATCATGGCTTGCAAACGAGCGAAGCATGGCAGTTGCTCAGTGTTTGGATGTACAAATGAACACCAAAGTATTTTTTTATCCCTTTAAGATTTATGAAATATAAAATATGTAAACAAATAAATGATGTTGGCATGGTAGCACATTTTCCACAACGGCACCTATCCGAAAAGGTATTTGTAATAATGGCAGAGGTCTGACTAATTTAGTTGCGCTGGTTAGTGTCTATAGCTGATATATATAT
>RJVU01059333.1:2959992-2984231 GCA_003731715.1 Anabarilius grahami | reverse complement strand
TAGGGTTGTCAAAAGTACCAACTTTGGAACCAAAGTAAAAAATTTAAAAAAAGGTGACGATACCAGCATTTCCTCCTAGGATTTTGAGCGCTGTTGAGTGGATTCTTAAACATCCCTGATTGGCCATTTTGTTCATGTGCTCAACAGATACAGTATGTCTGTGATTGGCTACAATGATCAGCGCTTCAAAAACATGTTGTAAATAGACATCTTGGAAGCTCTTCATCCAGCGCTTACACAGATACACATGGGAGCGCTTGAAAGCAGGCGTCTATCAGCGGATCCCTAATATATCCACTGCTAGACAGATATATTATACCTGTGTGGTATTGTCACATTTTTAACGATTTTTATACTGGCTGGCCACATTTAAAAATATTTATTTCTCGCATCTGAACAATAAATCAGAATTGAGCACTATGACTTATCTAAAGATCAGACAAGATGGGATTTTGTGTCCAGTACATTGGACTAAAAATCATAATGTTGCTTATAATCCAGTAGAAACACCTCTGACATTTCACTCAAGCAAGCTTTCTATTATCGGAACTAAATGTTCTTAGGGGAAAAGATAACCAGGTCATCCCTTACAGACAGAGCTGAGAGTGAGTTTTATGGGGTCAGACAGGTTGTGTGACCCCACAGAGATGGAGAACATTTGTATTTGAGCAACACACTGTACCTTGGACTTGGGTTTGGGTGCCAGGGGCTTCAGGACTGGTGCTTTGCCCTGTTTTGATGTTCCGCTGAGAGTTGCAGGTTTTCTGCTAGACATCGTCATACTGTCCAAAACATTAGTCGTTCGGGGCTGACCAGCTGGAGAACTTGAGGACTTTCCTGCACCGGACACCTGGAAGTTTAAATGTATATATTTTTTTTATTTTGTAAATGTAAACATGCATATCAAGTAAAGCTTGCTTAATTTCACAAACAACGTGCAAGTCTAACCTTGAAAGGGTTCATGCGTCCTTCTCTGCTCACTGTGACACACAAGCACAATTTTTATTGTCACCAGACACTCATCTTTCATGGCAGCCCATTTGTGCCACTTAAAAGGTATTTGAAAAATTGTTAAATCAATTTGAAAGATAAAGAAATCATGTAGAAAAAATCTGCAATTTGATTCTAATCATTATGAAAATGTTATTTCTACATTATCAACTGCCAAATTCAACATTTTATTTTCAGATTATACATGCTCAGTTTTTAAATATTATATGTATTTGATTAATCAAAATCTCATTTTACTGAAATGGTTCTAATATTCTACTCACCTGGTTTGGGAGAGGGCCTTTCAGGTGATTTTCCTCCTTTTTTGAATGGATTCAAACCTGGCAATTCAAAATAGGTTCAAATCAAATACCAATGAAATCAAATCCAATGAACAAAATGCATTACTTAATCTTAAAGCCGTCTACTGCAATATTTGAGACTCTTGCTGAAACAAGTAGTGCGCACAACCAAGAAAGCCTTGATTTCAGAGAAGTCTGAAATGCATAGGGCATTTGGTTTAATATACTTCAATATACTATACTTTTCAGATATATCTATGGAGAAAAAATAGCATATTTACGTGGTTTCCTGGTCTCTGTTGATTCCTCTGCATCCATTTGCTCTTCCTGTGGATATTCTTCCTCCTCTTCCTCCTCCTCACAGACATTCTCAACCTGTGCTTGTCTGCTGCTCATCTGATTGGATCCTCTATATTCTCTACTGGTGTGGCTAAACATACAGAAACAAAACAGCTGACATCACAATTTTCAACTATTTTTAAGTTATTCAATTCAGAGTTATTGACTTGGTCAATTCCTACAATGACTATTGAATTTTGAAAGACATTGCACTCACAATGCAGATAAGATATTTTAAAGTCACCATGAAATCAAAATTGACAATTCTTATCCCATAATATAGCTTATTATGGAATATGCACAGGGGTGCACATAACTTTTTTGGTCTAGTTCTCAAGGGAGCACCTGGAGATGTTGCTTGGTACTCACAATTTACGTGACACACTTATCCTAAAAGCTGTCCTCATCACTTTCCTCCTGACTGCTCTCCTCACTATCTTCTTTTCTCTCAAACACGGTAGATGATGATTTTTATTTTTTTATTTTACTAACATTAATGACAGACAACGGCAAGAATATTAGGTTGCTGTCACTTTAAGAAGGAAAGCACGGCCCAAATAACTGACACATATCCGGTTTCTTTCTCAACTGTTCACTTATGACATAACCGAGAGAATACTTGCTGAGACAGGTATTTTGACAATTTTGTGTGTATCTGTCCGTTCAAGTGCAAGTAAACTTGAAAGAGGAATTCATTCGGTGTTCGAGCACTTTCTGACTCTCTCTCTCTCTGCGTGTGAGCGTTTCGGGGGTGTGAGGCTGTGCGCACAGTTAACAGCTCGAGAGTCCCAATTTTCGCCTCTTCTTCCACTTTTAAAATCGTTTGAATGTTAATTGGCGAGACAAAACAAGTCCAAATGATAAACTTTCACTCTATGATGGTTAAATTTAACAGTTAATCTGTAAATCACATGCGTGCTGAACTGTTGGACCTTATCCGTACGGATCACGGATTAACTGCGGTCCGTTTCACACCTAATAATTAAAGAACACACTTATCATCATGATTGCAATCTTACCAGAGATGGAGAAAAATCCTACTCCAGTAAGTAAACGTGTCCCTGTGAGAGGGTACTCAAAAGTGCTTCCTCCCATGTTTCTGGTGCGCATCGTTTATTTTTACCACGTATGCTTACCTGCGTACCACTTATGTGCACCTCTGAATATGCAGTATTCATTATAAATGATTAATGATAACGATATATCTTCTCTTCTCCGATGATGTGCTTACTGGCACAATGGCGGGACAATCTGTCAATCACGAGATCGCCACAATAAATCCAATCAATTCTCCATGGACAAAAATCAAGCCCCGCCTTACACTTTTTCTTGTTCGAGAAGCCATTTCATTCGGATATATGTCACAATAGGAAAGAAAAGACTATCACAATTTCTGTTTCATGCCGACTTTAAAGCTGAGCATAACTACAAAAAAGTATTCACTATTGAAATTTATGAGCTTTTTAAAAGACCTTTCGAGACCTAGAAACAAAAAACAGACAAAATATTCCTAGGTTGTTTCTAGGTTTTACGAACTTTAGGAGAGAATCAATAAAGACAAAAGGCATAACACTGATCCCACAGCTCATAAGCTTTTCCTGCTTAAAACAGGAAGAAACACTAGACAGTAGTTTCTAAGAAACTTCAACCAATCCAACAACTCTTAGACATCAAATTTCCAGGAGCGTCACTGAAAGATTTTGAATTAATAAAATAACTACAAATGTTACAGAGTTCCATACTAACCTCTGATAGGCCATCTCATCTTCTTCCTGCTCCTCCTCCTGCAGCTGATTGGCCTTTTCCAGGGCGAGTTCACTGAGTCTCTGTGCCAGGGCCATGCGTCTGGAACGAGACGCGTAACGGATGGCGAGCGTCACAACGCTGTGAGTCATCAGCTCAGCCAGCTCCACACACCGGAACTCTCGCTCCAGTTTACACGACAGCTGCCCGGGCACACACACACAAACAGACAACAAACAGCATAAAACATGGTGATATGTCTGGAAGGACAGTTCAGATAAAAAACAAATCTGATCAAATGTGCAAGCTACGCCTGAAAATATGGCATACACACGTCAAAGCAGAGATTTGATTTATGACATTCCAGAATTGTTTTACAGAAATCAGACAGTGAAATTCAATCCAGGCATATGCGATTTAATTTAACCAGGCTTTAACTTCCTGTTCTGGCCACGTGAATGACTTACAGCGAACATCTTCATTAGCAGTTCCTGCTGCTCTTTCTCAGCCTGAGACTGACTCTCGCTGTCAATTTCATAACCATTGGATGACAAAAAGCCATAGTGGTTATGAAAGAGCATGGACCGCCAGTACTGCTCCTACAAAACATTAACATAAATACACAATTAAAAAAGAACATATTGTATATTTCAGGATCCACATCAAGTGTCATCTGATGGCAAAACAGACAAGCAATGCACTTGCAAGACAACTGACTTTCAGTCCAGGTCAGCAAAATAATAAAAAAATAAAATAAAATAAAATAAAAAAATAACAGAATGAAACTATGCATGCTGGTGCAAAAAACAGCAAGACACACTACAAAGACATCATTCTGACCATGTCTATATAGACCAACAATTTAAAATATATAAATAAACAAACATTAGTCGAGTACTCAAATAGGCAATAGGAAAAAAGCACACATCTCTACATGATACTATAGTTTAAATGACTTTGACGAGACTCCAGGATGGATTTTCGGCCATACCTCCATTTGGCCTTTCTCTGTGGTGGTCTGGCAATAAGGCAGGTTAAAGGGCAGGACGGCCACAGCAGGGCGGGGTAGNTGGAAATTTCCAATTTATGGAGTGGGTCACAAGATCTGACAATTGTGAATAAAGGGAAATGACGCACCTGAGCTGCTGTGGATTCTCATGAACCCCAACAACCCAATAATGGTCTGATTTGCTCTTGCAGGTGTCTCTGGTGTTGCAGACAGGAGTCCATATGTTCCCCAGGGTCCGGTTCAGCATACGTACAACACCCTCAGAGTCAATACAGCACGGGGTTCCTGCAAAGAGTAATTATCATGCAACTTCATCTGTCATACTCAAATAGGAAAAGGTGGTAGACTAAAGAAATCTCAGGCCCCAATTTATATATAAAAAATAAAAACAGTTCTGTGGTTTTGGACAATGTCTATTAGCTTTGATTGAGGCTATCTGTATGCATACACTACCCTAAAGTTCGGGGTTGTAAGATTTTTTTTTTTTATGTTTTTGAAAAAAAGTCTCACCAAGGCTGCATTTATTTGATCAAAAAATAAATGCAGTAAAAACAATAAAATTGTGAAATATTACATTTTACTTGCAAACTATTTTCTATTATAATATTTTAATATTTAATTTATTCCTGTGACTGTAAAGCTACAGCCATTACTCCAGTCTTCAGTGTCACATGATGCTTCAGAAATCATTCTAATATGCTGATTTGGTGGACAAGAAACATTTCTTATTTCAATTATATTTTCCTTATCAAAGTTGTGCTGCTTAATGATGGAAATCATGATTCTTTGATGAATATAAAGTTCAAAAGAACAGCATCTATTTTTCTAACATTATAAATGTCTTTGCTAGTACTTTTGATCAATTTAATGCATCCTTCCTGAATTCAAAGAATTTGTTACTGACCCCAAGCTTTTGAACAGTATTGTATATAACATGAGACAACTACCAGGAAATTACATAAAAATTCTTGAGGAAGTTTTAATTTTTTCCCATTTCCTTAAAAATCAAACAACAGGAAGAGAATACAGTGTGTGTGTAACCCTTGCTCAACCAGAGGAGGTGACTCACCCTCAGCAGTGAAGCCCATCCATGCCAGGTAGGACTTCCGTGAGATAGGCAACGGTTCTCCGTGGATTACCTGCCTTCTCTTCCGCCCGAGATGGAGCAGCTGTACGCCAAGGGCCTGGTCTCCATCAAACCCAGTACCTGACGGCATACATGACAATCAAGCTCAACCGATTTGCAGGTACAAAGCACAAGCAAAGTCAGATTCATTTTGGAGAATCAATTCTTCTAATTCAGATTTTTAGTTTTAATGGTTGCAAGAAAGGATTTATTCCATTTGAGTCATTGCTCAAAAGCATTCACAGATTTCACAAGTATGTACGTTTTTGAGCAACTCTCTCCATTAAAAGGAACCAATTCAAAACCAAAACCAAAACCACATAAATAACAACAAGCACTAGCATATATATGTTTATGAACATTTATTTTATGTATTTATGGCTTCTGGTTGTTCAGGACAAGGGTACATTGCCCTGAAACTAGTGCTTGTATCCAGAAGTAAGGTCACATGCATCAGTACCTCTGTGATACACAGTGAGGAGCTGCTCTCCATGTCCTGCCATGCAGACCACAGCTCCAGGCAGGCTGAAGATCTCCTTCTGCACACCACCGATGGAGAACAGCCTGACCATCAGAGCACTGGTGGCCACTGCCGCCCAGCCCTGACCCAAACACAAGGCACGCACGTCCTCTCCTTTAGGAAGATCCACCATCCAGTCCTTATGAGTGTCCCAGCACGAGAAATGCAAACACTGGATCTTACTGTGGAGAGAGAGAGACAAATATTCCAAAATATAGGGAAAATGAGACATTCATGAAGGGAAACAAAAGATGCAACATAAACATTTTCTAGTAACATATTTATGATGCAATATTTGTTGACATTTATGATGTTAACTGTTCTTTATACCAAAATGTTTACTTTCTAATTTATATGTCAGTTTTCATATTCTATGTAAATATCTTTCAGTCATTATGTTTAAGGAGTTGAACAAGTTTCGGGGTATGATTACGTTACAACATGTGTTACAACATTGTTACATTTTCCACTTTATCCTAGTGTCCTTGTTACATACGTTACATCTACTAAATGTAATAACAGTAAAATATGCATAATTACATGCAACCCTACCACTATAGCAAGTGCATGGCCTTAACTCTTTCCCCACCAGCATTTTTTTTAAAGCTGCCAGCCAGCGTCAGTATTTTTAATAATTTTCACAATTTCATGGCCCCCAGAATATTTTGTTGTAGTTTTGATTTATATGCCATTGAATGTTTGATGATCATGCTATTTACATGCTCATAAGCAATGCTTTCATCGCTTGTTTCTGCTTCCTTTTCGCCTGTGTTTTGATCCAGAGATTCTCTACTATTTCAGAAGATGTTTTCACTGTTATACAGTAGGGGGCGTTATTACATGGATTGCCTGAAAATTCCGTCAATGGTGGGGGAAAGAGGTAATTATGTATGTTATTACACTGACAATGACACCTTAAAATAATGTGTAACCCATTTTGCACAGAAAAGCTTATTCCCAATAACAAATAATAATTTACACTTAGTTATTTATTTCAAAACAGTGCATCTCCCAGATGGGCAGTAGTTAGCATCCATAAATTCACAGACAGATAATTTACTACCAGATTTCTACCAGATTAGTAGTTCTGCAAATAAAAATGGAGGCAAAGTGCAAATTTGCTTCGCAAACAAGGGCAAGCAATTGAGGACAAAGGGGAGACAGGACTACAGAGCAAGGTTCACACCAACTGCTGCTGATTTTAATCTAACTTACTGTAATAGCAGCCCTGTTGAACAAAAAAAAAGATCTCTAAATTCAATTCAGTATATGTCTAAACTAAAGAAATTAAAAAATTATAACTGACTCAAAGAAATAAAGTAAATTATTACTACTAAGATCTTGTACCTGGCAAGCTCATCAGTTCCCTCACAGGCCAGCAGCACGGCCTCCTGGGATAGATCAGCCATGGTGTGGCCCAGGGTGTTGGTGAGATGCATGGCATGATGGACCGCAGTATCGTGAAATTCCACATCAATGGCGTTGTCCTGATCATCATTATAGCCACGGATGATGCCCACGGAGTTCCACATCTGAGAAGGAACATGGGGAACTTTAAAAGACCTTCTCATATTTATTTAAGAAAGACACAAATATTTACTGTCACAACATCTGATTTACTGTTAAATCAAATTTAGAAAATATTCAGTACACAGAAAATAGCAGTAGTTCTTATTTTAAATCATAGATGGCTATTATTTCATTTATAAATCCTAATTTTATTACATTATTATATATTTATTACATTACAACCACAAAGTGATTTTTGATCTGTTCTTATTTGCAAATGATTGCGTTTTCATATACGTAATGCATAATATGTTTATGATGTTGTAGTTATGGTTTTGCTTGAATTCTACCGATTCCCAGTTTCAATTCCAATAAGATAAAAAAAAAAAAAGTATTTATTCTGTGACTTTTTGCAAAATTGTTGTAGCTGAGTACCATGAACAAAAAAAAAAAATATCAACAGGCTAAAGAACACTTACATAAGAAACTTTGCCTATGTTTTTAACAAAAATACCACAGCAAAAACAACTAAAGACAAGTAAACAGTCAGCAATAAAATAAGAACAAACAAACATATACAACTGAACAAATTTCAGGTACAGAACTTAAAATCAAATGTAAAATCACACTGCATAATTGTCTTTGAAAATAAAATATAGATTAATCCTTATTAAAGTTACAAAATTTATCCAGTCAAGATTAGTGAGTGATATTCTTCTTTTGTTCTTTGATTAAAATTAATGAGACAGATGAAAGCAGGCTTATTAGGCTGCTGTTGCTTTAAGACCTAATGCACAGATCCAATATACTGATACACATATGTTTTCTTTCTCAACTGTTTACATTTACTTAAGACAAAACCAACAGTTTATGAGGATATTTTGACAATCTCATGTGTATTTGTCCGTTCAAGAGCAAGAGGACATGAAAGCGAAACCAATTCAGTATTTGCTCACTATATGAGAGGCAGCTTTCTGTGCACATGCTTTGGATGTTTTGTAAACAGCTCCCGAGTGTTTAATTGAGTTTTTCTTCTGCATCTTCTTTGTGTTTGAATTGTTTAAAATCACATTAAAAATGCAAACACAGGAATCGAACAGAATCGAAACACGCGTGTCATTTCGAATTCATGGTTCTTGGAAATTTGGAAACTGGTTCTTGACCGGTTTAATAAATTAATGAAAAACTCTTTAAATGTCAGTGATCTGCTGAGTAACTGCAGATCAGGAAATAACTGACATGGTCACAAAACTGTATCGATCACTTTCTACATGAGTTGACAATTGGTATGATTTCTCCTCACCATAAAGCGATGCATTAGGTGCACTGGGGTAGATCCCGGCTGGAAAGCTCTTTGGGGTTGTGTGGGCATGGGACCCTCGTATACAGGACGGGCCACTGCAGGGGCCACGGCAGGATGAACAGCACTGCTGCCATCCTCCTCTGGAAGTCCATCCAGTTTTACAGAGCCTGGATCTTGAGAGAACAAAACATCTGACCCTTAATTAAAGTGCTTTACTTGAAGTAACTTCCTACAATATTTTTTTTGCAGTGATGTCTCATACCTTGAGAATTGTCATCGTCATCCAAGAAGGATCCTCTGTTCCGCGGTCTGCCCGTGGTGGGCATGAGGTCATCGTCGTCATCGTCATCATCATCCATGATGGGTTTCTTCACTGGAGAGTCACTCATGCCCTCGTCCAGCATCCGGTCATCATCCTCATCAAACAGGTCATCATAGTCATTTGTTTCTTTAGCTGCAGTGGCCTAAACATCAGCAGAAAAAAAAAAAACATGGTACATTCATTTACATAAAGGAACAGTTGTCCTGTGTAGCACGACCAGGTGATTGTTATTAGACCAATTCATTGCTGCTCAAAATGAACTCCGATTGTGTTTGTTACTCACACCCTGACGAAGGCAAAATAGCCGCAATGCGTAGGTGTGCACTTGTCACCTGTTTTTAACTTGTACCCATGATGAATTAAAGGATTAGTTCACTTTTAAATAAAATTTTCCTGATAAATTTACTCACCCATGTCATCCAAGATGTTCATGTCTTTCTTTCTTCAGTCGAAAAGAAATGAAGGTTTTTGATGAAAACATTCCAGGATTATTCTCCTTATAGTGGACTTCAATGGCCTCCAGACGGTTGAAGGTCAAAATTTCAGTGCAGCTTCAAAGGGCTTTAAACGATACCAGATGAGGAATAAGGGTCTTATCTAGCGAAACGATCTGTCATTTTCGATAAAAATACAAGTGTATATGCTTTATAAACACAAATGATCGCCTTGCACGTGCTTTCCGTATTCTTCAAAAAGCTTACGCCGTATGTCCTACGCCTTCCCTATACTACTTACGGAAAAAAACAAAACTGCCGCTGCGTTCATTCCGTAAGTAGAATAGGGAAGGCGTAGGGCATACAGCATAAGCGTTTTGAATACGGAAAGCAGAAGCACGTGCAAGGCGATCATCTGTTTATATAAAACATATACAGTTGATTTTTTTTCGAAAATTACCTATTGTTTCGCTAGATAAGACCCTTATTCCTCGTCTGGTATCGTTTAAAGCCCTTTGAAGCTGCACTAAAACTGTAATTTTGACCTTCAACCGTCTGGAGGCCATTGAAGTCCATTATATGGAGAAAAATCCTGGAATGTTTTCCTCAAAAACCTTAATTTCTTTTCGACTGACGAAAGAAAGACATGAACATCTTGGATGACATGGGGGTGAGTAAATTACCAGGAAAATTTTATTTGAAAGTGGGCTAATCCTATAAAGGCTTTTTAAAACTCTTTCAATAAGATGAGTGCCTTGGACTATCATTATTTTTACGAGTTGAACTATCCCTTGCACCCAAAGAGCACCGAGACAAGGAACTCATACTGCAGCACTTCTTTCGCATTTTTTGCTTTGACCATTGCTGAGTATTTTCTCTTTAAAACTGCAGTGATCAAAAACGCGGTTTGAAACCACTCCTATCTTGTACCATCACAAACTTGTAACCAATCCCATCAACATGCAGGGTGGGGCTTTTCCTTTATTTCTAAGGATACTGATTTTTAGAAGGCAGCAGTCAGCTGACTCTGAGATGGCTAACGGGAACATGGTTTGTGTAAGATTAGCAACACATTATTAGCTGTTTGATAAAGTAGTCAAGCCAAAGGCTAATCACATCAATTACCATTTCTCCCTTTATAATAAAGCTGTCACCCATCTCAGTTTGTGATCTCACAAAGTTTCGTTATTAATCAATAAGGTTGTCTACACTGCACAATGAATATCTCTAATTTACATTCGTGAGTGTGCAGAACTCAGCACTGAACAAAAACACTGGCTTTTTGACCGGTGAGTGGATTCTGACTAAATTAAACACCCCTGATTGGTCACAGCATTCAAGAGATCAACAAACATGTCTGTGATTGGCTACATTGCTTACTACTGCAAAAACACATTATAAATAGAAACATTTTACGTTCTCCAGAGCTCAAACACAAATACGCACTGGAGTGTTTACCCAATATGATATTATTACAGTATCAACTGAGGGTGCTCTTGCTTTCGTTTGAGGGTGCTTAGCACCCCTGTAGAACCAGGCCTCCCTGTATAATTCATTTTTCCTGTGAATCAGTTTCTTTTCCAAGCATATATGGCTGAATTAAACCAGTATTTCCACTTGCGATTTTGTAGCATTTACTACAGTTGACTGAGTGGATCAGGTATTATGAGCTCGTGAGATTGAGTGAATGCGGGGACTAATTTGCATATTCATGGTTCAGAGAATACTAAATGAAGCAAGTGTGTAGAGTTACATTCAAGCTATTTTACAGCATGAACAAAATATTTTGACAGGAAAAAAACATTTAAATATATCATTTTGATTATCAAAGATGAGTTTTAAGGGATACAATTATTGACTTTAACATTAGTTAATGCACTGTGAACCAAAATGAATGTTTGGTAACACTATTTTACAGTATCCTTGTTTCAAGTTACATGTGGTTACTGTAGAAATGATTCTAAATTGAGCAAAATTACATGAAACTAACCCTAAACTAAATCCTAACCCTATAGTAAGTACATGCAGTTAAATATTACTCAGTACTTAAATGTTTTATTACACTGCAAGACAGACACCTTAAAATAATGTGTAACTGAAAATTAATTTGATTAAACATTAACAGATTAACAGATTAATAAATTAAAAGTTTTAATGTTAAAATAGTTTATTCATTGTTAAATCATCATGTTAGTTAATGCATTAACTAATGTTAACAATTGAGCCCTTATTGTAATGTTACCATTTTAAAATTGTATTATTATTAATGAATATACAGAATAATGTTAGTATTTTTTTTTTTTAATCCTTCAGCAGATATAGCCACTTCTTAAGGTCACCTAAAGATCCTTACACATTCATCAAGACTTTACATTGGTGATGCTATTTCTGGTTCAGTATGTTCGGGAAGAAAAAGGTGAGAGCCTGAGGGTACAACTGACCTTGGTGTTCTGGATAGCAGAGGAAGAGGATGGCGACGAGGACGACACGCCTTCCAGGAGCCCGAGGCAGCCCTCTGTGTCAGTGTAAGCGATCCGGCCCCCTGAGGGATGCCATGCCATCCCACAAACAGTGAACCCTTTCTCGTGTTTCTGTCTTCAATGGTATGAGATCAACAAACACCATCAACACTAGAACCATCCTTTATACAACTGTACACAATATTTGTTGTATTTGAGCAGTAAGGTCAATACAACTCTGTCATATTTCAACAGTGTTGGGGAAAGTTACTTTTAAAAGTAATTAATGCGTTAAAATATTGCGATACTCCCTTAAATAGTAACTAACTGCGCTACTTCGTTACTTTTATGTAAAGTAATGCATTGCATGTAATGCATGTATCAAACTGGTCATGTGAACCATTGAAATTTCAAAACATTTCGAAACACTTATGACCTAACGAAGCCTCGTTTACTGAAATCGCATGACTTTGGCAGTTTGATACATGCTCTGAACCACTGATTCGAAACCAAAGATTCGTAAAGCTTCATGAAGCAGTGCTTTGAAATCGCCCATCACTAGATATTGTTGAATAAAGTCGTTATTCTGTTTTTTTGGCACACACAAAGTATTCTCGCCGCTTCATAACATTAAGGTTGAACCACATGAACTGTTTTAAATATGCCTTTAGTAGCTTTCTGGGCATTTGAAATTATCTTGCTGAAAATGGTAGCCTCACTGAGCCATCGGATTTTATCTTACGGGTTTAGAACAACATGAGGGTGAATAATTAATGTCTGAATTTTCCTTTTTGGGTGAACAAACCGTTTAAGCCCGAGGCTGAAGGAAATGCAAATTCACATCTGTACAGTAGACAAACCTTTCAGCTGTGCTGCCATTTTGGATTACAGAAGAATAAGATGCATATTTATATAGTTGTACTGGATCATTACAAAGTCAGCAGCAAAGACATTGTTTTTAATCTCACTTTATTAACCAAAGTATATTTGTGTAATTTATCATAATTACTGTAGATGTGTAATATTCTGAGTTTGCATTTCACTGTTTTTATTCATTTTGAGTAGGGCTGCACGATTAATCGCATGCGATTGTCACGCGCATTTCGTCAGTAAAGCCGGTTCCCTGATTACTGACAAGCCACGCAATATCGCGTTCATTATCGAAGGCGATTCATCTGCGATATGAACGCGATATTGCGTGGCTTGTCAGTGATCTACGGCTCTGTCTATTAAATGCCGCTCCATTTGAAAGCAGGTGATGGCGATTTAGCGGTAATCAGGGAACCGGCTTTACTGACGAAATGCGCGTGACAATCGCATGCGATTAATCGTGCAGCCCTAATTTTGAGGAATACTGAATCTGTTTGATGAGTAAATGCATGCTCACATTTAGTCTATAACTACAATAACCATCATGTTTACACCGAGCACAACACCTCTGCACTTACACCCAATTTCTCTCAACATGTAAATTTAAAACTAAATTTAAAAGTAATGCGTTGCTTTCCTAGTTACTTGAAAAAAGTAATCTGATTATTTAACAACACTGGGTTCATTCAAAATGATCAATAATATCAAGATAAATATGACTATAACCTCTCGATACACAGTTTGGCCTCTACATCCCAAATCAACAGGTTTCCGCCAACTGTTCCTGCAGCCAGAAACTTCCCACACGGTGACCAGACCACAACATTAACAACCTGGGTAGGAGAACAAATCGGAAAGAATTGTTCATGACAACATTAAAATGCACTGCAACATAACACACAACTTTAACTACACAGTACATATCTCATGAGATACAGTAAGGGAAAGGTTAATGAACAATTGTAATGCTAATAAAGGTTTCCACCGCCTACAAATGACCTTTTCTAATAATATTCCTCTTATAAGTAACTGTTCCACTGTAAACTACTGGATGGTTTTCTACTGACCTGTGTGATGAGGTCATCAGAGAGTGTGCTAACATGCGTCCATGTGTTTTTGTCATACAGCTGAATGGTCAAGTCCACCGGTACGGCAAGCAGCTACAAGTACAAACAACAATGGAAAATATTCATCTTAATGTCACAACTGTTGTAAGAAACTGATGATAGGAGTTATTTACAAGATTGACAGATTGACTGATGTGTTCATCAAGCAGTTATATATGAAGCCACCAAAGAGAGAGACCTGAAAATATTCATTAAATTTTGAAGTCTGTAAAAGGCTTAATTAACATGAATTGTTCAATACCTTTCCAGAGCGATGCTGCCAAGCAAGTCTACAGAGAGACTTGGCATTGCTAACGTCACTTGACTTCTGGAGAACTTTCCATTGAGCTACTTGAGTCTAAAACACACAACAGGGTTCATTAGCTTCAGAAGGGTCCAGAGGTCTGAGATCACACTGACAATCTGGGAATTTTCCATTTAATTGTCATGGTAAAAGTATAATTTGTAATAAAAAGAGTTACAATTTTAAAATGCAATACAGAAGCTTTTTTATTAGTGCTCGATGACTTTTGGACCCCATTGTACATGTTTTTCGATGTATGAAGAGCCGATAAGGCCTCATACCTGTGACTCAATAGACCACACAGTGACTGATCCATCACAGCTGGAGGAAGCCTGTCAGGAAGTGACATCAGCACAGTAAAATTAACAATCATGGCTCAACAGTAATTTTAAATACATAAATACTCATCAGAACATATTATATGTCACAAACAACACAGTTCATATACTACAACACATATACCGTTCAAAAGACTGCGGTCAGTGAGATTTTTAATGCTTCTGAAAGTGTCTCATATGTTCACCAAGGCTGCATTTGTTTTGATATGAACAGAATTACTGTATAATATTACTATTTACAATAACGTTCTATTTTTATATATTTGAAAATTTAATTTATTCCTGTGATGGCAAAGCTGAATTTTCAGCATCATTACTCCAGTCTTCAGTGTCATATGATCCTTCAGAAATCATTCAAATATGTTGATTTGGTGCTCATGAAACATTTCTTATTATTATAAATGTTGAAACCTGTTGTGCTGCTTAATATTTTGTGGAAACAGTAACATTTTTTAATATTCTTTGAATAGAAAGATCAAAAGAACAGCATTTATTTAAAATACAAACATTTATTTGAAATACACTGTAATAGCATTAATGTCTTTACTATTTTTTAGCAATGTAATGCATTCTTGCTGAATAAAAGTATTAATTTCTGTCTTCAAAATAATCTAAATCTTACTGACCCCATACTTTCCAATAGTAATGTATGCAACAAATATGACAATGAGAACTGATTCACGAGCAATTCTTAATTTAGCCACATTCAAAAATAACACCTGTTGACCATTAAAAAGCACCATGACACTCACAAGGAACTCATCAGAAGGGTCAAGAGCCACACTGAGGACGGGAGCATCATGCCCACGTAGGGTCTTCTGCTGACTGCTGTCTGCCACCTCCACTATCTTCACCAGGAAGTCGCTGGAAAACAGAATGCCAAAATTAGCACCTTCATCTTCCACCATTTTCAGCTCAACAGAGACTCATATTGGCACTGTAGATCTTCTGATCTGAAGTGGGGAAATAAATGAAAACTCATTTCCGACCTCTATAGGAAGAAAAAAAAAAAAAAAATCAAATAACCTGTTTGGAGCTCAGCTGCCAGTGCATCAATATTCAAGCATTGGCAGCGGGGTAAAACCGCTCAATCAATGCTGTGACATGCTCACCGCCTTCAACCGTGATGCATCCACTTAAAACAATCCATATATCCAGCAAATGGCCATTTAGCCAAATACAACTAATCATAAAACAATCGAAGTGGATTCCTCTCCACATAGACATTGATCAAAAGCACAAAAATGGGAGAATTAAAATATTAAATGACCCATGAGATTTTCACCTATTTTGACTAAAACAGAACTGCAACTAAAAATATATATGAAATAAGACAAACCTGTCTTGGGATAATTCACCTAAAAATGGACACCAAAAAAAAAAAAAAAAAAAAATTATTCATTTGCTCACCCTTGTGTCATTCCAAACTAGGGCTGCTCCCTAACAGTCGACTAACCATTATTTGACGAGAAAAGGCTTAGTCAATGAAAATTTTATTGGTCGCAGGGAAAAAAAATCCACAGTACGTCGGACAGGACATCCAAACACTCGCCTATCATTCATCGACTTCAAATATGGCTTATATTATCTGAAACATGTAGCCCTATTCCAAACCCATAGGACTTTCGAAGAAAATAAATCCATATGAATCAAGCAGTTTAATCAAAGTCTTCTGAAGAGACGATCGCTTTATATGATGAACAGATTTAATTTTGGTAAACAGAAGCTCAAGCATGCTTGCTTGATGCGCAAGAACAAATGAGGTTGGTTCTCTAGCCTGTCAACTAAGTACAGTTGAGTTTCTGTTTATGTTTATATGGATTTCTTTTATGATCTCTTTATGAAAGTTTTGAAACGTCTAAGTTTTGAGTAAAGAGACTTTCAATGTAGGGACAGAAATCTCCCAGATTTCATAAAAAATATCTTAAAGGTGGTACAGAGGATCTTTTCGTCGACTGATTTTTTTAAATGAGCGCATGCGTAAGAACAACCCCCCTCCTTCACAGCTCTTTCCGAGGGAACGCCTCCCAAAACTCGTGCACGAGTATTGGAACACGAGTTTTTACCACCGGCATTCGCTGTGTTATTAAGCCGGGCACACATTTAATGACTAGCTAAAACATTCTAAGACTATGCTCAACATACAGCGATTGTTTCCTGCTCCTGAAGCAGATTTATATACTTTCACATGGAATTTGAACACCGACTGTAATCGCAGACTGAACGCAACTGGCTCTGACTGGACGCGTTTGAGCGCGATCAGTCATAAGTATCAATTTACATTCATAATCGGCCTTACAATCGTTAAGTGTGTGCGCGACTTAAAGCCGCGCACACACTTAGTGGATTCATTATGTCGGACTCACCGCAGGTAACTCATAATCTGCAGTTGTTACTCCTGTCTCCTGACAAAAACATTGCATGCGGCGCCTGTGGAGTGTGGAAAGTTACTGGAGCGCGCAGCCGCGCGTCTCTCACAAGGAACGTCATGGCAGTGATTGACAAGCCAGAGGGCCAATCCGTGCACGTCTCTCACAAGGAACGTAATGGCAGTGATTGACAAGCCAGAGGGCCAATCTGATCATCGCGTAAACGATTGGCTGATGTTTTTAAGGCCCTACCTCGTGCACAGATGATGTATATTAATAATATTCCTTTCAGTGCACCTAATAAATAGTCTTTTATCAGTTAGTAAAGACAGTTTCAAGTAATATTGCAAAAATGTATAAAACAAAACATCCTATTTAGCACCTTTAATTTGTGTTCTGAAGATGAACTGAAGTCTTACACAGTTGTTAAGTCTGACATCATGCGGCAACGCTTCTGGGTCCAAACGCTCTCTCATACCATAAGAAAACAACAAATGGTGCTAATATTCACACATGATGTGGTGTAATACTACCAAAAAATTATAATCATAACCTTTATGTAAATACCAAAATCCAAGATGGCCAGACAGTGATTCATCTTTTATAAATCGTTAATATATTATTGTCTGGGACGCTGTGAGCACGGAGACTGTTGTGTAGACTAAGTATTTTAAATGTTTAACTTTAAAATGTTAAATGTTTAATATGAATAAATAGCGCTCATAAATGGCCGTGGAGATGCCATTCTCAAGTGAAACCAGCCGGGGCTTGGAACCAGAAACTGCGTTCCTTACGTCACGACTTAACAAGCGGATAGGTTTGGAACAACATGAATGTGAGTAAATGATGAATTTTTATTTTTGGGTGAACTATCCCTTTAAGAACAGGGTTGTAGCATACACTGCGTTCCAAATTATTATGCAATTGACATATCAGTAAGATTTCAGTAGAATAAACATTCAGATTTTAGTTTAATTTTTTTTTTAACTTTTAATTTACTGTTATTTTAATTTTAATTCAAAATTTTATCTAATTTCTTCCCAATGTCCATTTTCAAATAAAGTCGTTGGGTGACAGTTGTCAGCTCGTGTAGAGTGTAATCTCCTGTTGCGGATCATTTACGTAGTGTCACGTAGTGTGAACACCACAACGACTTCAAGACTCCACAGCAAGTCACGTAGTCTGAACAGCACAGCATTCTGCCGACGTTTAAATTCCAGTAGTGTAAACTTGGCATAAAGGAATGAAAGCAACTCATACCTTGAGCCTGCAGCCACTCTTGACCCGCTGGCATTGAAGGTTACGTGGTTTGCGTTGGTGGTGAATCGNGGCCGTGGAGATGCCATTCTCAAGTGAAACCAGCCGGGGCTTGGAACCAGAAACTGCGTTCCTTACGTCACGACTTAACAAGCGGATAGGTTTGGAACAACATGAATGTGAGTAAATGATGAATTTTTATTTTTGGGTGAACTATCCCTTTAAGAACAGGGTTGTAGCATATAATGCCAAGGATTTTAAGCCTGATTGCTCGCCGACAAGTCGGGCTTTGATCGGGGGAAAATCAGCGGGTGATCGGCGCTCACCAGTCTTTATGTGTGAACTACTCAACGACATATCAAAGAGGCTTGCTGACACGTCGCCGACACCTCACTGACGCCAGACAAATATCTAGCATGCTAAATATCTGGAGCTATCGGCCGACTCGATATCCTGCGGTGTTACGTGTCGGGACGCAACAGCCAATGAAATATTCACTGATGTCTATGGAAGCAGCAATAACAATCCATTCTGCCGACGTTTATTGTGTAAGTAACTATAAAGCTCACTCACTCTATTGTTCTCCCAGTTCACCGGCCACATGTATTTCGGGACAAATGGATGAATTCACATTATATTAAGATCAAGGTCATTATATAGGTTTTTAAATGACAAAACATTCACTTGCACATATTTGAGAATCGGAATATCAGATAGTTGAAGACATGGGGAGAAAAGCGATACATTTGTCATAAAGTGTGGCCGGCTGTGTCACGTGACAAGCATGACGCGTCGTCATGGAAACAATATGGTCACCTTAACTCTGGGAGGTCAGCCAGAATGTTTTAAACTTTTAATTTACTGTTATTTTAATTTTAATTCAATTTAATTCAAAATTTTATCTAATTTCTTCCCAATGTCCATTTTCAAATAAAGTCGTTGGGTGACAGTTGTCATCAGCTCGTGTGGTGTGTAACCTCCTGTTGCGGATCATTTAGGTAGTGTCACGTAGTGTGAACACCACAAGGATTTCAAGACTCCACAGCAAGTCACGTAGTCTGAACAGCACAGCATTCTGCCGACGTTTAAAGTCCAGTAGTGTAAACTTGGCATAAAGGAATGAAAGCAACTCATACCTTGAGCCTGCAGCCACTCTTGACCCGCTGGCATTGAAGGTGACGTGGTTTGCGTTGGTGGTGAATCGAGTGAGTATGCCATCTGGATCTCCATCTGGGAAAGTGTGAATCTGAACCGTGTTGTTGGAAACCGCTGTAACGAGCTTTCCATTCTGTAGGGAAAAATAAACACTGACATTTAAATAACAGTAAAATTAGCAGGATTTTAGTTTAATTGATCATTTTCAGGTGTTTTACGAGAACGCTCTCTGCAGCATTATTAATGTAATTATGCTTTTATAATAGACTGTGAAAAAAAGCAAATGTTAACTTACCTTCAAGGCTACAGAATAGACCTTCTCCCCGACATTTATAGACTTGGGATCATCGTCATCTAGACTTTCCCATATGCGGACATCACCATCACTCCCACAGGTCACAATACACCTGAAATAAGATCATAAAGTGTTTGAAACAAAACATAACATGGTCACCATCAATTACAGGCATGTTAATATTTCCCATTTGAGAAATCTGATATCAAATGTATAAGATTTGAGTGATTACAAAAGATGTCACTTACTTTCCCTCATCGTCAAAGCAGACATCAGTGTGGCCTTCTGAGTGACCATAACGCATGGGCTTCCTTTCACAAGGCATGATGCTCTCAGGAGGTCAATCAGATACAGGAGAGTGTCTGCTGCTGATGTGTAATAATATACACTAGTATTATTTAATATATATATATATTATGTATGTATTATGTAGTAATACACAATACTAAAATTTACAGCATACTAATTTATTTCTATAATCAAATATGTACTTAATAAACTATTGTTTTTCTATTATCTGTAACTACTGGCACTCGTGACAAGTCAAATTGTTTTATTAATTTAACTTCCTACTTGATCTCTCAAGAAACAGAATGTCTTTGATCAGAGAAATTGAAATTATGTAATTTGACAAGAAAGCAGATGTCTTGTGACGCAATCATAAACAGCCTTTACTAAAAGTAAGTACATTTTAATTTCAAGTTTAGACAATAACCATCTTTGGAGCACAAAGAAGTGCAAATGTGCTACCAAGACAGCTGCTTTACACGCAAAATGATCAAAAACCGCAGAATAAAAACAAAATATGCTGAAAGAATGCACGTGTCCGAGTAAACAAATATAATCGAATAACAATACATCGATATATGCTGTATAAATGTTGTAAACGCGCAGTACTTACAGCTTTAGTTTGGCGGTAATTCTCAGTATTCAGCGCCACACTCGCTCACATCTCCCGCGCTGACAACAGTGACGTTCAAAAGTGGGCCGGACCGTTAACTTTTCACAAAAGTCATTGGCTGAATCAGAGCATTGACCCCACCCCGAGTCTGACGTGTCGTGACGTTCCAGATACACTTGTTCTACATTAAAAGTATTTTTAAACAATTATTTATCGTCTTAAATGAATAAGACGATAATTTTTCTTAGTTAATATTATTTTAAAATGCTTGAGGTGCATGTAAAAACAATGTTATCGTTCTTAACAAATAGTAAACAGAAACTGGATCTGCCTGCAGCGAAACTGTCTGATATAAGGCATAAGCATCAATAATGTAATACAGCCTAGGGTTGTTCGTTTAGTCCTCTTCGAGAGAATAGACAAATTATCTTCATCGTCTGTTTGTTGAATAATTTGATACTCCAGGAAGCAGCTCTTGTCTGCTTGTAGACTGAAATGCAATACCTAATATTATGCTTATGATTAATGGCCACATTGGGGCATGTCATTTCTCATCATTTAGTTTGTCTTTTTTGTTTGTGCATGTGTGTCCAGATTTGCCAACATTTTAGAGACCAAATGTCCCCAGAAGGATCTTAATCACCCAGGTGAAAAAAAAGTAAATTTCTATAATGTACTTAAAGTGCTCTATTTCCGTGCACTAATTTTGTACTTAATGTGCTAAAAATTCTTCTTTAGTACTAATTAAGATAATCTTAAGAACATCTAAGTGTAATCAACTGTGCTATTTTGAGACACCATGAAATATGAACTAAAATGTGCTTTTAATATACTATCTCTGTATTTAAAAAATATATTTAGTTACCAGTTGTACACTATGGGTTCAAATGTACTATAAGTAGTACCTAAATACATTTTTTAAATACAGAGATAGTATATTAAAAGCACATTTAAGTTCATATTTCATCAAAACAGCACAGTTGAGTACACTTAGATGTTCTTAAGATGATCTTAATTAGTACTACAGAAGAATTTTTAGCACATTAAGTACAAAATTAGTGCACGAAAATAGAGCACTTTAAGTACATTATAGAAATGTACTTTTTTTTTCGCCTGGGCATCTAAATTGTGTATACTAATAAATAGGAGAGAATCATATCACATTTGGTAAAAAGTTAGAATATTATTGATCTTTTCAATATAAGCCTCTCAGTTTATTGTTTTGTCCCTGTACATCAATGCACCCAGATCATGTACAGATTCAAAAATAACAGTTTACTTCACATATTGTTACCCAGTAAAGTCTTGTATGACAAAACATAATCTGAGAGGAGATTTGGTGTAAACCATAGCAGCACAGCGAAACAAAACAGTCTTAATTTATTTGTTGATTCTATTGCTTGTTTTTATTGAAAAATGTGTTGCTACAATACTGTGTGGTTATACGGGACAGATTTATCAAATATTATACTGACATGGTTTTTAAACACAAACAGAAATGGTTTGGGCACTGTTCTAAAACACAACATGAATCCATAATCTAAGTAGTTAGAAATTGTCAAGTCAGTTTTACAAGTCTGCCATCTAGTGGAATCTAGTAAGTACTACAATTGGGAAAACTGCCACTACACTGGAAAAAATAATTTTCATGATTTGTTATCACAACATTTTCCTTTTGTCAAATCAACTTCAATAATTAATGTGGTCCAGATAACATAATATTTTGAGTTTCTGTTGATTAAAACCAATCGTCTTTATTGTATTAACAACATTTTTTTATTTCAATGAACTCAAAATATTAAGGCAACCAGATAACTTACTACTTCTTTTTTTAAGTTAAACCAACAATTATTTTTTACAGTGTAGATAAAGCAAAAGGTATTAATTCCTGTTTTATCATAAAAATCTAGGACACAGAAGTAAATGACAATAACAGATGATAAACAAGAACAAGAAAGACAAATTAAATTCATAAAGTAGAAAACCTGCAAAAAAAATAGTGTAGAAATGGGAATGTCCAGCATATCTTTTAAGATTACAATAAAAACATGAACTGTTTTTTGTGCTGCATGGTAACTACGGCCATTTATTGTGCAACGTAAAGTTCTGTCACGGTTTTTAAACAGCACAGGCTCCATTGCATCTATAGTGGTATTGCCTAAGGAAGTGTCTCAAAGTGTAGGGTAACGGCAAGGCATCAATGCCCTGATATGTTGTACAGCTACAGATGACCGCCCTGCACATGTGCTGCAAAGAGAACGGAAAGTTCCTGGGTAGAGGGCGAGAGAGAAGAGGCTCAAAAAACAGGCAGGAGGCAGGGTCACTGTAGTGCTTTAGCAGGCCCGTGACACTGGAATCTCTGTACATACAAGGGTCACGGCCATCGAAGCTAAAACGCTTCCCGTTTTGCTCTATCCGAGCGTGGAGGGAGCGGCTATAGCGCCTGAAGCTAACCGAGAAGAGGTATTCATCCTGGGCAGAATCTCGAAGCAGAAAGGTTCCTTCTGGTTGCCCTTCCAAAAGCTGCTCAGCTTCGAAACGATCCAGGACCCCCCAATAACAGGGGCTGTTGTTGATCTGAAGCAGATCTGGAACCAGGATGTAGTCAGTGTGGGCGCAGCACTGGGAGTCCCCATGTGCAAAAGACGGATCCCAGTCATCCAGACTAGAAGCTCCAGATGAGCTGATCTCCTCCCAGGAAATGAGAGCTGGAGGTGAGGAGGATAGCAAGGGACCTTTGGGTTCGGTTTCCATGCTTAAAGCAGGTTTGGTGTGAGTGCCGTGTTTCTTGATCAGATGCCAACACTGAGCCAGTTCGGATTTCGGAGAGAACGGACAATTGTCCTCCATGAGCTCGGAGACATGAATCTTCCGTTTGGACCAAAGAAGGACAGAGAACGGACGTGAGGAACCGGACTGGTGGTGATGATGGTGGTGGTGGTTGCGAAGAGGAAGACACTGGCCGACGGCATCCTGAAACTTCTGCCTCAGAGAACGACGGGACAGACCTTTCCTGCAAGGAGAGTCTGAATCCGGTTCTCCAGGGATGGTGCAGCTGCACTTTCGCTCTCGACGTCTCCGAGGACAAGAGGCAGAGCGTACGTTCTGGTCGTCCGTTCCTTCCCCCTCTTCCCCTCTGGGCGCTGTCTCATGGTGTGACCCTCTGGAACGTTTTTTAATACTGCGGATGTAACTATCAGCACTCCAGCTCCGCAGGTTTTTGGGACGTGTGTCTGAGTTTTTGGGCTTCCTCTCTGACATTGCTGCAGGCCCTTTCCAGAAAAAGTGCTGCACAGAATTTGAAGATAAATTAGAATTGGCAAAGAAAAATATGAGGAATAATACTACTACTAATGCTAAAACTACAATTTAATAATCTAATTTAGGTTTCCATACTGAAAGGCGTAAAATATTACAAAATTAATGAATGCACTGTACATTTAAGCAGAGACACGGACTATTCATATCCAACTACAGTACCATCAGGAAATAAAATTTATATAAAAATGCTTTAACTTTTTTTTAAATAGATTGTAAGAATTTATTTTTTAAACTTAGTTAAAAACTATTTTAAATATTTAGGAAAAC
>RJVU01059333.1:2934538-2959374 GCA_003731715.1 Anabarilius grahami | reverse complement strand
CTCTCTCTCTCTCTCTCTATGTGTATATATATATATATATACACACACATATATACATATATATATATATATATATATATAACAACTAAAAACAAAAACAGACAGATAACAGACAGATATAACTAATAACTGAAAACTTTAGCCTGTGTCTTTAATATGAAAAAAAACAACAACATCCAAATCCTACCTTCAGAATAAAATGCAGGATGGAAAATCTTATATCCTCACAGAGGAGTGATGAATTTTTTCATGCCTGAAGTTCGTGCAGTGAGAGCTCGGCATGAACTGAAGGGAGGAAGCACATCCCTCCTATTTAAAACCTCTCAAGTATCAATTCCTCCGAGGAATACTTGCCCTTCACTGGACGGAAGGGGTACTTTTGTCAATGGACAGTTAACCTATCATATCCAACGTTGAATACGCTGTCCTGAAGAAATGACATTGAGAATTTTAAATGAGTAGGCTATAGGATCTATATCAGTTTTAAGCAATGAAATATATTATAGCTGCCTTTATTATTATAGGCAGTTATACTTGCAATAAAAATGCAAAAACGTGTCCATCTGTTAAATAAGCCACAAGTCCACAACATTAAAATCTTTTTACATGTATTAGTTCTTAGCATGAACTTTGACTGACCATCAATGAATCAATGAGCTAAATGTAATTAGTCAATAATAATGGACGTCTATTTACGAGGGCAACCTTGTTAGGGAGGAAATGGGAAATTTCCTAACAGACACTGAGAGCTCTACTTCATTGATTTATTGATTGATATGTGCCCTGCTTTAATTTGGGAACATCCGGCAAACATTTGCCCGGCGCAAAAGCAATTTTTGACACCCATTTCAGACGGTGGCCAGGGGTCCATTTTCCACCCAGAAAGTATCAAATATCAAGAGTAATATCAGAGGCATGCAGTTCCAGCCTGCTAAATGGATTACAAAATAAATTCAATAATTCATTATGGCTGTGAAGTCATTAGGTGATGTCATTCTCAAATATTAAAATATTTTACTCTCTTTTATTTAATATCATAGGCACGCTACTGTGTAGCAATTAATTATTCAGCAGAACATCCCGCATCTTTTCACTCATTTTCACTGTAATTTGTCTCTCTCTATTTTTCACTCTCTAAATGTGTGAGGCAGCAGGATGGCATCCACGAGCTTGAGTGATGAATTCTCTTGCGATCTGTTAAAAGTGGTTGATCGGATCAATGTGTAGAGGCACAAATGATGCAGTTGTTCCACTCAACCCCCTCTTCATATCTTACAGATGTAAGGACAAGGAAGAACTGTCATGTGTTCAGTCTTTTCTCTTATAATATTCTTGTTGTAGAACTTTAGAAAATAAAGGCAACATTTTGCATGTATTTTTACAGTGTAAGTAAATGTTATGACAGTATTTTTTTAATTTTAAGTAAATGTTATGACAGAATATCAGCTAAAGAGATCTGTGTAAATTGTTCTGTTATTCACATTTTTAATTTGTTGAGTAATAAGTGATAAATACGTCTAATGAGAATTATAATTGTTGAAATAAACTAATTGAAATAAAGGTTTAAGCACTAAAATTGCTAAAACTGAAATAAAAAATAAAGTTAAATAACAAAAACTAACAAAGGCCATAAAATTATTTAAATTAAAATTAAAACAAAAAAATTATACTAATTAATAATTAATCAAATAATAATAAAAGACGACACTGCCACACACAAAGGACGATAATGACAAAGATATAGTTTTAAAAATCGTTCCAAATATAAAAGAATAACCACAACCACAACTACTGTATAACGATAATGGCACAGAGAAATGATAGAGTTGGGCTGCATCCGAAATCACATACTTCCCTACTATATAGTAGGCGAAAAACAGTATGTGACAAAAGAAGTATGTCCAAATTCACAGTACTCATAAATTAGTAGGCGAAAAGTACCTAGATAACCTACTACTCCCGACGAGATTCTGAAGTGTGCATATGATGGACACTTTACTATCCCATGAGGCCACGGGAGAGGGTTTGTGAATGACAGTGAAGCGACACAACTGACGCTGGTAGGTCACATGATAATGACAACATGGCAGATGTGGTATATCTGGATTACATTCATACTACACACATTCATACTATATAAAACATACCTTTTAGCGGTCGCAAAGTAATTACTTATTTAAAATAAGTACCTACTCAAGAGAGTATGCGATTTCGGACGCAGCCTTGGACTTACTTTCAGATCTATTTTTTTCCCGCTGATGAATGATAAAAACTTTGACAGCCAATCAGAATCCATGCTGCTTTAAAGAGCTCAAGCATTTAAGCAAGCGTCTGTCGACAGAACTGCAGCACACGCTTAGAATAAACAGAAAAATGTTGTGCATTGTTTTAGATGCTAATATAATTATCGATATAGTTTTCATTCTAGGTGTGAATGGGCCTTAAAGCTGCAGTCCGTAAGTTTTGAAGCTTTGTTGCCATCTCTGTTTGAAACCTGCAATTGCAGTTATTTGCGGAATTATCATTTTTGCGTGGGTTGTGCATCGGCTCGGCTCCTCAGCGCAGATGAATCTAATGTTTTGAGGAGAATGTGTGGCTGTCAGTCACCGCACCAGTGGATACTGTACTTTGGAATCACAGATTGTAGTCTTGGAAGTATGACCAAAATAAGAATTTTCACCGGAAAATGTCATATGAAGAAGTAAGTAACAAATCTGCCACTTTTGTTCTGACCAACTGAGAAAAAAGAGCTTTACAATAAATCGCGCTGCCAATGGTGATTAAATCTAACGATCGCTTAGCTCAGATCATGTCAAACCATGCAATTATTATTTTTATACTTTGTACAATACTTTGTGTTGAAATTGTTAACAACATCAGCATTGCGTGACTACGTGTATTTAGTGTGTATTAGCGTTATCTGTAGATTTCAATTACTGTACAGTCTAATCTCTAATTGTCCATTTCTCGTACCATACAATCCGCCATCAAAATGAAATGTTTAATTATTGCAGCTGCTGTGAGAAAAGGCTATAAATGATCCACCTCACATGTGATATAGCTGGGACTCCTACTATATGTAAACAGACGTGACGTAATGACGCAAAGATGAGCGGCAGCATGCTCGAATTTCCAGCAGAAACCCACTCGAATTAGAAAACATTATTACAAGCTTACCGTTGTGAATCGGGCTAAGGTACGGAGATAGTTTTGAACACTGGCTGGTTTTGTACTTGCTCAAAAATTTATTTTTGATCATTTTTAACCCCAAAAAAGTTAGACTGCAGCTTTAACAATCAACTTATCATTTAAAGTAAAGGAACAAAAACATTCCGACACCATAGTCACAAAAGATGACAACAAAATAGCCTAAACAACACTGTAAATTAAACTGGAAAACTATTAAACAATACAACCATAATTATTCATGCCCCAGTGCATGCAGAGGATGAATAGGAATACAAACCCACAAAATAATTTTTTAAAAAGACCTTACTGGTAAGAAGATTGTCTGCCGTTGATGGCTGGACCGTGGACCTAAACCCCCCCCCCAATAAAAAAGCTGCAGTGAGATGCATTAGTTGCATTCCAGAAAACTACAATCAATAATTCACATATAATTATCATTTTAAAATGTTTTCTTAAAACGTGAATTTTGAATCACTAGCTGAACAGCATCATTTATTCCCCTGTAACCTTCCTGCCCCATGAATTACCAGAATTTTACTGCTTCTATCAAATACTTGGACTAAATTTGGATTTCCACCAGACCGCACAATGCCAAAGTGAAGCATGTATAGCTGGAAGAAGTAACAGGATCAGACAACTGGGAGAACAAGCTCCTGTATCACATACGAGCACAAATCTGTAGCCCATATCTGATGATTATGAGAAATCATCTTCCTGCACAAAGAGGACAGTAACTCAGTATGCCATTAACATGGCACAGTTTATCAAAGAGAGGGAACCTTGCCAAGCAAGTCTCAGATATGCCAGCTATTACTGTGCTATCGATCTGATGCACAGCAGAGCAACCATGCACATCATGAATTTTTCATTTGATTGTGTTGTCAAATTGTAAGACAAAGGCCATACAAGCCTTACCCTCATTTTATGAGCACTTTTTCTTCAGTGTACAGTCTCAACACCTCCCCAAAGACTTGTTTATGGTAATAAGGAAGTTTAAGGCTCTCAGTAAAAGACTCCTGCAGTCATAATGATTCCATTGTCTGCACCGGTTCTCAACGTGTCTGGCAGATAATATCGCATGACCATCGTTCAAGTGTAGATGCTACTGATGTTGCTTCAGAATGGTGGCTCTTTGAGTGATGGAAAGTCTGTAATTAAATCAGTGGGAAGTCTCTGGCTCCATGTCTCTTGTGTTCATGTTCTCTCCATTGATCTGTATCAGTATCTGGACGGCTTCTGTAACTGCCGTTGCAGCTGAGGTGCTCTAGTGTCTGTGTTATGGGCTAGCAAAGCTGCCTTGAGAGGAATCAAATTGCCCTATGGTTTGCTATGTTATTTTACAGCCAGAGTGTGTAGTTTTTTTTTCATATTAAAATACTTTCTAATATCCAGATACAAGAAAGTAAAGCATTTGCAGATGGATTTGTCTCTTTGGCTCTATAAAACTTGTATTGTATTTGTTTAAGCATTCTGACAAGCCCAAAATAGCAACACTGACTTAACCAGTGGAGTGAGTTTGAGGGCAGGATTATTGGTTTGATCGACCAATGGTAGATGAGGATGTGTTTGAAGACAAACATTATTGGTACTTAAATATAATAGAGATTTTGCACTTTTGACTTGAACCAGTAAGCAACCACCTAGCACACCCTAGCAACCACATAGCAACAAATTAAAAACATCCAATCAAAACAACTCAGCAACTGCTTTTCTAATTAAAGTCGGCATGAAAGGGAAGTTGCATTTTTCTTCCCTATTGTGACGAATATTTGAGTGAAACGGCTTGAACAAGAAAAAATTTAGGACAAGACGGGATTTTGTCCATCGGGAATTGATTGGATCGTTGGATGGTTGGGGTTTTGTTATTGCTGTGATGTTGCGCTGAAAGAACACATTATCGGAAAAAAAGATGTCGCTGCAAAAAGGAGGGGAAGTTGTTTTTTAAAGGCTGAAGTGCCTTGGAATGCACAGCCTTTCTACTGAAACAGGAAGACAGGGCGGGACATATCGAACAGCTCCTTCTCTTTTTTAAAACAGCCAATAGCGTTTTGTTTATATCACAGCCGTTGAGCTCGGTAAAACCTCAGTTTCCTTCTAATCTCTAACCGTTTCTCCTCTTAATCTCCTCCATATCACTTAAAAATAAAGCATTCTGTGCAGAATTCAAATGGTCCAATACATTTTGTGGTCTGCGCCGACTCGTGGATATCATCCGCTCTGTGATATCGTGTCTCTGGACCGGAGCAGACTGTGCGCTGCGGCGGTTCGTGTGACACTAGCGTGAAACCAGACTTCATTTGCAAATAACCAATTTCAGCCGCAGCTTCAGTGTCTGTTGATAGTGTGGGAGGGGGCGGGACATTTTAGATTCTAGAGAGCATTTGATTGGACAGAAGATCTGATGAGAAGCGGAATTCCACGGTGATGTCATGAAAATCCATCATTCCATTTTAGCGTAAGTGAGAAACTGTAAGTTTTTAAATTCTTAAATCTCCTAAAGCCAAATTTTGTCATTGTTTTGGAAAACACCAGCTTATTCATAACCTGAAAGGAACACTCCACTTTTTTTGAAAATAGGCTCATTTTCCAACTCCCCTAGAGGTAAACAGTTGAGTTTTACCGTTTTCGAATCCATTCAGTCGATCTCCAGGTCTGGTGGTACGCAGCGTCTCTCACAAATGTCTCCATGGTTGCAAGGCACGCTCCCTGTGCAAGCAGGGGGTCACAGGCGCTGCGTAATATCATTGTGCCTGCTGCACCCATGGTACGGCAACAAAGATCCTTGATTATTACGCCGGAATGAGAGTATAGTTCCTAGCCATATCGGCCTAGAAAATCGCAACTTTTCATTTTCTGTCGGTCTTAGTACACAATGTAACTACAGAGGAGTCAAGTTTTAAATAGGTAAAATATTGAAACTCTTTGGTCATTTTTGAGCGAGAAGCTATTGGTCTAATCAGATTCAATGAACTATGCTAAGCTATGCTAAAAGTGGTACCGCCAGACCCGGAGATCGGCTGAAAAGGCACATACGTTTTTTTTTTTTTAAATGACGTGCACAGATAAATCATTTATAACTATAGAGTTATATTACAAAAAACAAGAATTGTCCATTTTTATTTCAATGTTATTTTTGCTATTCTGAACTGCAAATGCATTAAATAACCTACCAGGTTCTTACCAGGTGGGGCAGTCGTGGCCTAATGGATAGAGAGTCGGACATGTCCAGCGCTCTCCCCACCCTCAATACCACGACTGAGTTGAGACCCTTGAGCAAGGCACCGTACCCCCAACTGCTCCCCGGGTGCCGCAGCAATGGCTGCCCACTGCTCCGGGTGTGTGTTCACTGCTGTGTGTGTGTTCACTGCTGTGTGTGTGCGCACTTGGATGGGTTAAATGCAGAGCACAAATTCCGAGTATGGGTCACCATACTTGGCCACATGTCACTTCACACATGTCACTTTATTAGTTTGAGATCAATTTTGGGGACAACACAGTCTTATTCTCTGAGTTTCACTATCAGTTTGTCCATAAACATTGCATTTTACTTATATGGTCATATGATAAGAGTGAATATAAAATTCTTATAATGACCAGGAATTACAAATATAGAATCATATTAATTATTTTTGTACACATTAAATAGGGCAACAATGTTACAACCCGAATTCCAGAAATGTTGGGACATTTTTTAAATTTGAATAAAATGAAAACTAAAGGACTTTCAAATCACATGAGCCAATATTTAATTCACAATAGAACATAGATAACATAACAAATGTTTAAATTGAGAAATTTTACAATTTTATGCACAAAATGCATAGTATTCGATCATTTCAAATTTGATGCCTGCTACAGGTCTCAAAATAGTTAGGATGGGGGCATGTTTACCATGGTGTAACATCTCTTCTTCTTTTCAAATAGTTTGAAGACGTCTGGGCATCGAGGTTATGAGTTTCTGGAGTTTTGGTGTTGGAATTTAGACCTTCTGGACCATGTTCACATATGGCTTCCTTTTTGAATGATAGAGCTTTAGTTGGCATCTGCAGATGGCACGGCGGATTGTGTTTACCAACAGTGGTTTCTGGTATTCCTGGGCCCATTTAGTAATGTCATTGACACAATCATGCCAATGAGTGATGTAGTGTTGTCTGAGGCCCCGAAGACCACGGGCATCCAATAAAGGTCTTCGGCCTTGTCCTTTACGCACAGAGATTTCTCCAGTTTCTCTGAAACTTTTGATGATGTTATGCACTGTAGATGATGAGATTTGCAAAGCCTTTGCAATTTGACGTTGAGGAACATTGTTTTTAAAGTATTCCACAATCTTTTTACGCACTCTTTCACAGCTCTCCCCATCTTTACTTCTGAGAGACTCTGCCTCTCTAAGACATCCTTTTTTTTTTTATAGCTAATCAAGTTACAGGCCTGATATCAATTAACTTAATTAGTTGCTAGATGTTCTCCCAGCTGAATCTTTTCAAAATGTCTTACTTTTTCAGCCATTTGTTGCCCCCGTGCCAACTTTTTTGAGACCTGTAGCAGGCAATAAATTTGAAATGAGCTCATTTAGTGGATAAAAGTATAAAATATCTCCATTTAAACATTTATTTTATCTATGTTCTATTGTGAATAAAATATTGGCTCATGTGATTTGAAAGTCTATTAGTTTTCATTTTATTCAAATTTAAAAAACGTCCCAACATTTCCGGAACTTGGGCTGTACATTGTTCTGTTTTAATATATCATCTACATTAAGATATGTTAAGGCCAATGTTTGCTGTCTCATTTTTGTCCATGTACAGTCATTAAAGACAAACAGACTGTATTTCAATGATTTGTATCTCACTCAATGTAATGATCCATGGTGTAGTCATGTGAACTAGTATATCAGCTTTCTACAGGCATTTTTTGTGCTCTCATCCTCCCTATTTCCCGCAATGTTCATTCAATACCTGCTGTCTCTCTGCTTCCCTTTTCATGCAAGTTATTGAGCTTATTAAGAATGCCTGCAGCATTTTTAAGCAGTAATTGGAGACGCATTATGGAATTACTGTTGTCACAAGTGCTTTGTCTATATGTACCATCATTATTTCATTAAATGTGTGCACCATATCGACAAGCCACACCATTAAGCCTTATCTGCTAATTTCTTTGCAAAATTTTAAAATGTTCTTAAAAATGGAGACATGAACTAAACAAATTAAAATTAAAAGTAAAAGAAAAAAAAGAAACTTAATTTGGATTGGAAAATATTTCAAAATGTCTAAATTACCAAAAGCAGTTGGTTTATATGTATTAAAATGTTTAAATATTCTTCATAAGGAATGTTTAGGCAAATTATTAGAATTATTGCCTGCTTTGTGGTCTGTTTTGATATTGTACCTTATTTAGTGCAGGCACATGGAAGGACTTGGGATCAATAGGTGTTTCCTTCTCCAATTTCTTGTTGGTCCTTTCTTTACACTCACATCCTACAGATATCTGCTTAAAAACATTTGAAAAGATGATTAATTTTTGTTTAGACACTTGAGAAAATCAATACGAGGAGGAAGAGAGATGAATTCCAGTAACTGCTGCTGAGTATGTCTGAGTATGCAGTTTACACAGCCTGTCCTTAGAAGTCAAGTCAAGTCACCTTTATTTATATAGCGCTTTTTACAATGTAGATTGTGTCAAAGCAGCTTTACATTGATAACTGGTACATAATTTTGGCTGCACAGCAGCTCTTAAAGAATAATGTCAATGCAGGCAGATCAGAAGCACTGTTGAATAAATGTCAAGAATACTGTTGAATATCAAATGTCAAGTCAAATGTCAAGTGTCCCCAACTAAGCAAGCCAAAGGCGACAGCGGCAAGGAACCCAAACTCCAACCGGTGACATCAGGTGGCAAACAAGTGGCAAATAGGTGTTAAAATGGAGAAAAAACCTTGGGAGAAACCAGGCTTAGTCAGGGGGCCAGTTCTCCTCTGGCGAACAGTGCTTTGTTACGAATCAGGTTGCTATCATAAGTCTAATAGGATCGCAACAATCAAAGTGTTAATTTCAGTTCCATCCAGCTGAGGATTGTATTCATCACGCCGGTATGGACGGTTTGTTGAGGAACTGTGCTACTGGCTGTCGTGTCGATGAGGCCTTCACAATGGATGATCTAGTTGACTCGATCTCTGCTGATACTTCAGGGCTGCGTTGTGGCCATTTCCAGTTGAGGATCGTAGTCATCACGCCGGTATGGACGGTTTGTTGAGGAACTGTGCTACTGGCTGTCGTGTTGATGATGTCTTCACAATGGATGATCTAGTCGACTCGATCTCTGCTGATACTTCAGGGCTGCGTTGTGGTCGTGTCATGGCTCCGGTCCTTGGTCTCAGCTGGATACGGCCCGGATCCGGTTGACTACGGTAAACCTCGGGATAAACAGAAAGACTAATATTAGCGTAGATGCCATTCTTTTTCTGATGTAACGAGTACATCTGGTGTTATATAAAGTGTTCCCGGTTCCGGCTGACCTATTTTATGCAGCCTAATAATCCTTTAACGGATTTGAAAATATAAATTGATAATGTGTTATGTGTATGCCAGGTTAAAGAGATACGTTTTTAGTCTAGATTTAAACTGACAGAGTGTGTCTGCATCCCGAACAATGCTAGGAAGATTGTTCCAGAGTTTAGGTGCCAAATAGGAGAAGGATCTACCGCCTGCGGTTGATTTTGATATTCTAGGTATTATCAGCTGGCCTGAATTCTGAGATCGCAATAAACGTGAAGGACTATAATGCATTAAGAGCTCGCTTAGGTACTGGGGAGCTAAACCATTTAGTGCTTTGTAAGTAATTAGCAAGATTTTAAAATCTATACGATGTTTAACAGGAAGCCAATGCAGTGATGACAGAACTGGGCTAATATGGTCATACTTCCTAGTTCTAGTAAGAACTCTAGCTGCTGCATTTTGTACGAGCTGTAGTTTATTTATCAAGCGGGAGGAACAACCACCCAGTAGAGCGTTACAGTAATCTAGCCTTGAGGTCATGAACGCATGAACTAACTGTTCTGCATTTTTCATTGAGAGCATATGTCGTAGTTTAGATATATTTTTAAGATGGAAGAATGCGGTTTTACAGATGCTAGTAACATGGCCTTCAAATGAAAGATTGGTATCAAAGAGCACACCCAGGTTCCTAGCTGACGATGAAGACTTAACAGAGCAGCCATCAAGTGTTAGACAGTATTCTAGGTTATTACTAAGTTTTCGGTCCAAAAATTAGAATCTCAGTTTTTTCTGAAGTTAGTACTAGGAAATTACTGGTCATCCAGTTTTTTATATCAGCTATACATTCTGTTAATTTAGCGAATTGGTATGTTTCGTCAGGGCGCGAAGAGATATAGAGCTGAGTATCATCAGCGTAACAATGAAAACTAACGCCATGCTTCCTAATGATATCTCCCAAGGGTAGCATGTACAGAGTGAAAAGCAACGGTCCTAGTACTGAGCCTTGCGGTACTCCATATTTAACTTGTGATTGATATGACATCTCATCGTTTACTACTACAAACTGATAACGGTCGGATAAGTATGATTTGAACCATGACAATGCAATTCCACTAATGCCAACATAGTTTTCGAGTCTATTTAGAAGAATATTGTGATCAATAGTGTCAAATGCAGCACTAAGATCCAGTAACACTAATAGAGAGATACAACCACGATCTGATGATAAGAGCAAATCATTAGTAACTCTAATGAGAGCAGTCTCAGTACTATGGTACGGTCTAAATCCTGACTGGAAATCCTCACAGATACTATTTCTCTCTAAAAAGGAACATAGTTGTGATGAAACTGCCTTTTCTAGTATTTTAGACAGAAAAGTGAGATTTGAAATCGGCCTGTAATTGACTAATTCTCTAGGATCAAGTTGTGGTTTTTTAATAAGAGGTTTAATAACAGCCAGATTAAAAGTTTTTGGTAAGTATCCTAGTAATAAAGATGAATTAACAATATTAAGAAGAGGATCTATGACCTCTGGAAGCATCTCTTTCAATAGCTTAGTCGGTATAGGGTCTAACATACATGTGGATGATTTTGATGATTTAACAAGTTTAGACAATTCTTCCTCTCCTAAAGCAGTAAATGAATTGAATTTTTCTTCAGGGACACTACAATGCACTGTCTGACACAATACTGTAGTAGACAGTTGCATGGTTATAATTTTTTCTCTAATATTATCAATCTTGCAAGTAAAGAAGTTCATAAAGTCATTACTGCAGTGCTCTTTGGAAACATCAGAAGTTGAAGCTTTATTTCTTGTTAATTTAGCCACTGTATCAAATAAATACCTAGGGTTGTGTTTATTTTCTTCTAAAAGTTTTGAAAAATAGGCAGATCTAGCAGTTTTTAAGGCCTTTCTGTACTCAATCATTCTCTCTCTCCACGAAATGCGAAATACTTCTAGTTTTGTTTTCTTCCAGCTGCGCTCCATTTTTCTAGCTGCTGTTTTTAGGGCCCGAGTGTGCTCATTGTACCATGGCGTTGGATTAATTTCCTTAATCTTTTTTAAACGCAAAGGAGCAACTGAGTCTAATGTGCTGGAAAAGACAGAGGCAATAGTTTCTGTTGCAACATCGAGGTGTTCTAAGCTGTCTGGTATGCTAAGGCGATGAAACTGATCAGGAAGATTATTTATAAAGCGATCTTTAGTGGTAGATGTGATAGTTCTACCATATTTATGGCAGGGAGGCAGTTTAGCCGCTTTAACTAAATGTAGTATACACGAGACCAAATAATGATCTGAGATGTCGTCACTCTGCTGCAGAATTTCAACGGCATCAATATCGATTCCATGTGACAATATTAGATCTAAAGTATGATTACGACAATGAGTGGGTCCTGACACGTGTTGTCTAACACCAATAGAGTTTAGAATGTCTGTAAATGCCAATCCCATTGAGTCTTTTTTTATTATCTACATGGATATTAAAATCACCAACAACAAGCACATTATCTGCAGCTAGTACTAATTCTGATAGAAAATCTGCAATTTCTTTGATAAAGTCTGTATGGTGTCCTGGTGGCCTGTATACAGTAGCCAGCACAAATGTCAACTTACATAATGTTACGTAAAGCACCATCACTTCGAAGGAATTATATTTGAAAGACTTCTGGCTGATACTGTAAATATTACTATAAATTACAGCAACACCTCCCCCTTTGCCTTTCTGTCGAGGATTGTGTTGATAATCATAACCTTGAGGGCTAGACTCATTTAAAGTAATGTAATCGTCCGGTTTTAGCCAAGTTTCTGTCAAACACAGCACATCTAGATTATTGTCTGTGATAATATCGTTTACAATAAGTGCTTTTGAAGAAAGTGATCTAATATTTAACAACCCAAGCTTTATCATTTGTTTATCATTATTATCTCTATTTTTTATTTGTTGAACATCAATTAAATTTTTACCATTAAATGGGTTTGGAAGTTTTTAGTTTTTACTAATTCGGGGTACAGACACAGTCTCTATGTGATAATATCTAGGTGCGAGAGTTTCTGACTCATGACAGAAAGTCATGACAAGACCAAGGGGTCAAGGTGGAGCTGGTTAGTATGGCTTAGATGGCTGATAGGTTACTACAAAGCAGTCATTTAAAACTACTTGATAGTAACTAGACCATTCTGCAAGCAAAAATAATCCTTCCATCTGACAGCCTTTCAAAATTAGCTTTGTATTCTAACGGAAATTATTTTTTACAAACATATAAATTGCAAATTTGTCATTATATTGTAGCCAAGCAATCACACTGTAACGTGTATGAATTACATAACTAGTTTGTCACAGGGCCATTATCGCGTGAAATGGCAGAGTTACCACAGTAATTTTTTGTAGGAGTTTGAACACGTGGGTTACACAATGGCAGACACCTTTTCCTATTCAATCTTAGCAGTCTTGTCGAACCACACGGTGTCCGTTTTTCATATTCAACACGTTTAAGATCACAAAACCAGTTTGTAAACTTCGTTTTTCCAGCTAAACATCTTTTCCCTAGAGACGGATACGAACGTCATTGCACCGCGCCCTCGTTAAACCCGCGCCACGTCATATTCCACGCACGCAGACAGAGGGAGGAGGGGGTGAAACACGTAGGTCCCGCCCTTCGTTTGCGATGATTTGTCAGCTGTACTCGCAACAAGTCTGTGATTGGACAATTGAGAAGTCGTTTATTTACCGTTCCAACGACAGCAAACAGTGATTGGGTGAAGGGCGGGGCTCGTTAGAAGACGCGTGAGGAAAAAATAATAACGCAGGAGGAAGTGTGTCTGTCATGCTGGACCATTGAAGATCTCTGTAACTGGAATCGAGTTGACAGGATTCATTCAAACATTTTAGAAAAGCAAAAGCGGCCAATATCATATGTCTCCGTAAGTACATGACAAATCGATCTCAGACACATGAATCTAAAGCAGCTCTTTTATCATTTAATTGAACATATGGATGGTATTTTGGGAATTACAGATTGGGAATGTAGGTTGATTTCGTCTCCAGAGAACAGTAGGTTTAAAAAAGAAAAAAAGAAATCCATATGGAATGAATCTGATCACTACTGGACCTGATAGTATTTACTTTCTGTTCTACACTGAATTGTGACCTTTGTCATTGAAATGTTTGATTTATTAGGGGCTGCCATAAACTGCTTTAAGATTACATGAAATATTGTCTTTTCTTGAAAATGCAGAGAACACAGTTTACACTATAGACTTAAGATACACTTACTGGATGTTGTACTCTGTCATTCTTTTGATTTTTGGTTTGTAGCAGAGGTGTAAAGAGTAACTGAACTATACTTGAGAAAAATGCACATACCTTACAGCCAAAATGACTCCATTACAAGTTACAAGTCACCAATTCCAATACAACTTGATTTTAACAGTACTTAGGTGTTTTACTCGTAATGAATGTAGGCTCAAAGATGTTCACCCAAAAAATGAAAATTCTGTCATCATTTACTCACCCTCATGTTGTTCCAAACCTGTATGAATTTATTTATTATGCTGAACACAAAAGAAGATATTTTGAAGAATGTCAGTATCCAAAAAGTTGATGGACCCTATTGACCATAGTATTTTTTTCCATACTATGGAAGTCAGTGGGGTCCATCAACTGTTTGGTTACCCATATTCTTCAAAATATCTTCTTTTGTGTTCAGCAGAAGAAAGAAATTTATACAGATTATAAAACACCTGCAATTCACAAGCAGAGCTGGGTAGTAACGGATTACATGTAATCAGATTCCAAAAATCAAGTAATTAGAGTAAACTACTTTTTAAAATACTCAATCAGATTACAGTTACTTTTTTATGGATTACATGATTACATATTATTTACACACTGGTAGTAAGTTGTTCTCGATTCATTGATTCTCCTAATTTTTCATCTTTTTAACATTTATATTTTTTTCATAATAAACCTGCCGCTTATATACGTTCATGATTCTTCGAGTTTTTCCGGCGGTGAGGGGGAAATATAGATGAATATATATGAAATAATAATATATGAAATATAGATGAAATATTTGATGTAGCAGTGATATTGCTGTGAATTTCATGTTTTTCAATATTTGTTTTTGTAATGTTGCTGTTTTCTAAAATTACTTAATTTCAAGTAAATATGTTTTAAAATCATAATATGTGATTTTTGTTTTATTCAGTGTTTCTATCAGCAAACACTAACAGGTACATTAGTGTTAGTATTTTGAAGTATTAAATGTCCATACATTGCACTTTAAAAATAATCTGTTGAGGCTCTTGTTGGCGAATAGAATATGTTTTTTAGAATATATTTTTTCTTTGTATCTGTCAAAATAGTACAAAATTATCCTACAATACAGGTCCTTCTCAAAAAATTAGCATATTGTGATAAAGTTCATTATTTTCCATAATGTAATGATAAAAATTAAACTTTCATATATTTTAGATTCATTGCACACCAACTGAAATATTTCAGGTCTTTTATTGTTTTAATACTGATGATTTTGGCATACAGCTCATGAAAACCCAAAATTCCTATCTCAAAAAATTAGCATATCATGAAAAGGTTCTCTAAACGAGCTATTAACCTAATCATCTGAATCAACTAATTAACTCTAAACACCTGCAAAAGATTCCTGAGGCTTTTAAAAACTCCCAGCCTGGTTCATTACTCAAAACCGCAATCATGGGTAAGACTGCCGACCTGACTGCTGTCCAGAAGGCCATCATTGACACCCTCAAGCGAGAGGGTAAGACACAGAAAGAAATTTCTGAACGAATAGGCTGTTCCCAGAGTGCTGTATCAAGGCACCTCAGTGGGAAGTCTGTGGGAAGGAAAAAGTGTGGCAAAAAACGCTGCACAACGAGAAGAGGTGACCGGACCCTGAGGAAGATTGTGGAGAAGGACCGATTCCAGACCTTGGGGGACCTGCGGAAGCAGTGGACTGAGTCTGGAGTAGAAACATCCAGAGCCACCGTGCACAGGCGTGTGCAGGAAATGGGCTACAGGTGCCGCATTCCCCAGGTCAAGCCACTTTTGAACCAGAAACAGCGGCAGAAGCGCCTGACCTGGGCTACAGAGAAGCAGCACTGGACTGTTGCTCAGTGGTCCAAAGTCATTCGGAAATCAAGGTGCCAGAGTCTGGAGGAAGACTGGGGAGAAGGAAATGCCAAAATGCCTGAAGTCCAGTGTCAAGTTCCCACAGTCAGTGATGGTCTGGGGTGCCATGTCAGCTGCTGGTGTTGGTCCACTGTGTTTTATCAAGGGCAGGGTCAATGCAGCTAGCTATCAGGAGATTTTGGAGCACTTCATGCTTCCATCTGCTGAAAAGCTTTATGGAGATGAAGATTTCGTTTTTCAGCACGACCTGGCACCTGCTCACAGTGCCAAAACCACTGGTAAATGGTTTACTGACCATGGTATTACTGTGCTCAATTGGCCTGCCAACTCTCCTGACCTGAACCCCATAGAGAATCTGTGGGATATTGTGAAGAGAAAGTTGAGAGACGCAAGACCCAACACTCTGGATGAGCTTAAGGCCGCTATCGAAGCATCCTGGGCCTCCATAACACCTCAGCAGTGCCACAGGCTGATTGCCTCCATGCCACGCCGCATTGAAGCAGTCATTTCTGCAAAAGGATTCCCGACCAAGTATTGAGTGCATAACTGAACATAATTATTTGAAGGTTGACTTTTTTTGTATTAAAAACACTTTTCTTTTATTGGTCGGATGAAATATGCTAATTTTTTGAGATAGGAATTTTGGGTTTTCATGAGCTGTATGCCAAAATCATCAGTATTAAAACAATAAAAGACCTGAAATATTTCAGTTGGTGTGCAATGAATCTAAAATATATGAAAGTTTAATTTTTATCATTACATTATGGAAAATAATGAACTTTATCACAATATGCTAATTTTTTTTAGAAGGACCTGTATATGTGACATCAAATAAGGGTTAGCACAAAAGTAATCTAAATGTAATCCAAAAGTAGTCAGATTACGTTATCAAAAATGTGTAATCTAAGAGATAAAATTTGTAATCAGTACTAATATTACTGATTACAAAATTTGTCATGTAATTTGTAACCAGTAACTGATTACAATTCATAAGTAATCTACCCAGCTCAGTTCACAAATACCTTCTAATGTACTCACATTCATATAAAGTAGCCTTTTGTGATATGTTTGGGTAAGGGCAGGACGCACAAGATATAGTCCCTTCAATGCCCTGTAGATGGCGATATCACTTCTTTTGTAGCAGAAATAAACGGCTGTAGAAAAAGTTAGGTGCCTTGCAAAATGTAACAAGTAATTTCTTTACTCATCACAAATGTATTGGAGTAAAGAGTACATATACTTATACTTATTCAAAAATGTCATCAAGTAGAGAGTAAAAGTTGGTAATGTCTTTTTTACTCGGTAAAACTACAGATTAGCCAAAAAGATACTCAAGAACAGTAATTACATTTACTCAAATACTTTACAACACTAGTTTGTAATAACCCGCTTCTAAAAGAAAGATAATTTTATAGTTTTGATTAATAATTTGAATTGGCTTTTATTTTATATTTTCCATGTTCATTTTAATTTTAGTTAAAAGTTCAAGTTAAACTAAATGAGAATTGTTTCCTNNNCAACTAGCTGTAAAAGTTTATATATATATATATATATATATTATTTTAGTGAATGTTATTTAAATAGTTAACGCTGATAATCTACGGTGTCTTGTATTTTATTACAGAAGGTCTGATGATTTCATAGACAGGCGCCTGCAGCTGTACACCAGTTTGACTTTGAATTGTAAATATTTGGATGATCAAAGTCCAAATAAAATGTTACCAGTAACACATTTATTGACGGGGAGTCCTGATCCGTAATAAATTTGTCTGTTTTATTTTATTATAGGGCCTCTGTAATGTTGCTGGACGAGACGCCCCTATTCGATCCTTCTCTGCTTCAAGAGCTGGACTGGAGCAGCAACACCGTCTCCTTCTCGCCTCCCATTTCTCCCTGTCAGCCCGGAGATGGTCTTGTGCTCCGTCCTCTCTGTACTGCTGACCTAGACAGAGGTACTGGTTACAATTCAGCAGTCTGCACACTCATGTTTAGTACCTCAAACAATCACGATGAACATATTTTTGTCTTTATGCCTTTTTTTTAGGCTTCTACAAGGTCTTATCCCAGCTCACAGTGGCTGGAGATGTCACAGAAGAACAGTTCAAAGGTTCTGCAAGTTTCTAACTCAAAACATCTCAGTTCTTCATGTAGACCTTATACACCAGATAAACAAGTGCAGCCATCTTTAAAATTTTGTCTATCATGAGCATTGTAATGTTTGAAGTGGATTTCATAAATGTCAGTAGACCGGGAACATTTTAAAATGAACGGTTTATTCATAAATCCATAAGATCTTGCCTTCATGCTGTGGATATACAAACATGAAGACAGAACATAACGAGTGCAGCGCTGGGTGGGGCTACATAAGGTCTATATGAAATACTAAAAAAAAATACTCTTTAAAAATTTTCAGCAAATTTTGAACACATGAAGAAATCTGGAGACTATTATGTCATAGTGGTGGAAGACACGAATCTTGGACAAATTGTTGCCACAGCAACACTTATCATAGAGCACAAATTCATCCACGCTTGTGCAAAGGTACTTTAATACAGTTTAAATATGTATTTTCACAGTGCATATGTTCAAAGTACACATTATATAATTTATTTATTTTTTGTCCCGGCAGAGAGGGCGTGTAGAAGAAGTGGTTGTGAGTGATGTATGCAGAGGGAAACAGCTGGGAAAACTGTGAGTTTGAGTTTTAAAAACACTTAACTGATTCAGGAACACTGTATTTTCTTTCAAGGTATCTGTATCAAAAGTAAATGTTTGAATGTCGTATTTTGTTTGTTTTTTAGGTTGGTATCAACATTGACTCTCCTCAGCAAAAAATTGCAGTGCTACAAAGTAACACTGGAGTGTGCGCCAAAAAATGTGGAATTTTATAAAAAGTTTGGCTACTCCGCTTCAGATGAGACTTACATGCAGTGCCGGTTCTTTGACTGAATCCAAAAGATTCTTTAGAACTCTTAATCTGTTCTATTCTCTGAGAATCCTAGATCAGACTACCTCGAAGATTTCACCTTTTTTAGCCAGCAAAAAAAGAAAAACAATCAACTTGATTATTTGGTGACCAGTAACAATAGCAAAATATTGTGAAATAAGCATTTTTAATTCACTACAACACAGAAGAATGGGCATATTCATGAATGTTCTTTCTAAATGTCAACATCAAGCACTTGTAGAGAAAGCTTTAGAAATCAGATCTGATCATATACAGAATGTGTGGTTTACACTGTCGGCCACAAAAAGTAATACTGTTCTGTTAAAGAGAAAAGACAAAATGGTTTTGTTTTATAGAAGGGCTTATGTACTTGAATATTTTCTAATGTAAAGATTTCTATACAAGGTTTTTTTGTTAGAGGGAAAACATTTGTGATTACAAAAACTGTTTTAAGGCATATTTCCCTCTTTTACTTAATGTTAATGTTGTGCTTTAAGAAATACCAAAACTCAAATCATTTTCATGCTTTGAGCGAGTCCTACAAAATCTATTTTTATCTTATTTCGATTTCTCTTGCAGGTACTCATCTTCAATGTAGAGAACATTTAATAGAAAGAAAATAGTTTACATTTATTTATTATGCTTATGTATTTTCTCAATTTTGGCTCTAGTCTTAGCCACTGGTGATGCTGAATCATTAGTTGTGTATCAAACCTAATGAAGGAAAATAAATTATTTTGAAATATATCCCGATGCAATGAAAGCATATCTATGTACGCTAAATGCCTTTATTTTTGTACTTGCACCAATAACCAACAAACAAGGGGCATCTAAATACTTTGTGTCAACAACTAAACATATGGCAGTGATGTTATTTGCTTTTATAACTGTTATATTTTATAATTGATGTAAAACCATTGAATGACAATAGGTTAAAAATTTCATTAAAAAAAAAATAAAAAAAATGAAGTTGGATTATCATTTGAAATCCATCCACACCCAACAGTTTTATAAGCAGTCACATATCTTTAAACTGGGGATTGACAACATTGAAAACACAAGGTGTAAGTAGCCATCTTTTATTTAGCAGTGGGATGTTAATTTTATGGCAAAACATGTCTTTCCTTGATCATTCCCTACATAAAGACTGATTCATCCTACCATTTCATTTCTATGGCAGTGACAGTCGCATTCCTTTGATACCCCCTCACCCCAACCCAAATCCGTCCAAAAACGTAACAGTAATTCAAGTATCAAAAGTGCATTATTGCAATACTGTCCCGCTGCAAATGCAAAATGCTTTAAATACTATAAAACTGCAAAAAATTTCAGTGCATACAGCTCAAAAAGAAAAAAAAAAAAAAGAAAATTATCAAACCTTCCCCAGCTCCAAGGGTCATGAGGAGCAGTCTCTCCCTCCCAACCTCTGTACAAATATTTACATTTTTAATCCCAATAAAAATGTAAAAAGAAAAAGTTCACTGTGTTAAAGCACTTTTTTAGTAAAGCCTATCCATTTTGTGCTGCTGTAACTTGCATACTCCCGAAATCTTCATCCTCTTCTAGTGTTCGCTTTAGGCTTCCTGTAGGGAAAAAAAAAAAGAAGAGGATCAGTCACAGTATGAATAAGTGTATTTAATGTAGTTTCATATATTACTAATGTACAAATTACTAGAGCTGTGGAATATAATTGTTTTTACGATGCTGATTTTAACGATTTTGCATCAATGAATAAAAACAAATGAATAGATGTAAATAGGTCTATCATACATATTAATGTACCGTTTTATTAAACTACTCTTATGAGGTATGAATAATAAAAGTTGCGTACATATCCTTCGTAAGCAAAACACTTGCGTCTGATGTTTTGGTTTCGTTTTTTAACGGGAAAAATGTGCATGAATGAGAGAAAGTGGGGAATGTGTTAAAAATAATTATTAAGCACAATAAGCCACGATGACGGACACACCCAAAGCACGCACACAGAAAGATGCCTCTTTCAGCATGCGATATCGAATTCAGATCTCTTTCGCACTTACTGCACTTAAATGGTCAAATGCAAACAATTATTTCAAAATATCTGTCTATGCGAGTATTCACCTAAACAGAGTCTTAATAATAAACCTGCTGCTGTCGGTCATTAATGTCAATCAAACAAAAGAAAAGAGGGAATGACTCACTGCTTTGGACTGAATCACTTTTGTAGCTTTGATAATCAAATTATTTGTAATTAATACACAAGACTATGCAGTGATTTTTTTATTTTTTTTTTACATTTGTTTAATTTCTGTATTTCTTAATTGAATGCTTCTGTTAAATAGATTTAAAATGAAAAAAGTAAAGCAATGTTAATTTCATTTGTTTCTTATATTGTATTTTGTTCAACTATTTGTTATTTCCATCTTTGTTATTTTTAATAAAAATGAAATAACAAAAAACTATATTGTGAATATTAATATAATTATTATTAATAAAATAATCAGAGGAAAAGATTGTGGTGCATCTAAGATCGTTTTAAAATCGAATTGTTACTAGGGCTGCACGATACGAAAAACAACATTAAACTTAAACGCGTTTAACGCTTAAACGCTATTCTTAGTGCGATTATTTTTTTATGTGCAGCTTGTCAATGAAGTATGGCTCCAAATACGAATCCATCTGAAAGCAACACGCATCAAACATCTTACCAGACACGAGAAGCATTTATTAACATGTTTTTACTCCAAACTCACTTCATAACGACAGTTGAGCATACTTCTGTGAGATGATGTGGCTTCTTATACAAAATAAGGCAGTCGTGTGTTTATTAGTCATGTTTAATCAATCAAAGCGTTTCAGTCTTCTGTTTATTCAGCTACAGCGATATGACACGTTATCTTCTTCTGCGGCAGGGCATATTTGGAGTTTCTGCGCAAGAGCGCCCTCTGGCTTTCAGATGTAGAAGCATTTACTACTGATCACAGAGCCATACAGCTCTGACAAGCTGCGCATAAAATAATCGCAGCCTTAGCCAAATTGCATGCGATTTAATCGTGATAAATCATGCAGGCCTAATCCTTACCCTCTGAATCATAATCAAATAGAATTGTGAGGCAAGTAAAGATTCACACCTCTACAAATTATAGATTCTTATAGTACAATCGACCCAATAATTGATCACAATCAGCACCACCACCAAAGATTTTCATTTAGCAAATGTTTTCATCTGATGTAACTAACAAATGAGTTACTAACAACCATTCTTACATCAAATGAAGCCAACAACAAAAGCAGCCTCAGAATGCAAAAAAACTGGAAATACACAATAAGAAAACAAGCTAGAAACCATTTCATTGAGAGAGAGAAAAAAATCACTATAAATTAAAATCAATCATTGTAAATACTACTAGTGAATTTAGGCATCGCAACATTATAATGTACAACAACAAATGTTTATATTTAGGATTGCTAAAGATTTAACGGTTATTAAATTATTAGTGTAGTTAAAGATTAGCTTTAAGTGTTAGATGATGGAAAATGTAATCTTAATGCGCATACACAATTCAATATTGATCATTAAAAAAAAAGGCATCACAATTAGAAATACATTGGGCCATAAAATAATATTCTCTTACCTGGCATCCCAGCTTGGATGGAGAAAGACCTGCCCAACTGAATGGGTGACATCATCTTGATGGTTAGCTTTGCGAGATATATTGCTTCATATTCCTTGATGAAAACAGAAAGAACATCCATTTATGTATGCATGTATATAAACAGCTATTGCACTTTTATATTGAATGAATTATTAATGCTGAGATTTCTTTAAAATCATACCTGTAGCTGATGAACAAAGCCAACATTGGGATTAATACAAAATCGTCTCTCCTGTACATGACTAAAGGCATCTCTGTGAAGATATAATATATCTTCAAGTCAAACTCGTATTATCATGTATTGATATTTTTGGATATGCGTGAACTGTTTCTCTACTAAATTCTTTTACCTGTATTTTACACCAAATGTCTCCATTAGGTAGGCAATAACTAAGGCAGCGCTGAAAAAAGAAATGTACATTTATGTAATAATAATAATAATATAGATAAAATATTAGATTTATTAAGTAAAATCAAACCATGTCCCCGACTGAGATTATTTTACAAACATTTAAAAACTCAAAAAGAGAGAGTAAAATAAAAATCATATTATAATCTAAAATAATAAAATAAGATTATGAACCTTCTTGATATCCCTGCATTTCCATGAACAAGTACCTTTCCTGCAACACAAAAATGTGCAAGATGGATGAGATGACTAAATAAAATAAAAAACAAAACATAAAATCTAGTATTAAATGTATGTTTAGTATAAAGTTTGTACTCATATCAATGCTGCCAATATCTACACAAGATAAATACGGAAAAACATTCATTACCCCCCGTCTCTAAACATCCATCAATAAATTCTTTAGTCTATAGAAAGAAAAACAGGTAATCATAATTAGACAAAAGAATCACACACACCAAATAAACATAAAATGTATAAAGATAGGCCAGCTTACCATTGGGAAATATCTAATTATATTTTCCACAGGGTTATCTGCTATATCTAAAACAAGGTACCTATAAACAAAGAAATAAAGTAAATTAACTGTTAGAAATAGTGGGCCTTTATATTGAGTACAACTCGCATATATGCATAGAACAAAGATATCAAAATACCTAAATTTGTGGGGAAAGTTTGGCTTTATAAAGTTGGCCTCGATGTCTTGTCTGACACACACGATGTGAGTTATGCCCTGCTTCTCCAGCATTGAGAGCTGAAAGAGAGGATGAATTATTACAGGAATCCCAGGGACAGATTATTTTCATCATGACGCATGAGAACAGATCATCTCTACAGTACCTTACTCTTCATAGCAGCCGAATAGGGTCCAAGAAACAAGCCTGGGAGGATTTCCTAAATCATTACATCAGATTTAGTTTTAGTAAAAGCAGAAAAAGTGATCATTTGATGAGAATGAGATATGAAACATACTTTAGACTGTGACTCGCCAAAAATATACAAGAAATTTCTATCGAAGGTGCTGTGTGGTGACAGCAAAACCAAAAAACAGGGTGTTGTAAAAGTACTGAAACAATTATATCCTATACCACAAGTACTGCAGTAAAGCCATAACAATACAAAATCCTATACAATAATATGAAAAGTCTGTTTTAATGATCACCTGCATCTCTCTTCTCATTGGATATGCCCAGTCCTGCAGAAATGGGATTGCAAAACCAGATTATCAGTTTTTAAAAGCATAGGAGGTTAGGGACGAACAATTTTTATGGTAGTGTGTCTAAAAGTATAAATACAGGAATTAAGATCGATAATGCATATAATTATTCACATATTATTCTGAGTATCATAATAAATACTACCCAGGTCGTCATTTGCATTGAGAATTGTTTTAGTATAATGTTACATGGCTGATGACTTTGATTTCTGAGTTGTTATTCTTGTACACTGCCACTAGATGCACATGCTAACCGCTCACCGCAAAGAGTTAGTTAAAGAGCTTTATTGTCCATTGAAAATATCAGTAAAATTCCGTTGTTTTTATTTATGCACTGACACATGCTAGTCAGACAGACACTGCTTTGAATCAGACATTTTGAAGAGTGGCTGTAATCCAGCAGTTGTTAGCACTGCGCTAATATGTTCATAACATACCAGCTGCTCTTCTTTGGCGGCGGGCAGGGACGGGAACTGGAGTTTATTCCCTTCGTCCATGCTGCGAGCGATATTCCAGCTTTCAATACGTTCACAGCCCCTTTTGATGGATTGAATTTAAAGACGAACTAAGTGCAAATAAAGTAGAGTTTATGGAGGAGCTCCGCGCTCACACACGCCATGCTGCTTTCACCGAGGGCGGTCACGTGACACGCGAGCACAATACGTCGGAAAGGGGCGGCGTTGTGAGAAGTCAATCAATCGTTATTTTTTTAGGATTAGTGTAATTAAATGTTAATCTGTTGACATTAAAAACAAAACAATATGTGTATATATATATATATATATATATTTTTTTTTTTC